>CM053745.1:55651108-55665872 GCA_028658305.1 Pachyuromys duprasi
TTAGGAGGGAATGGGGGAGGGGGCTACGCCTGGGATTCAAAGTACCTAACCTGTGATTGAGATAAAAATAAATAAATTTAAAAAAACTGATCAGTGAAGGTGACAACACATTTAATCCATTCTTGTCAAACTGGACAGTACAGGATTGTCTGAACTGTTGAAAAATTTGTATTAGTTGAGACTAGAACTTATTATTGCTTGTGTAATATTAACTAAATGAGAAAATTAACATTTTTCCATAAAAAATAAATAAATGAGAATCAAATAAACACTATGTGATCCTGAAGATAATCTTTCTTATTTCATATGCTGGTATAACCAGGTGGTAATTCCTTAGTACTATAACACCAGTGTTAGAATCAATTCAGAAGATACTGTCTATGATAATTTGATATTAGTGCTTGAAAATGCAGTTTCTCAAATTTCAGAGTATCTAAATTTAGGAAATGCATTCAAATTACTACTAGAAATAGTTCAGTAGTTCTACCATCCTAGTCTCCTCTCCAAGTTTAAGACATTCTTTTAAGAGCAATTAGGCAACTTACAAATTCTTTGGGGAAAATAAAACAGTCTAGCAATGTAGTGTACAACCAAAGTTTAAATATGTGGCAAATAAAAATTAATATGAAAAATAACAAGTGTTGTAAGTTAAAAATGGTGTTGGCCTTTATAATATTTATTATTAGCGCCAAGGTTAGCACAGCAGTATTATTAAAACTGTTTTCACAAATAACATGACATAGACACCTGTTAGATTTATAATTGCCTTATTTGCTTGGGCCAGGCAGTTATTTTACTTACACTGTCTCAATGTCCTCACCATCCTTCTCTAAACACCTATCCAATGCCATCTGCCTTATTCCTCTTCAACTAGACTACCTTTCATCCATAATCCTATGATACTTGCTTTTATTCTTCAGCTGGGCTTTTTTACCACATAATTGGAGTCTTTTCTCTCAGCCGATGAGGTTTTTTTCTCCACACTAACCCACCATGGCATCCTTCTTCCTCCTCTCTTCCAGTGTGTCTGTTTCCCATAATTTTCTCTGAAGCCCAGGAACTTTAGCCACACCTACTCCATTCTGCCCTGCCCAGGAATCAATTGTTTAATGAACCAATCAGATATAATGACTTAGGCAAGTTTACAAAAGGAGGAAAGGTATAACCAGATCTTTAAGGTCAGCATTAGAACAAAGCCCAACAATTCCCCTTTTCTGTCTAAATAAAAAAAAAACTATTTTTAAACAGTAACAACAATGTAAAACAATTATAAAAACAGATAGGTAAGACTGTGTGTGTGTGTGTGTGTGTGTGTGTAAGGTCTAGTCCAAATGTATTTGGCAATCTTGAAGAAAATATCTTTTATCTATAAGGGTCTAAGGTTTTGTATCTAAGTTATTTTATAGTTTGTATCTATCAATCTACAAACATCTATCTAGACCAAAAACATCTTTTTAATTCCTAAGCAACTAAGCTAATTGTAAGCTATGACTATTTGGTCTTCAGTCACATCAGAGACTAGAGAAGGAATAAAATTAATTACTTGACCAAATAGGAAGTGTAAGCCAGGAGCTTCTTAAAAAATAGGAAATGATAGAGATAGTTTGCTGCCTGAACAGTCACCCAAAAAAACATTGGAACATCATCTTCAGCTTTCTGGTCCAGAATATTTGACACACATATGTGTGAGATAGGAACTGCTTAGGATTCGCTTACACTGTCTTGGCAGAGTTCAGCAGTCAACTTGGCCTGCAGTTGAGCTTACCCATTTTAGGTAGAATTCTGTCTATCAAGGAATAAGGAATTTTTCTCCTCCCCTCCCCCCTTGATGGCTGGTTTGTCACATTTGAAGCCATCTCCATATGGCTTCAATGCTCATCATCTTCTTTGAGGTAGGCTGGATGCTGACAGGAGATGGCATTTCTCATTGTCAAAGAATCTTTAAAATAATAAGAACATTTTAAAATGCCATATTTTGTAGTCTCTGAGGTTTTTGAAGACTTACCTAACTTTATATACTAAAATTTATACCAATGTATAAAAAATAGACTTATTTTGCATCAATATACAGAATCATATATCAATGAGTTAAAATTAACCTTATCTGATGATAGAAAAGTCAATAATCTATCTTTTGTCTTATTATTTCTTTAAAATATCCCTGAATTCCCGTTTCTTTTCAAACCCTTTTCTTCTTATCTATGAAAGAAAGAAAGAGAAAAGTAAAAAGAGAAATCCCTAAGTCTAACCTCCATTTTTCTGAATAAGACCATTAGTAACTTATAATCATTTCCAAATGACAATAAACATTTTTTTTTCCCAAGAAAACAACCAAAAAATCTACCAAACCCATTAAGGAAAATAGAGTGTTAGTCTCACGGATTTTTTTCTAGTTGATTTTTGACGTGAAGCAATCCTATTTTGGGACACAAAATAAATTGAGGAAAATGATTAATTAAGCTGACATTAACATTTGTGGTCTCATTTTTAAATGTTGAGAAATTCCAGGCTTAATAGCAGTCCTGTTTGGAACAGTCTAAAGTGTTGGCGCAATTGTGATTAAGAACTGAAATCTATACACCTAGGGAAGATATACAAGAAGGAGGACCCAGGTTGGTATGATCAATGCTCATTTAGATGAACAAATGGGATGGACATTGAATGGAGGAGAAAACAAGCAACAGGACAGGAGCATACCAAAAAGTGCCTCTGAAAGAATCAACATAGCAATATATCAAAGCAGATATTAAGACCCACAGCCAAGCCTTCAGCAGAGGGCTGGGAATAATAATAAAAATAGGGGAAGTTAGTAAGACTTGGGGAGAACAAGAGCTCCACAAAGACCAAATTGATCAGGGTACAGGGGTCTTTTACAAGACAGTTTCTCCAACCGAGGACCATGTATGGATATGGCCTAGAACCCCCGTTCAGATGTGGCCCATGGTAGCTTGGTGCCCTACTGAAAACCCTAGTAAGGGGAACAGAGACTATTTCAGTCATGAACTCGATGGCTGGCTCTTTGACCCTCCCTCATACACGCCAGGGAGTAACAGCCTGGCTAGATCCCAAGGGAGGACATTGCAGCCAGCCCTGAGGAGACAAGATGAACTGGGATCAGATGGAAGGGGAGGAGGTCCTCCCCTGTTGGTGGACTTGGAGGAGGCGGGGAGGAGATGAGGGAGGGATGGGGAGAGTGGGAGGGAAAGAGGGAGGGTCTATGCCTGGGATGCAAAGTACCTAACCTGTGATTGATATAAAAATAAATAAATTACATTTTTTTTAAAAAAGAATTTTCTTCAAAGCTTTTTTGGGAGCAGCTTTTTTTTTTCAGCAGCCACTGAAGCAGTTGAGGCTGGAGCAAGCAGAGTGTTGGAATATGCAGAATGCTCAAACAGATGTGTCAGCTTCTCAACATGTTAAAAGGATGAGTCCTGTCAGGTTTGACCCAGCATCATTGGTGTCCCCTTCTTTTTTTTCTGAAAATACATAATTTTTGACAAGCATTATACAGTTCTAAATTGTAAATGTATGAGATGTGCAGGATGCACAGATCAATTAAGGATGACTCTCTGCTCTTTGTATGAGCAGAAGAGAGACATCTGTGTGTCTTTATTCATGCTGTATGAGAGGATGGCATGTACATGTGATGCAGATTCTGAAGTCAACAAGAATTATTGGCTATGCATACACATCCATGTCTCAGTCAGTTTTAGATCTGTTACCATGTACTGGGATCAGCAAAATAAGTTACCATTATTATTGAACATGTAATCATTATCATGTTGAACTCAAAACAAGGTTGCATACATCAAAATATCCTCTTTGGGCTCTTGGGTAATTGTTGTTTTAGGTCAAGCTGTTATTTGTCTCCTGAGAGAAGGCCAGTACTTTTAGCAAAAGAAAAGGTATTTCTTAGGTAAATTTTATATAAATTCCTTTTTTAAAAAATTTAGAGCTTAATCATATCCTAGGTATCATGTACCTGTACCTGTTGAGAGGTTTATGCCTGGGTTTTTAATATATGTTACAGCTGTTTTTTATTTCTTTTTATATACAGAATGAGTATTTATACCTTTATAGCCAAACTTAATACAAACTCCCTTTTACCTTCATGCATACCCTAGGCATCTTGTACCTGAAGTTTTTACATTGGTTGGGGTTATTCTTTCACCTGTCTTTTTAAATTTTTGATATGGGATGGGCATTTATGCATTTATAGTCAAACTCTCTATAAACTCCTTTTTACCTTTAGAGTTTAAGCATACCTTAGGCATCTTGCTGGGTTTTTTTGGTTGTAGTTATTCTTGGCTTGTCCATTTTTTGATATGGGATGGGCAGTTCCTTCTTTTAAACATATGAATTTTAATTTTTCAGTTTTTAGGATTTAACTAGGCTGGTGTGTACTTTGCCATCTGAAAACCCCCTGTGTATTTTTTGCATCAGGCATGATTGACATCTGTCCCCAGTGAAAATGTCTTTATGTGGGAATGGATAAGCCAGCTGCCAGAGCAGTGTGTCACTGTAATTTAGTCAGCATTAAAAGTTTTTTTGACTTGGGAGGCATGCAGTTTGCATGTTTGTCTCATAACCTAATTTCTGGTTCTTACATTGACCAACAGAACATATTGCTTAATCCAAAATGTCTTTTGGTACCAGTTCTCCTCTGGAAGTCCCACTTTCTGAAGAGGTTGGCTGGCCATTTTAGAGCAGTGTATGACATCATCTCTCTTTACATAAACCTAAAATTGATGTGGATCCAAACTTTATATCAGTAAGAAAATAACATTCATTATTAAGAAAGAGGAACTTACATAGTAATTTAAATCTTAAGGTAAAGTATGTCATTTTGAATGCTAGACTGTCTTTGTAAGTATTTAATCAGCAGGAGTTGATGCCGTGGCTTTATGATGTAAATTGGGTTGATCAGGAACTCAGAGATCTGCCTGTCTCTGTCTCTTTTGTGTTGGGATTAAAGGCATGTGCTGTCACCATCTTGTTCAAATATTTTATTTCAAACCCATATCATTGTAACTCAAAGCCTTTAAAGGAAAATCAAGCCTGTGACCTGTGTTACCACTGAAGGCCATGTGGATATCCATGTTCGGTGCCTATGCATGAAGTCATGTTGGTCTGCATGGCCTGCACTGCCACCTGAGACTTTGGTCTGTGCTGCCACTGAAGGCTAAGATGGTGTCCTTTGTCTGTGCTGCAGAAGAGAGCCATGTTGATGTCTGTTGTCTGTACTGCCACCAGACATCATGCTGAGGTCTCTGGCATGTCGTGATGATGGAGATGATGTGGAAGTCCACAATCTGTGCTCCCACTGATGGTAAAGAGCAAGGAAGCTCCTGTTGGTGTGGTTTTGATGGCTGCAGACTCAGTTACAGTGATTCCTTAAGCTGACTCTAGCAAAAATGTTGCCTTCTTTGACATTTTGTTTCCTCAACTTTCATCAAGGTATGGTCCTGTGTTGAAGGTCTCATATATTTAACAAAGGTTCATGCATATCTTCTTCCTACATGGTGAGGGCACAATGCAGGATACAGAGTCTGGGTACATGTAGCCACCATGGCAGAAGTATGCCTGTAACAATAGGAATCATAAGAAAAACAATGTTGAGCTTCATTTTATGATTTGAATCTAATGCTGAGGCACTGGGCCCCAGTTGGTGGTGCTGTCAGGAGCTGGTGGAAACTTCAGGATGAAGATGCCTGTGGAAGGAAGTTAGATGACAGAAGAGGACAGTCTAGTGGTATGTGTTGTGATCCCACTCTCTCTGCCATTCCCTTGTTGCTTTCCAGTAACCGTGCATGATCAAATCTGCTCGACCAAATGTTCCCAGGTGATACTGTGCCTCGCCTCAAGAAACCACCACCACATCTGAAGGTTCAAAATCATGAGGTGAAGAAAATCTTTTATTCTTTTAAGTGATTTGTCTCAAATATTTTGCCAGAGCAACAGACAGCTGAATAACAGTGTTCACAATTTTTGAAATGAGACTCAAGCACACACCTTAGTCTAAATTACTCTGCCTAAGCAGAACTTGATCTGTCAGCAGGTACACCCTGCCAGATGAAAACAAGCTACTGTTTCTTCTGAGAAAGCTTTATCTCTTTAGCAATCCAATTCTTCCCATTTTCCTTTTTTTGTTTGTTTGTTTGTTTGCTTGGTTTGGTTTGGTTTTGGTTGTGGTTGTTGTCTGATTTTTGTAGAATAGGCTGGCCTTGAACTCAAGATCCACCTGTCACGGCCTAAGTAGCGCTGGAAGTAAAGGTGTGCATCACCACTGCCTCATGTCTGTCTGTTAAATCTTTCCTGAGTTCAACAAATATTTTGGGCTTCATCCAAGTCCCTATTTCTGGCACTAAAAACATATTAATGCACAATCCAGGTTCTGCTTTCTTACAAAGCTTGTTCTACATAATGGAGGTACACATTCACAGAGTCAGAGCTCTGTTGAATGTAATTCATATTACTTTGGTGGTGTGATGAATGAAATGAAAATCCTCTGTGCATTCTTCCAAACTGGGAATCTACATGTTTAATCTTAGTGTAAATTTCATGTAATTTCAGGTAACTATATTCCCTAGAAATTGCCTCAAGTTTCAAGTCACAAAAATGTGGTATTGTGTCTTAATCAATTAATTATCCATAAGAATCCAGTGCAGTGACTCATTCTGTATCCACAAGTCTCTAAGCTGTTTCCTTCCTCTGATTCAGGTGTTCTTACATTGTGGCCCATTCTGAAGGTCACAGGACATACATTAGAACTGACATTCATATTCTCCACTCAAGCCAAGAATAGGAAGAGAAAATGTCCTTTTTGATAAGTCAGCCCTTAATGACTTTCTTTTCTTTCGTTTTTAGAATCCTTATCCCATAACTTTTGCTTGCACAAATTGGACAAGGAGATGACAACTATAGTATTTCACCTGAGCGTACCATTGCCTGGAATAAAATCAAGACTCTATTACCAAGGAAGCCTGAATAATGAATATTTGGATGTATCCCAGTCCTCTGAGCCACTAGAGTACCAGACTTGAGACTTCCATACCACAGAAGGGATTACTTCTTTCTAATCTCAGCATCCCAACACAATTCTACATATATTAAAGGCTCTAAAAAACAAGGAAACATGAACGAATAAATGAAAGAATTTTGCTTTTTTTGTGTTTTTTTTTTTAATTATACAGACAGTAGTTACTTCCTTGGTGTCTGAAACAGAGAAAGATCCCCAGTCAAACAGTTTGTTAAAGAGTCTAATTTAAATAATGCAAAGGCCTCTATCCTTTCATAAGTCCTCAAGGATAGAAAAAGCAAAATCTTTATAAGGATGTTAAAATATGTTATAATCTAAAGACTAATATGAAATCAGTCCAGAATACAGTTATAGTCATGCAACAGTTATAAGCAACTTGCTCAGGGATTCTTTACAAAAAGTCAGCCTTCCAAAAGCCAGACATTAAAGTGCAAATTACCAAATTATTCCTCTAACAATTAAACACTTGTCTATTAAGTTAATACTGTATGTCATTTCTATTTGGAGAATAATATGCTATCATCTGCACATGCTGAACATAATTTAAAAGTGCTATCTTTACAGATCTAATTTCATAGAATAATATAATATTTTAACTTGCAAGGTAAACACTTAATATGTTAAAAAAAGAAGGGTCTACTTTTCTTGAGATACTGATATCTAAAAACAGATCAATGTGTTTATAGAAAATCAGCAATTATTTTCTAAATCTAGTATTCATATGAGTTCTTAAGCTTTGTATTTGAAGTTGTGTCTCATAGAAAAGAAAGCTATCAAATTATCTGAAAACACTGTTGGTGATTCCATGAGTACTAGTCTTTCCTACAATACAGACATTCTTTTGTAGATGTTTAACAAGACTATGTCATCTATGACACCTAGTCTGCTCCTTCTTTGGGCCTTGACCTACCAACTTCCATAACTGTAAGCAGTAAAATCCCACTGTTTATAGATTATCCAATAATGGAATCAAACAGTATTTCTATTATCTTTGATATATGATGAGGGTATAATTAAATTATGCTAACCTACATGTTAATACAGGAAATATGGTAAGTTTCATGAAATAATGTTTCTATCAGCAGACAATATCTTGTCAATTATATATATTCCAAAGATGTTCATGAAATCTACAGAGTACAGTGATAACACTCTGCCATGTTATCAATTATGTTCCAATAACACAATTGGGATTACAGACGTCAGAAATTTCTGAAATTTATAGGCATAAAATTATGTGAATTTATTATGAAAAATGATGTTTCTAAAGCTTTGCTCTTTGATTTTATGATACACTGAGTCATTGTAAAGCCTCAAACTCATTTTTCTTGAAAGACTAAGAAATTCACCAAGTGAATTTTATCATAATGTGAAGAATTATCAATACTGGCATATAGAAATGGAAACTTTTGTATCATTACTTTTAGATATTCCTTGCTAAGAAAATGAACCTACTTTAAAAATATTTTAAAATTTAAAAACTTTTGAAATTTTCTTGCACGTGCTTTAGTCTCAGCACTTGAGAAGTGGGGTACAGAAACCAAGAGCTCAAGCAACACAGCAACCAATATCCTCAGCAACACAGTCTGAGACTAACCTAAGCTACAAAAGAACTTGCCTCAAACATAAGAAAATAAATGTAAGACCTTTTGATACTAATTATCTGAAATTCTCATAAAATATTAAACACAGAAAGAGAGAAATATCCAACAGATTCCACAAAGTTGGACAAGCCATAATCACTATGTGATCGT
The DNA here is from genome assembly GCA_028658305.1 of Pachyuromys duprasi. Lineage (NCBI taxonomy): Eukaryota > Metazoa > Chordata > Mammalia > Rodentia > Muridae > Pachyuromys > Pachyuromys duprasi. The sequence continues at coordinate 55,659,902 of CM053745.1, forward strand.
GTGTATATACACATTTATTTTTAATCAAATTGAATGACCTGATATATTGCAAGTTTAATAAATGTTCATTTATTACAAAGAAATATTTTCAAAAATTTTAGTATAATATTTAGTCCTGACCTGATTTATATCCATTTAAAAATTTAAAGGATAGCAAAGTCCTCTGAACACGCAGCTTTATACTGTTGACAGTTTGAAAAGATGAATTTTTTTCAGTCAATAATATTATTTAACTATTAAGTCACAAGACAGTATGTTTATAAAATGAAAAGGAAACCTCTGACCTCCCGAATTTGTTATGAGACTGTTCAGGAGACTTCTGCTGTTGACTCTGAACCCTGGGGAATTTGAGGAACTTAAGAGATATCATCTGCTTCCTGGTCTCTGTTGACACCAAACAACTTAGCCATAGGTGGGCTCTTAAGGTCAAAGCCTGGGGAGAGATCAATAAAAGCAGCCAACAAATCTCATGTTGTTTTCACAAAGAATTCACAAGGTGAATGGAAATACAATGTGCATTTCAACCATATATGTCTCTATCAGGACTCAAGTCCAAAGACAGAAAATAACTTCCACATTTAAGACTAAGATAATCTTCAGAGAAGCATTATGTTTTTTTTTATGAGTCAGGTTTACTGAAGTTGACAACTGACATGTATTTTTTTAACTGTATGTTATTCGTTTATACAATTTTAGAGTTTCAATATATGTATATCATAATCCCATCATCACAATCACAGTAGCTCAGGTAATCTTTATCCACTGAAGTTCCCTTGCATCCTTTATGTGTATGTACACACCTTAGTTTGTTTTCAGAATATTTAACATAACATTACCCTCAGCAACCTAGACAGACATGGTATCTTCATTTTCCAACATTCATTGTAACGAGAAGCATATCTTATTAACATTATCATATGAAGAAGCTTTTGTCTGTGGGCACAGACATAAATACTATCCTTTGTAAGGTTCATGGTCCTCATCACAGGAGATAAAGAGATTTAAGTCTAAGAGCCAAGGGATATGGAGAAGGGCTTTTAAATGTTTTTTTTTTTCTGGGCAACATCATCATAATCTCAAAGCTATGTTTGCTTTCCGTGGGTCTGCACAAGACTAGACATATCAATGGTTAATTGCGAATATGAGGGGCTTTACCATTTCTACCTTTCCCTGGTGAACTATTTACTATGGGTAGATTCTTGTGGAAGGACAGTCACTGTCTTCAGTAGTGTATCCACTGAGGAGCCCACCAAGATACAATGGATAGTTCTGAACCCGTGTTAACAGCCATGGGCCTGAAAAACATTAATGAGTATGAGATAAGGACTTGTAATGAAAGTAAGGAATAATATGGAAGAGGAAAAATGGTGTTGAAATAATCATAATACCTTATACATCCATAAAATTATAAGAAATAAGCTCATTAAATATTCTTTTAAAAATAAAGAAAAATTGCATTCTTTTTGAGTGTACAAAATCTGATTAAATATAAGCTCCATGTTGTTGGAGAACAAATCTCTAGAGCCTGTTCCTTCTGCATACAGAAAACTGTGTGCCCATTCTGTTTTCTGCTTCCTGTAGCCCATGGCAAAGACCATTCTAGTCTGCTTTTATGGATACAGTTTTTAAAAACTCATGTAAAGGAATGCCAGCAGCATTTGTCCTTCTGTAAGTGGTTTTTTCACTTTTTATTACATTTCTAAATTTAATTATGTTGTCACATATGGTAAAGTTCTCATTCTTTTAAAGACTGAATTATATGTCACTTTATGTATGTACCACATTTTTTCATCCATCCAGCTGTCAATGGAGTTTTGGTTTGTTTCCATATGTGGTTATTATGAATGATAGTCCAATGAACAAGAGATTGCAGGTACCAATTTGAGAACATAGTTTCTACTGTTTTTGATTATGTATACTTAGAATAGGAAATACCATGTCCTCGAGTAGCTCTACTTTTACTTTAAAAAATAAGATGAAGTATTTTATTCTAGGAATCATCTAAAATAGCAAAATCCCTACATGGCTAAAAAAAAAACAAACATCAAGACAAAGCCTATGAACAGAGATAAAGGATGAGATTATATGAGTCATAAAAATTAAAATCAGCATCAAGCTGTGGCAGTTTTAAGTGTACAGCAGCCCAGCTTCAAAATTAACACTAAAGGTATTCTTATATCTGGAAGAAAACTATTAATATTGTGTATTTTGGATAAAATTATAACATTGTTCTCATTGGCAAATAATATATCTCCACAGATGCCTAAAGTGGTAGCCATTGTGTCAGTAAATGTCATATACCAGGTTTTAGAGATAAAAAAATCCTTGATTTGTTGGATAAGCTGACGTGAACCATTATTTACTTTGGTCACTATGGCATATTTCAAGCTATAAATAGGAAACTTGTGCCTCAGCACTGGGAAAGTAAGCATAAAGGCTCAGACATGCAATATAAGCTGTTCTATACAAATGAACACATGAAAAATATAAGCAAGTTTATACAACAAGACGGTATTGCCCATACTAAGTTTTCCACAATGGATGAATTGGGGATGGCAGAAAGAACCAAACAAAACAGAGTCCTGAATTACAGAACATGGTTTTTTTATTAGTTTTTTTTTCCTTTTTATTTATTCATTTTTTATTTATTACAATTTATTCACTTTTTATCCCAGCTGCAGCACCCTCCACCATCCCCTCCCAATTCCAACCTTCCCCCTTCTTTTCCTACCATTCTATGTTTTAAAATAACAAAAATATAATAGAAAAATTATGAGTTAAGGTTTACTGTGTTGTTAATTAATAAAATATAATAATTTGAATATTTGGTTAAGTCAAAGAAAGCAAAGACTGAAGGTATAGTTAATACTTTACTTTTGAATCATTATTAATGATATAAGCTCTCTCATTTCTAGTTAGAGTAATTTAAGCTACTGCTTTCACAAGGATGAACTATTAATCAAAGTATTAAATTTACACCACTTGATCACACAACATTATATAACTACTAACCTTAAGTACCTGATATAGTCATATAAATATTTGTCAATGAAATATATTATGAAGTTCTCTATATCTGTTTGGATTGAAAATGCCTTTACAAAACAGAAATGACAAAAATCTATCATTTAATATATTATGTACATAAAGCTGGCTTCCTAATATGGCAGGAGAAAAATAAAATCAAAACTGTTTTTGTGAGTGATGGAGATAAACATGCATGTGTTTGTGCACATGTATGTGTATGCCACCTTTCAAATCATATAAATTATGAAGTTCATCATACACTACAGATTTGGTTTCTATGGTTACAGAGAAGAATGCACCTTATCAGATAAAATCCTCTATTTTAAGAATGACTAAAACTGAGAGAAAACAAAGCACGTGTTCCTGGTGCTTCTCAAATGGATCAGTGTGTGATTAGAGGGACAAAGAATAGAGAGAAAAACTAAAGCCCAAAATAGAAATTAATAGAAACAAAACAAGACAATTTGTGTGAAGAAACTTCGAAATACTGTATTAATTTTTAAGAACAAGCAGACACTTTGTACATATGTGTTTGCTTAAAACTTTTCTAATGGACTTTAAATCTAGCCTTTGTATAAAAATGAAAATTGGTTTCATTCCAATTCTCTTCTAGCACAATGGAAACACTAAGTTCTTGTTCATTTTCATCTCCAAAGTTATGATTAATTGTAGAAACGAAAAGATGATAAGACAAATAGAAAATATGAGTCTTTCAAAAGTGGTTATCAAAAACATCAGAAAGGGAAAACATTTTCTATCCTCAAAATGAGTGTCAGTAAGAAGCCAGAACCATTCAATGGAAAAAAGACAGCATCTTTAACAAATGGTGCTGGTCCAACTGGATGTCTACATGCAGAAAAACGAAAATAAATCCATATTTATCACTCTGCACAAAACTAAAGTCCAAGTGGATCAAAGACCTCAACATGAAACCAGACATTCTAAATTGGTTAGAATGAAAAGTGGGGAAATGCCTAGAACTCATTGGCACAGGAGACAACTTCCGACCAGAACACCAACAACACAGGCTCTAAGAGCAACAATCAATAAATGGGACCTCATGAAGCTGAAAAGCTTCTGTAAAGCAAAATACACTGTTGTCAGAACAAAACGACAGCCTTCAGACTGGGAAAGGATCTTCACCAACCTATATCTGACAGAAGGCTGATATCAGGATATAAAGAACTCAAGAAGTTAAAAAGCAAGAAATCAAGTAATCCAACTAAAAATGGGGTACAGAGCTAAACAGACAATTCTCTGTAGAGGAATATAGAATGGCAGAGAAACACATAAGGAGATGCTCAATATCCTTAGCCATCAGAGAGATGCAAATCAAAACGACCCTGTGATTTCACCTTAGACCCATCAAAATGGCTAAGATCAAAAACTCAAATGATAACCCATGCTAGAGAGGTTTTGGAGAAAGAGGAACCCTCCTCCTTTGCTGGTGGGAATATAAACTTGTACAACCACTTTGGAAATCAATCTGGTGCTTTCTCAGACAACTAGGAATAGCACTTCCTCCAGACTCAGCTATACCACTCCTAGGCATATATGCAAAAGTTGCTCAAGTATACAACAAGGACATTTGCTCAACCATGTTTTTACCAGCTTTAATTTTATTAACCTGAACCTGGAAACAAACCAGATGTCTATCAACTGAGAAATGGATACAAAAATTGTGGTATCTTTACACAATGGAATACTACTCAGCAATTAAAAACAAGGAAATCATGACATTTGCATGGAAATAGTGGGATCTAGAAAATATGATTCTGAGTGAGGTATCCCAGAAGGAGAAAGACACATATGGTATATACTCACTTATTTAGACCTATAAGATATGATAAACATACTGAAATCTATATACCTAAAGAAGATAAACAAAAAAGAGGACCTGGGGTAAGATGCTCGATCTTCACTTACAAAGACAAATGGGATGGGCACTGGATGTAGGGGAAAACAAATAACAGGACAGGGTCCTACCACAGAAGGCCTCTGAAAGACTCTACCTAGCAGTGTATCAAAACAGAAACTGAGACTCATAACCAAACCTTCGGCAGAGTGCAAGGAATCATATGAAAGAAGGGGGAATTAATATGATCTGGAGAGGATAGGAGCTCTACAAGGACCAAATATATCTGGGCACAGGGGACTTATTTGAGACTGTTTCTCCAACCAAGGACCATGTGTGGATATAACCTAGAACCTCTGCTTGCCTGTAGCCCATGGTAGCTCATTGTCCAAGTGGGTACCCCAGTAAGGAAATAGGGACTATTTCTGACATGAACTCAATGGCAGGTTCTTTGACCTCCCCACCCTGCGAAGGAGGAGCAGCCCTCCTAGGCCACATGGAGGACTTTGCAGCCAGTGCTGAAGATACCTGATAAATCAGGGTCAGATGAAAGAGGAGGAGGTCCTCCCCTATGATTGGACTTGGAAAGGGGCAGGGAGTAGACAAGGGAGGGTAGGATTGGGAGGGAATGAGGGAGTGGGATTCACCTAGGATACAGAGTTAATAAAATGTAACTAATAATAAAAATAAAATTAAAAAAAGAATGAGTGTCAGTTATGAAACTTGAGAAAATTTCAGTGAATTTATACTGAGTTCTAAGTATTAAAGTTTGAGGGGATGGAAATATAATAGGAAAGAAAGGAAAAGAGAAAGCAAATTAGTTTAATTAACTCATCATAGTAATTTATTATAGAACATTCAGAATTATTATTAAATTTTTATTGGGAATAATATATGTTAATATTAGGCATTGAAGCTCATGTGGGAAAACAAAAGTCTGCTCTTGGTAAAAACAAAAACTGAGGTCATGATTTCAGAGTACAGCCACCATTACCTAAAGTAGGAAGGACACATGTCTGTACTAAACACAAAGTTGTGAAACATCCCTGTTTATGAGTACTTAGAAAAAGAATAGGCCTGGGTATCAAG
>CM053745.1:55666372-55687004 GCA_028658305.1 Pachyuromys duprasi
TGGGTGGAAATTATTGATATTCTATTACTGTAAGGATACATTCCTGTATGACAAAGAAGCTTTCAAGATCAGAGAGAAGAACATTAACATTCAAGCAGCTAAATGAAAAAAGGAAGTTTGCTGTTAAATTTTTGCAATTATTCTAGCAAGCTGCACTTGGCTCTTAGATTTACTTCTGAAAACTATTTATAGACTAGATTTATAATCATTTGTTTGCTTTTAAAACTAAAACACAAAGATTAGTAACTTCACAATTTAAGCACATTGTTTTTCTCACCTGGGTTAAAAACTTTGAAGACAACAATTTAAGTGGGCCATCAAGAATGAACATGCCTTCTTCCCTTTATGGCCTGGCATTCCCGCCAGGGGGAAGTGCTTGAAAAGCGTGTAAGAAAATCCATATCAGATGCAATCCCTGCATTCCTTACTTAGGACCAACATGAAGCCTAGGCTGCCCATTGGCTACATTATGTAGGTCAATCTATGTCCAATCCATGCATGGTCCTTGGTTGAGGCTTCAGCCTCAGCAGCCTCTCTGGGCCCCGGTTAGATGGCTCTGTTGGTCTTCTTGTGGCGCACTCTTCAAGGACTTTTACACCAATATGTTTTATATTTGGAGCAACAAAAGTCACATAAGTGATTACTTTTTGATTAAATTGTGTATCAGAAAGATTAGTATTTTTATTAGAAGCATAGAAGCACATATAGATATATATTCCTAATGCATGATTATAAGGTGAAAAATATAAAATCTAGTAAATAATTTAAGGCAAAATAATGAACAGTCAGGTAAGCACATTTTTTAAAAAGTGAATTCTTTTATAAACTAATATATCCAGATATTGTTATATATTTGTTAAAGCCGAAAAAAAACACCACAATTCTTAATGTAAATTATAGACTTGTGCTAATACAGATGTGTCAGTGAAGGGCCATCAATTAAAAACATGTACATTTTAATCTGGACGGTTGTTAAAGAAGGAGGCAAAGTGTGTTTGGCAAAACACAATGTAAAGCAACATTCTGCGTTTTGTTCATATTTTTTTGTCAAGTAAAAATGGATCAAAAGGTAAACATATCACTATAAATATCAAAACAGTAACATAGTATAAATGTGAAGTGATATCCTTCTTGACAGTTAGTAAGGATGAGAAATGAATTTGTGGAGTTACTCAAAACAGAAGATCATGGGACAAAGAAATATAACGCAACCATAATTCTATCTTAAGTATATAAATAAGTTTATTGTGTATAAAAGTATAATGATTAGAGGGACAAAACCACGTTGGAGGAGTTAGCCTTGAAAGCAATGCTTATTTCTGATTCGATGGAACACATTTGTCATTTGTAGTAGAGGTGATTAGAAAAGGTGGAAGACAAATGAGCATCCTGTAAACCTGAGGTTAAGCCCAGGATAGAGAAATCCCACAAAGAGACACTTTCATGATGTCTTGATATTGAACTGCCTCCTCTCTTATGGTACCTCTATGCTATGACCATGATTAAAAAATCTTAAAAAATAAAGCATTCCTTTACTGACATGAAGATCACCTATCATAGATGCTGTGAAATACTTATAATAGTCTCTGTTGAAGAAAGAGACTCCCACTCAAACGTTCTATGTTAAGAAGCTCTGCTTGTTATTAGAACCCTTGTTATAGAATAATAATACAAGACTGAAGAAAAGGTTTCTGTCAGTAAAACTGATAATGATAACCCCCTGCCTCTTATCTGAAGAATATTAAAATCAAATTAAAGTTTGCTCCATCCATGTGGCAGCAGCAAAAAATAAAATATAAAACATACATTGAAAACTACTATTATGAGTGAGTACCTATGTGTGATTATATGTATGTATGTATGTATGTATGCCCTGACCTGAGCACTACAATTTATCTACTGAATAAAATGACATAAAACCTAATTCTATATTTTTTTCTGTGTACTTATTTAGGCCACTTTCATCCTGGCACACCCCCGCCAAACAGGAACATGTGTTTTCAGAAAACCTTATGTAGTAACAGAATCAGCATGCACAGAACTCTCAACACAGAGAAGAATCACTTTGAATCCTGTCATCAACTTCCAAGTTTACTTTTCTGGCCTGCAACCAAGCATCCTTCTAGAACCTTGCCAAAAATTAAGTGAAGATGACCAGTGAAATCACAACCTTAGAAAAAGCCAAAATATCCCCCTGTAAAAAAAAAAAGGCTTTTTAAACTAGATATGCAGGCTGTATTCTCCATTAAAGAATGAGACAGAGGAAAGGGATGGAACCAATGATGTTTCTGAATGAACGTAATGAGGATGGTTAAGTGAGGTGTCACAGAATACTCAATGAGCATAGAAGCACTCAGAAGTGCATATACATTATCGAAGACAAAATCTTTATTTCTCTTATCCAGGAAAAGAGAAAACTTAAGTTGCTTAGAATTATAACTACTGTTTATACAACAATAACAAACAGGATAGAATACACATATCTGTTTCTATCTTTTTTCTATGTGTTGAGATTTTAAAGGGTTGCAACCATTTTTATGGCAGCTAGGTAATCCAAATTCCATGAGGCTGGAGACATTACATAAAGTTGATGATGCTGCCATTCAATATGAAGTTCATCTGCCCACAGACTGTCCTAGCTGCGTGTTCACTCTGCTTTTAAGGCAATCAGCTGAATGGGTGAGCCCCATCCGTACTCTGGATGCCAATATGCCTTACCGATTGGCTACTCGAATCTCCACTGGTAGCATCTAGAGATACTTCCACAGATATGTCTAGAATAATAAGTTAACAGGTGTCTTGATCAATAAGTACCAAGTTTCTGTAATAGTGGAGTGAAAAGTTTTGGTGTGCTATTGTTCAGCACACCAGCAGAGTTGCTACATATGGATGATGTGAAATACATTACTGGAAGATTTGAAAATATTTGGACTGTTTTCACTATAAATACTGTCTTGTGTTGAAAGAAATAGATATGTTTAATACAAGTTAAAGATAAAATGATTACAGATGACCAAGTTCATGTACAGAAAAATCAATAAGGGCTGCAATACATGTATTCATTTTATGTGTTTAAATATCATATCTGTTCAAAATAATTTTAATTGAAAAATACTTAAAAAAAAAGAAAAGAAAAATACTTAAAAAAAGCAGACTACCTCTCAGTTAAATATGTTTTTGCCAGGTATTTTCAGCATAGCAATGAGCATAGTTACTGTCATGCTCTGCCATTCTAGTTGCGGCCAAATAACTTTGTCTTGGAAAGTGGGTCAATGGGGCCTTGCTGAGATAGATAGTATTTGTTTCACAATGGGCTCCAGAAGAGTTTGCTCCATATCTCAGATGTTTATCAATGGACTGATACACTTTTGTCCACTTGGTAGCATCCCTATAATCCTGTCAATGATGGAAGAAATTTCATATTCTAAGGTGCATGCTTGAATTTGGATGCTCTGGTTCCATGAGCAATATGATTTTAGGGCACAGGTTAGAGATACAGCAATGGATAAGGAGGCAGAACTTGAGGCTTTACAAATATGAAAAGTTATGAGGCTTGTTTCCGAGTCTGATTCTCAGGTACCAAGCAGTATAAAATTATCTCGGGGAAAACTCATTTAAACATGGAATTCTATTGACAACAATAAGCAATATTATTAATAATTTCATTACCATCTCTTATGAACCACATGGAAATCTGTAAATTACAACACACATGGCTAAGAAGCATGTGGTTTGAAAGCGTACATGGGCACTTGAAGATATATCATTTAATAAATCCTAATCATTTTGATATGAGAAACACACTCCATGGAAGACAAGCAGACACACTCACTCACTCATACACACACACACACATACACACACACATGCACACACAGAAAGTATTCTAAGTCCCTAAACAACTCCTAAAACAACAGGCAAATGTGAATGAGCAGACATATAAGCAGTAAACAAAAGAAGAACTGTGTAAGCATAAACAAAACATCAACCATAGATGAGGTGTGGTTGCTGAATGCCAGGAGAAAAGACAAACACACAATCAGTTTGCAGTAATTGCAGGAAGAGGAATGACTCATTTTGAACAAGGACAGTCTCTGAAAGCAAGAGTCATAAACAGACCTAGCAATGATTATTAACTTCCATTTGTATGCTGCACAACTCATTCCAAAACATTTCCACATGTTTTATCTCAGTCGAATTGGAAAACAATCCCGAAAGTTAGAATAGGTAGGTATTGTTCCCTTGTTTATATGCAAGAAAAGAAATGCTGAGAGGTTAATTGAGCTGGCTAAGGTCGCTTTGCTAGTTACAGAACCAGCAAGAATAGAAGCTAGATTTTCAAATTCTCAGTGTAATGCTTTTTAACTGTTCCTCATTGCAAACAGCAGTTTTGCTGAACAAAGAAATTCTTCACTATGTAGTGCTTAAAGAACAATGGTGTTTTTTTAGCCATCTTCCCTATTAATAACAATGATGTCAGTTTCACCCTTCTGCAGCCATGAAATCATAGGACCCCAGAGGTCTTCTAGTTCATCCACCATCAATCTGCCACAGCATTCTCCAGTCCTAGATATATTAACCTTTGGGCAGCCCTATGAGATTACTTACTCCAATTGATCTTAAGGGCAAACATACAGTTCAGAGAAATGTATAGTACATAGAATAATTTAGTTTTGCTTAAAAAGCAGGATGCTCAATATGGAATATAGTGCAACTTCTTTGCATTAGGAGTGAGTAAAAATATGAGGTAATTCCAGTGGGCATTCATACCTCAGGTCATGGATCTTTAAAAAATATAATTCAAAATACAAATATAAACTAATATACAGAGTTTGTTTTCCAATGTATCATGGCTTTCCATATTACAAATAGTCAAAATTAATTTCTGTGGACAACAGTGCTAGACAGACGAACAGAAGAAAACCAGCTGTACTTGATTGTCTAATCATGACCTCCTAAACTATGGGCATTACTTTTAATTTCCAAACAATAATTTTTCACAGGCATTGTGGGTGAATTAGGGAAAGAAAGCACTTGTATTCACATCCAGGGCAACTGAACCTCAAATCAAAATCATTTACCTCTCTATCCTAATTATATCAGTTTTTAATGTCTTTTGCATTTTAAAACTCCCTTTCTTCCAGTTGAATGCCTCAAGCACAAGAAAATAAAATTGAAGATGGAAGTAAAAAGAAACGTGAAAGAAGAGAGCTGTTCTGCACAGACAGAACAGCACTTGAGTTTGCATTTGAAAGTGTTTCAGGTTTTGAAAATCTACACTTTTCTTGTGACTGTTATGAATAAATGAGGCTTAAAAGAAAACTGTAAGACTTAATGTCCTTTTCTTACTCAGAATACTTGCAATTTGTCCTTCAGTTGAAGGCAGAAAATAATGATGGGAAAACTAATTTTTTCTAATGTTCTGCCTCTTTCCTCATTGGTCGCCTAATGTTTCTGATCAATTCAATACAGACCATTTCTGATTGATGGGTGCTATCACTGCATATTTGCTGAGCACTGCCTTCCTGAGATGGATCGCATTGTGACCATGATCCAGCCATACATCAAAACATTCACACAGTTCCTTTGTCATACTTTACTGAACAGTGCTTCCTTTTGCTTTATTGAACAAACTCAATTCCACATGTTTGAGTTTCTAAGTAAATGGCAAGGACTAAATATCATGAAGAAGGTGAAAAAGCAAAAGGCATGATCTGCAGCATCAAAAAATTGAAGAGTTTCATAAGCGTTGAGGTTTTACCATCTGGGCTATGCTGGGTCTGTTAAATGCAAACTCAAATGACATCCTCACATTTATAAATAAGAAAGTTGGGATTCAAACAAATTTAGTTACTTTAAAAGATCCATGAGTAAGTGGTGCCATGCCTCTTGTTCTGCAGGCTTTTCTGTACATTTTGTAATAGGTTGGAGCTTCACCAGACCAATTGTCTTACGGAGAAACAAGAAGTTACCTTACTTAGTTTCATTTCTGATGATATGACAAAATAGTTGAGTCATGGTAACATATGAAGAATGGAGTTGTATTTAGTTCACAGTCTTAAAGTTACAAGAATTTAGACTGCCACTTACCCAGCTCCTGTAAGGGGCACTTTAGCTGAGGTAGAATTACAGCTGAAGCATATGCAACATAGATAGACATCATGATGACACAGAAAGAGATTTAGGGTTCAGGTTTGCCTTTTCTATTAAAATATAATTTGGTGGGAATCCATTGAATTTTGCCACTAGAATTTCATAAGTTCCTCACAGAGTAAATTCCTCAGTGACCTAATCACCTTCTACCTTTAAGTGATTTCCTTTCTTTTCCAACTTTGAAGCAAGGGGGATCAAGATTGCAGCAAGCAATCTTCCGAGGGGAAGACATCTAACCACTAATGGAAGTGATAGAAATACTGTGACTATAGTCCAAGTGAGTTAGAAACCAATATTCACAATGATCATAAAGCTATAAGTGATTATAGTAACAATAACTCTGGAAACATATAAAGCTAAATGTATTTTTCAGGCAAATATATTTTTAAATGACTTCCATTAGCAAATAATGGAATATACTTCATTTTTGAAGTATAGATGAGTTTGGATTAGATGAGAATAATAAATTAGATGTGGTACAATTAGTGAACATTCTCAAACAAACAAACAACAACAAATACAGACTCAGCAGACTTTGACAGTAATGCACACAAAAATTCAACAAATTTGTGAGTTTCAGCTGTTAAAATTAGTGTATCTGAAACATTGCTGTCCTCAGAGCCAAAGCAAGTGTAAACACAAGGTATAGTGGAAGCCAGGTTCAACAGCTAGCAAGTGATTTAAAACTTTTGCCTCAAATGACTGTGTGACTTTTTAAAGTTCTTATGAACATCAGCTTCCTTTGGAGACGAGTTTCTAACTCTGGGAGAGGTGCCTTATCTGTTATCTTCTTAAAGTTGTTTATAAGTTAGCATGAAAAGTGATAGGTTTTATTATGGAATTTTCATATATATTTCATATATGCCCTCCTCTGTAAAAGTATCTTTCATTTATCTCTGTAATTGTAATCTCAGAGGCTTACTACCTCTACCTTCTAACCTAGGCCTATTCCTCAAAGCTTTTAGCCTCCATACAATCTTACCTAGGCCTAGAATGTCTTCAGCCTCTGACACCTATTATTGAATAAGTTCGCCTTTCTGGCTGGCTGGTTCATCCTGGCTCTTCTGCCTCAAACTCCAAGCTGACTGATTCAAACTGGCTTCTCTCATGTTTTGACTGAATTTCTCTGCTGGGCATCAAATTAACTCTAGCAATTAACTCTAATCTTCTGATTCCTTCTTATGGGCTATCTCTGAACGACTGTCCCAGTAAAACAACCTCCTCTCTCTCTCCCTCTGCCTGCTCTCTCTTAAGGCACCTCTCTCTCCTCTATATGCTTATGCAAGTTGGGCATATCCATTTTGTCAAATCTTCCTCACTTTGTCTTCCTCTCAATTAAACTTCACTTTCAAACAAGGGTGCTTCCTTCTACAAACTAACTTTAGCTTCATTGTTTGGGACTAAGGGTGTATCTATATTCCAGCCAGAGCAGCCATGCTGCTGGATTAACATTTCTCTACACTGTTCTGAATTCTCTGTTTAGCTTTGTTCTCCACTTCTTTAAAAATTTAATTTTTTTTATATTAATCATAGTTTATTCCCTTTGTATCCCAGCTATAGCACCCTCCCCCATCTCCTCCCTATCCCACTCTCCCTCCCTCTTCTTCTCCTATGCCACTCACCCAGTCCAATGATAGGGGAGGTCCTCTACCCTTCCATCTGACCCTTGTCTATCAGATCTCATGAGGACTGGCTTCATTGTCTTCCTCTGTGGCCTGGTAAGACTGCTTTTCCCTCAGATGGAGGTGGTCAAAGAGACAGCCCATGAGTTCATGTCAGAGATGGTCCCTGTTCCTATTATTGGGAAACCCTCTTGGACACAGAGCAGCCATGGGCTACTTCTGTGCAGAGGTTCTAGGTTATCTCCATGAATGGTCCTTGTTTGGAGTATGTACTCCACTTCTTAATTGATTACTTGCATTGTTGATATTTAACTTCTAGGTTCTTTATAAATTCTGGATAATAGCCCTTTGTTAGATATAGGGTTGGTGAAGATCTTTTCCCAGTCTGTAGGTTGCCATTTTGTTCTTTACAGAAGTTTTTCAGTTTCATGAGGACCAATTTATTGATTGTTGATCTTAGAGCCTGTGCTATTGGTGTTCTGTTTTGGAAGTTGTCTCCTGTGCCAATGAGTTCAAGGTTCCTCCCCACTTTTTCTTCTAACAAGTTTATTGTGTCTGGTTTTATATTGAGGTCTTTGGTCCACATGGACTTTAGTTTTGTGCTGGGTGATAAATATGGTTCTATTTGCATTTTTCTACATGTAGACATTCAGTTAGAATAACACCATTAGTTGAATATGCTATCTTTCCCACACTATATGGTTTTGGCTTCTTTGTCAAAAATCAAGTAAAGCTTTGATTAAATGTTTGGTTTTCACAGGGGGCCTCTGAAAAACTCTACCCAGTGATTACTGAAGCAGATGCTGAGACTCATCACCAAACCTTGGGTAGAGTTCAGGAACTCTTATGGAAGAAGGGGGTGGGGGGGATAAAAATACTTGGGAGGAGAAAAAAGCTCTACAAGGAGACCAACAGAGCCAACAAATCTGAGCCCAAAAGGACCTGCAGAGACTAATGAATCAACCAAGGACCATGTATGGAGAGGACCTAGAACCCCTGCTTATATGTAGCCCATGGACAGCTCAGTATCAATGGGAGTTTCCTAGTAAAAGGAACATGGACAGTCTCTGGCTTAAACTCTGTTGTTTGCTCTTTGATCACTTCCCCTTCATGAGGCAGCCTTATTAGGCTACAGAGAAAGAATATCCAGACAGTCCTGATAAGACCTGATAGGCCACGGACAGATAGTAGGGGAGGAGGATCTTGCCTATAAGTGGACTAGGAAAGGGACACAGGGTGGGGGGTATGGAAGATTGAGGGAGGGTGTGATCAGGAGAAGATGAGGGAGGGGACTACAGCTTGACTACCAAGTGAATAAATTGTAATAAATAATAAAATAAATAAAACTACCTCTATAAACCTCCTTCTCTCTCTCTGTCTCCTGTTTGTGGATCAGCTGTCAGGTCTAAAAGCCATGTTTGCCAGGCTGCCAGCCACCATGCTTCTGCTAGGATAATCATGGACTAATCCTCTGAAAATGTAAACAAGCCCTACATTAAGTGCTCTTATTCAAAATTTGTCTTGGTCACTCTTTTCACAACAGTAGAAAAGTAACCACAACACTTTCCCTTTGGCTGTTCTTTCCATCATCCTTCCTTGTCTTCTCTTCTTGGTTCCTTTCTTCTGCCTTCAGGCCTCCATGCTCCTCTCATGGTATATGTGTTCTAGGCTACGGCATCTCTAAAAGTTGATTTTTTTGAAGCTGTTCCATACAGATATACAAACAACATGGATGAGATTACATTTAAATTGTAGTTAATTCTGAGGCTTGGGAAAGAACCATTAAATGTTTTTTATGGACTACTAGGGAGCTGTTGATAAACACAAAGAAGAAAAATGGTAAAAAGTATGATTATTATACCATTCTAAAAGATCTGGATTCCTTGAAACAGTTTCCTATGTGGGGAGAGACTATTACCTAGAACAAATTTATATTCTTAGCAACACTAAATATTAAGTAATTATTTACTATTATGTGACTGAAAATTGTAGAATTTTTTCACTAAATGTCAATATATACATAGAAATTTTGCACCAAAATAAACTGTGTACTTTTTCTGGCTACAAATCTTAACTGTATTCATCATGTATAAATCATTGTGAGCAAGAATGAAGTAAGACAAAGAAGCAAATATCAATAGATCATCAAACTAAGTGTTACATTACCTAAGATGCCCATGCATTTCTCTTTTGGCTTTTGGTATTATATATGTCTTTGTATACCCTAATATGATAAATGGTTCTGTGTTCTCATTAGCTGTAATACATCATGACCATATTTTCATTCCTAAAGTCTTAACAGACACACACACATACATACACACACACAATTATCACTTAACAAATAGTAGTTACTTGCAAATCAATCATGTTTTCCTCAAGTAATGTGACTTGGGTTTCTTAAATATCTAAGTAATTGACTATAATTTTCCACTGGCACATAACTTGATGACTGATTGCTGAACGATTCACAGAAGAAATAATAAGTATATATTTATATAACTCATACCACATGGATTATTAATTTAAAATTACTTATTATTCATTCAGTACTTTTACCACTTATTCTGTGGGCCCATTTTATCTCCCAGCAACAAACTAAATGTAACTTTAGGTTACATTGTTGGTAAATCACCAAGTAAATATTCAAATCTAAGCATCCTGATAACAGTGATTCTTATTAACTACTATGCTGTGAATGAATTAAGCTCAATCATGAATAATTGGGACTAGATAGTTTCTTAAAATGTCCATTCATTTATTTTTAATGAAGTCTTTAGATATAAGATGTTTTACCAGCATGTTTCACTTTGTGGCTGCTTAATGAAATTTTGATAAAAATATTTTAAAATTATGAATGCAGAAATCTTTCATTTAGTCCTGTTTCAGTCTATAGAATCCACAAACAAAATGTGATTTCCTTAGTTTTACAAATCTTATCATATGACACATCAATTGACAAGGTAAGTTTTAGTCTTTTCTTAGATGTCAGTGGTAACTGTGCCACAGGGAAAATGAACACTAAAAATTGGGATATTACATCATAATAGATGTACCAAACCCACGATTGATAGCTGACTTAAAGAACAGCATGTTCTATGGTACATGATATTTCATATAAAATGGAAACAAGTGGAAATGTGTCAGAAATGCCCTTACAACATTAGTTGAAAATGCTGCTTTACAACATTAGTTTGGAAATGCCATTGATTGATCAGTATCACACTGTACTTGACCCCAACAGCTAACTCTGCAATGTGTGTGACAGATGACATCTGAAGAAAATTTCAAGCAAAATACATGTGGAAACAAAACAACAGTTTTTCATACGGAAAATGTCAAGGGCTCTTTGAACAATACACCAATAAAGTGTCCCTAAAGAAGATATCTGTTTTCGCCAATTATGTTGCCTTATAGTTTTAATATGCCAGGTTCTTTTTGGAAAACTACTGTGTATATTATTCCTGTGATATAATTTATAACTGATTTTGTCTAAATAGCAGCTTAGCTAATGGACATTTATTGAGAATTTATTTATGCATGATTTGCCAGATGAAATACAGGAGAAAAGAATGGAGGTCATTCATGCTTTAAAGATGCCATTTCCAGATCGGTCAGAAAAAGCAGTGCATAACGAGTAGAAGTTTATTTTTGCTGTGTTCTAAATACCACCCCCTCTTTCTTTTTCATATTGTTTACGGCGCCCTCTCCGGTCTGGGCAATCAAATGCCGTGGAAAGGGGTGTCACAGCTGCCAGAAGCAGAAATAAATCCAAATAATAAATGTTGGAATGAAAAAGAATTGGCAAAGTGCCATGTCTCAGCATTTATTTGACTGTGTAATTCATACCCCTTCTTTGCGGAGGCATAGAAGAGGAGGGACTGAGTCAAATTATATTAAGAATACTACCAGGAAAAAATATGCTAAGTTTCTCTAAACTATAAAGCTTCACCTTGCTAATGTAAGGACGGACTTAAGGAGTCCTTGCCTTTCTGCAACAATACAAAGAAAAGCACCTCATTCCTGCTCTGAGAGTAAAGCTCGGTTGTCTCCAAGATAAGACCATAAAGTCAAAAGGACTTAAACACATGAGTAAACACTTCCAGCCAAGTGCTGGAGAGATGGCTCAAAGGTTAGGAGCATGCGCTGTTCTTCCAAGGATCCTGAGTTCAATTCCCAGCAACCACATAATGGCTCATAACCCTCTGTAGTAAAATCTGGTATGCAGGGAGAATGTTGTACAAAGAATAAATTAATACTTCATCTCAACCCCAATGCCCTACTGCTAATAACATCTCAATTCTCTGTGGCACTCAGGTCTACCATTGTCTGCCTGCTCGTTGGTCGGGAGTTTGCACTCTGGTGCTCCTATTCCCCGAGATGGGGGTAATTAACGAAAAGGAGCCCCTACTGATCCAAAAGCTGCCCAGCAGGATAAGAGGGCAATCCAAATCCTGCCCCTCCTGGCTGTTACAGGAATCACAGCAGCTCTCGGGACCGGAACAGCAGGACTAGCCACATCTCTAACCCTTATATTATCAGCTTTCTTCCCAGCTCGTCCAGGACTTCCAGTGAGTGGCTCAGATGATTCTAACCCTCCAAGGACAGATCGACTCACTAGCAGCAGTGGTACTCTAGAACCGATGCGGACTAGACCTTCTCACAGCACAAGAAGGTGGCCTTTGCATCTTCCTTCAGGAGGAATGCTGTTTTTATGTCAACTAGTCCGGTATAGTAAAAGACAAAATCCAGCAACTCCAGAAGGATTTACAAAACAAAGGGAACAGCTCGGGGCCTCTAGCTCTTGGGTGTTTGAGAGCCCCATATGGAAATGGATTTCGCCCTTTGTCACACCTCTCCTGCTCCTCTTTCTGTTTTTGTTTTTTGCACCCTGCTTAATTAACTTCCTTTCTACATTCTTTCAACAACAGATGCAAAAAATCGCTAACAAAACTGTTAATCAGTTACTCCTACAGGACTATCAACCTGTGCCCACAGAACCAGATGATCAGGACCCTGATGGTGGGGACCAGCTGGACTTGGAAAATGACAACGCCCCTAATCAGCAGGAAGTAGTTTGAAGAGCAAAAGTAGCCCCATGCCCTTCCCCCACAATCACCCCTTCCTAACCCCTCACCTTTTAACAAAACAAAAAGGGAGGAATGTTGGGGATCCATAAGCAGGCACTTCTACAGCCAGCCTGGGGGGTCCTGACAAAGACCACCTGCTGATCACCTGGAACCACCTGAACATGCTCTGGGTCACCTTATAAGAACTGGTAGAGCTCCTCCCTCTCTCTTCCAACTTGTCCGGAGACTGTCTCTGCGACCCCTTCCCCCTTCTCTTTCCCTAATAAACCTCCCTCGTGGAAAAAAAATAAATTAATTAATTAAAAAAAACAAAAAACCCTTTGATCACCTCCCCCTGAGGGGTGAGCAGCCTTGCCAGGCCACAGAGAAGGACAATGCAGCTAGTGCTGATGAGACCTGATAGGCTAGGATGAGATGGAAGGGGAGGAGGACCTCCCCTAGCAATGGATTGGAGAGGGGCATGGGAGAAGATGAAGGAGGGAGGATGGGATTGGAGGCTACAGCCAGGATACAAAGTGAATAAACTGTAATTAATATAAAAATAAAAATTAAAAAAAATAGTTTTGGCCAAAAAGAAAGCAAGTTCTCAATAGTAAAAACTGATCTATGTCAAACTGATAATTTAATATCTTTGACATTCCAATGGTTTTCTGCCTTATAGAACTAGAGATTTCAAATCTTTGAAGGCAAGAACACAACAATCACAAGTTGGAAATTTATGAATAGGGAGTTGCCTCATAACATAATTAAATTTCTTTTCCTTCATTTCTGTCTCTTGCAATAAGACTTAATGTCTAACAAAGCTACCACACCATTTATCTGATGTCTCTTTATGCACAGTGAAGCAAAGACATTTTAAGCATTATAAATATTTTACAACCTTGAGATATGTTTTCTACTTCCTGTATAATCTTATTTAGGTATTCTTTCATAATTCTTACCTACCTGTGAATATAGGTGTATATATAACATATATACATTCACATGTAAGTATACCCAATATATGTATATATACATACAATTAAACAGGAACACACTCACATACCCTTCTAGAGATCTTTGTTGTCACACACTCTATTTTTAAAATAAATTTTCTCCCTTTCATCATGGAAAAAATGTCATTGTACATTTTATGACTTATAGAAAGATATTTCCTGAAGGTTGAACAATAATAACCACTTACATGAACCTGGCTATGTAAATGTTTTTTATTGAAAAATACACATCAGTGCTAAAAGGCATTTAATTCTCTAATTTACCGGCTTCTGCAAGGTCCAGTGTCAGGACGGGAATGCAATTCACAGAGGAATGTTGCCAACATCAAGGACAAACAGGTTCTGTTTTCCTATGCTCCATTAGCTCTTGCAGATAATGGCACCATCTACTTTTCAGCTCACCTAGACCTTGACTTTCCACTGCTTGAATTGACTTGGTAGTTCGTTGATTTTGAGTTGTTTTGTTTTTACGAATCTTCTAATTTTCAACCACTTCATATTGCAATGAGGAAATAATTTTTTAGTGTCGTCTAATGTTTGATGCTTTCAAACACTTCCTGTTCATTACTACATGAAGTTTTAAATAATTACTTTAGAGACAGTGCCCATACTAATGCAACCACTTTAGAGGCTGCTGCAAATCCAAAAGTTATTTTCCTTTATTCAAGGTCACAATTTCTGTAAGTCCGCAGTCTGGCTCTGTTTTTATCTCTGCCTCTGGATGTCCTGTCTCTCTTTCCCTGTCTGTCTCTGTCTCCCTCTTTGTTTCTCCCTCTGTAATTTTATAGTTTGGTTTGAAAACTCTATATTAACTGATTTTTGAAAGTATTTATGGAGGATAGATGTACAATGTATTTTTTATGAAAATGTATTTAATTATTTTAAATTGATGGGCAGTGTGGCTGAGTGTAGACCACCTATTTGAATATCATTTTCTCTTAGAAAATTGAAGTAGTCTGACTGTATCCTTGATAATCTACAATTAATAATAAAAATAAAGGCTATTTATTTGTATTCCATTACAGTTAATTTGTGCTCCATTTTTAAACATAAACTCTGTGAAAACGTCTTATTGGATTAAAAACAAGTTGGTTTTTATCAACTTCTACTGTATCTCTTTTAATGATTTTAATAAAAAGTAGTGTAATAATTTAAATTATTACATTATTATTAGGCCTGAAATTTTTTAGTTTTTTTCTCATTTACTTCTGCTCCAGTCTTTACTAGAATTTTCTAGTTCATTGACGATTATCAGGCACATGGGAAAGTAACTAAAACTCCAGTGTGTAAACACACAATTATACTATTCAATAATTGTCCCTAAAGTGAGATGTTGATCATGTTTTCCCAATAATACATGGTTTTCAAGTTAAGTTCTTGAAAAATTCAAAACACAAGATGAGGCATTTTTGTTCATTTCTAGATCTTATACTCTTCAATTCTCAAAATCGTCTTTTTTATCCCAACTGTAAAACAAACCGTAGTTTACCAGCTTTCATTAGCTTTTATACAGATTTGTGCATTTCTAATACTTCAATTTTATGAAATTGCACTCCACTGCTGAGGTGTCCTCCTGTAGTTCATCTGCACATGTGTTATCTGTAGTCAGGGTGATGTATGGAGGATATCATGATGCTTTACTGAATCAAACTTTACCATTATCCATTTAAAGAGCTGTTCATGAACAGTTAACATTTAGATGGCAGCATTTGGCAACTCTTGGTTCAAGTTTCTGCTCAATTTTCTCTTAGATTAAATGAAGCTGTTATAAGTGTTGGATACAGGCCATTTATGAGTTACATATATTATAAAACTGTCTTCTTACATTGTTTATTTTTCACTATGTTAATGGTACATTTTATAAGCTAAATTTGCTAATATTAACATTGCTATTTCATCTTAATACAGAGTTCTTGCACCCAAACACAACAATTATATAATGACATTTTAAAATACTCAAACAGCCGAAATTATATGATTTTCATATTAAATTCATAATAGGCACAGACCAGATTTTTGTGTACTGAGAAAGATTTCTTTTCCTGAGAAGTTTCATTGACATAGAAGCTATATTCAAAGTAACATTCCTTACTTATTAATTCTCCATCTTCTTGCCACCATCTTATTTATTTATTTATTACATTTTTATTTTACATTAATCACAGGTTATGTACTTTGTATCCCAGCTGTATCCCTCTCCCTCATTCCTTTCCACTCCCCCCATCTCTCCCTCATCAACTCCCAGCCACTTTCCAAGTCCTCTGACAGGGGAGGTCCTCCTCCCCTTCCTTCTAACTCCAGCTTATCAGGTCTCTTCAGGACTGGCTGCAATGTCCTCTTCTGTGGCCTAGCAAGGCTGCTCCTCTCTCATGGGGCAAGGGGGGTGAAGAGCCAGCCATTGTGTTCATGTCCAAATAGTGCCTGTTCGCCTGACTAGGGTACCCACTTGGATATTGAGCTACCATTTGCTACATTCTAGCAGGCGTTCTAGGTTGTATCCATACACGGTCCTTTGTTGGAGAAACAGTCTCATAAAAGACCCCTGTGCCCTGATATAGTTGGTCCTTGTGTAGCTCCTGTCCTCTCCAGGTCATACTAACTACCCCTTCTTTCATATGATTCCCTGAACTCTTCCAAAGGGTTGGCTATGTGTCTTAATATTTGCTTTGATACACTGCTAGGTAGAGTCTTTCCGAGGCCCTCTGTGGTAGGCTCTTGTCCTACTACTTGTTTTCTCCTACATCCAGTGTCCATCCCATTTGTCTTTTTAAGTGAGGATTAATCCTCTTACTCCAGGTCCTCTTTCTTGTTTATCTTCTTTAGGTGTATAGACTTCAGTATGTTTATCCTATCCTATAGGTCTATATAAGTGAGTATATACCATGTGTGTCTTTCTGCTTTGGGGATACCTCACTCAGGATGATTGTTTCCAGGTCCCACCATTTGCTTGCAAATTTCATGATTTCCTCCTTTTTAATTGCTGAATAGTATTCCATTGTGTAAAAGTACCACAATTTCTGTATCCATTCCTCAACTGAGGGACATCTGTGTTCTTTCCAGGTTCTGGCTATAATGAATAAAGCAGCTATGAACATGGTTGAGCAAATGTCCTTGTTGTGTACCTGAGCATCTTTTGGATATATGCCCAGGAGTGGTGTAGCTGGGTCCTGAGGAGCCACTGTCTTGTCCTGTCTCCCCCCATTTTATTTATATAAACATAGAATATTCAAGTCCCAGATGCAAGTGGTACCAAGTGTTGTTTAACTAGAGGTCTGCTCATTGACTTACAAAATGATCACCTGCTCTGTGTGACCTGACACTTCTTTTGCTATGCTGAAGCACATGTTAATGTCTTAAACATTAGCCACATTTAATGGCATCATTTTACCATTTATGTTAGTTACATCTTTTAAAAGAGCTATACCAAAATGAGTTACATCCAATGTATGGTTAAGACTTCAACATGCAAATTTGAATGAAACATAACCAGCCCATGAATACAGCTGTCTGTTACTGTGACTAATAAGTAATTGCTGCTCTTGCCCTATGCACAGGTCAGCATGTTACTGTGTTTTACACCATCTTTTCTGTGTGTGATTCCTTCTCATTTTTGTGGGATTGAGTTGGGGGGAGGTACCTTCAACATTATTCAAAAGAATTTGGGCTTAATTTCTGGGACTAAGAAGTAACCTGATCTTTCCTTAAATCTGTATGATATGGTTCTGAATTCTTTATTTTGTTTTTATTTTCAAACTCCTCCCATCAGCATCAGTGTTTGCTGTAGCTTGAAATGAGAGCAATTTCAAAGTTGTTTCCTGATTGGGGTCCACCCAAACAAGCTAGGAACTAGGACGTCCTCTTCCATTTAATTGGACTGAAGCCATTCTCGTCACACCTGCAGTCTCAGTTAAATGTCTTTCACTAATTGGGTGATGGATGAAGGTACAATAGCTTGGTAATTATGTGACATTATTAAATTAATATAGGAATAGAATAGCCTACTAAGCCCTACTAAAACATAAACTACTAGTGATCATTTCTAGACCTGAATGATAATAATATTTTCTTTGAAATATTTTCCTTCTGTTAATAAAGTAACCATATTCCTACATTAGGAGGATATGAATACATTTTTATAAATGTTATTGGAACAAATTGAAGTTTATATATCAAGGATATTTCTAGTCAAAACTAATCATATAAAATACTAGTACTTAAGGTACTAGTTTTAATAATACAGTAGTGATTTTATATTGTTTAAGAAAAGAACTGGAAATAGGTATAAGTACATTTTCATACACATGGCTTATCATTTACATAATCATTTTATAATTTTGTAATTTACTGTTTTAAACAGGTGAGAGTTATACCTTTAACAAATATCCTCAGTGACGGAAAGTATAGAATATATAAACTATTGTAGTAAATTAGATAACTCTCCACTATAATTCTAGAAGATAAAATTGTGGTGAATTATAATTCTGAGTCTTTACAGCCACACATTCCCCTTATGTTAATACTTCGAAGATAGGTGATTAGAAACAATTTTGAAGCTAATTACCACATTCTTTCTTACCTGTTTTAATGCTACACATTCTACAAAATTGTTCAATATTTGTGAAAGTCATCATATAAATAATATCAAGTTAACTTACTGTGTCAACATGAACAGATTATCAATGTCTATGTCATGTTTCAAACACCATTATGGATGCTTCTGTAAGGGTGGCTTTAGATTAATATTTATATTGGCTGACTTTGAATAAAGTGTATTACTCCACAATATAAGAGACAGCCTTGTCCAATCAGTCAAAGGCCTGAATTATTCAAATCAAAACACTGATCTTAAATGAGAAAGTGAATTTTACACATATTTCTGCTCACATGTAGTCACAAAGAACTAATATTTGAAAACCAGTTGAGTGCTGAATGGTCAGAAAATTGACGCAGTATTTAAGCATTGTCTGTCAAAGTGTGAACTTATCAGGAAATGGAAAATATCTAATTATTGTTCTTTCTAATTTTCAAACTTTTGAGAAGCAGCAAGTACTTGTGGAAAAAATAGCACAGAAGCATCACATTTTACAGGGAAAATCATTATTATTTATGCTTCTATATTGCATTTCCAAACAAGGAAGTGAAATCTGTGAAATGAAAAGTGATGTCTTTTTGTTCACAATGTACCCATAAAAATAAAAGAAAAGGGAAGCTGGAAGGCACACTTAAAATGAGGGTTTTTATGTATGAATTACTAGTTTTCAAAGTCATGTTGATTTATAGCTTGAATATTTTAAAAAGAAACAAATAGGAGTGTTCAACAGCTAATTGAAACACCACAACAGATATATTAAAACATCCAAAGCCACTTAGAAACTTTAAAATGCAAATTATTCTTAAACAGATGTGGGTCAAGATCCTAACAAAAGAGAAAATAACTATGTTCACAAAGCAATGAACAGTACAAAATGAAAGTCCAGAAAAACACTCATTTTAACCTAGATGGCATTTAAACTTCTTAAAAAGATGATTTTTCTGCCTCATGAAATTCTTTTAACTTTAATTGATTCCAATTCACTATAATTAGAAAATAATTTCCTTGCATAAACTACATCTTTTGCAGCATTAAATTACCTTAAATTTTATAAACACCCTACTTGCTCAGTCTCTGGACAATTCATATACTCAGGAACTTGATAATGTTTACAAGAGGAATGTTAAGTCAGATCTTTTCAGAACATTTATGGCATTCATGAAAATAATGATTAATGGAGAACTGATTTAAAATGTAAGGGGTGTAGGAAGATGTCAAAAATAGCAGGTAGAAGAACACTTGTTGGTCATGAACATGAGTGTCTGGGTTCAGCTGCCCTAACCAACATAAAACCAGATGTGTACACAACTAACCCCAGCAGTCTACTGGTGAGACAGAAGGGAGAGAAAGAATTTTAGGAATCTTGAGGAACAGTTAATGTACCATATGAATGTGAGAATATAAGAGCAACCCTGCCTTGACCGAGGTGGAAGACCAGAAATGACACCCGAGGGTATGTCTCTTAGCCACCAGAATGCCACAGCATACTCACACACACAAACAAGCACTCATATGCAAAAG
Source organism: Pachyuromys duprasi (assembly GCA_028658305.1). Lineage (NCBI taxonomy): Eukaryota > Metazoa > Chordata > Mammalia > Rodentia > Muridae > Pachyuromys > Pachyuromys duprasi. The sequence goes on from CM053745.1 coordinate 55,686,345, forward strand.
CATACATTGCTTACACATATAGTGCATACAAATCATTAAAGGAAATAACACAAAGACCCTAGTGTTACACGATCTATACCATTCGAACAAATAGAAATATCAAGAGAAACCTATGATCTACATTTGCCTCTTAAAAACTTCGCTCTACAATATTCCACCCAAACTCTTAAGAGCAGTGTAAAGGGCAAGTAAGCATAGAGTTTTTTCTTTGGGTTCCCCTAAATATTTCATCCTAACATTGCTTCCAAATTTATGTCACAAGTGCTCCAGTTTGGCACATATCCTGACCTTTGGCTTTCACCTTAATTAATCATATACTTGAGATTCCCTGTTCCCTTTACTTTCTTATGCTTTAAATCTTGGTCTCACACTCAACCCAAGATTCTCATGTCACAAACTTAGTGTTCACTTTTACATGAAAGACTTAGACAGAGAAAACAGGGTTAGAATATTCACACTATTTGTAGATATAACTCTCACTTAAGATATGAATTTTATCAATATTTTAATTTTTAAAATTATTTATTTTTATATCAATCACAGGTTAGGTACTTTGCATCCCAGACATAGCCCCCCTCCTTCCTTCACTCACACCCTCCCTCTCCCTCCCTCATCTCCCTCCTCCCTGCCCCCTTCAAGTCCACCAACAGGGGAGGACCT
>CM053745.1:55703819-55738942 GCA_028658305.1 Pachyuromys duprasi
GATCTTGATGGCTGACTCTTTGACCCTCCCCCATACAAGCCGGGGAGTGACAGACTGGCTAGATCCCAGGGGAGGACATTGCAGCCAGCCCTGAGGAGTCAGGATAAGCTGGGGTTGGATGGAAGGGAAGGAGGTCCTCTCCTGTTGGTGGACTTGGAGGGGGCGGGGAGGAGGGAGATGAGGGAGGGAGTGGGTGGTCAGGAGGGACTGAGGGAGGGGGCTATGCCTGGGATTCAAAGTACCTAACCTGTGATTGAGATAAAAATAAATAAATTAAAGAAAAAAGAATAATAGGAATAGAGGAAAAAGAAGATTCCCTCCTCGATGGCCCAGAAAATACTTTCAACAAAATCAGAGGAAAATTTACCCAACTTAAAGGAGAGGGTTATAAAAATACAAGAGGCCTACAGAACACCTAATAAATTAGACCAGAAAAGAAAATCCTCTGACACATAATAATCAAAACAGTAAGTATACAGAACAAAGAAAAAAAATACTAAAAGCTACAAGGGAAAAAAGGCCAAGTACCATATAATGGCAACCCATCAGAATCACACCTGACTTCTCAACAGAGAAGATGAAAGCCAAAAAGACTTGGATGGATATCATGCAGACCCTAACAGAGCACAGATATCAGCCCAGGCTACTATACCCAGCAAAACTCTCAGTCATCATAGATGGAGAAAACAAGATATTCAATGACATTAACAAATTAAAAAAAAAAACCACAAATCCAGCATAACAAAAGATACTAGAAGGGAAAATAATTACGTAAATGAAATAAATGACCTCACTACAACAAAACTAAAAGTAGCCAAGCACACAAACACACTACCACAACCAAAATCAAAATCTAAGCATCTAACAGCCACTGGTCATTAATTTCCCTCAACATCAATGGACTCAACTCTCCAATAAAAAAACACAAATTAAGAATGGATACATTTTTAAGACCCAACAATCTGTTGCATACAAGAAACACACCTAAGTCACAAAGATAGATATTACCTGAGAGTAAATGGCTGTAAGACAGTTTTCCAAGCCAAGATATTAGATATTCTAATATCTAATAAAATAGATTTTCAACCAAAATTAATCAAAAGAGATGGGAAAGGTCATTTCATATTCAACAAAAGATAATTCCACCAAGAGGACATAACAATTTTGAACATCTCTGCCCCAAATACAAGAGTACCCACATTTGTAAAAGAAACATTAATAAAGCTTAAACTACACAATGACCCCACACTTTAATAGTGGGAGACTTCAACACCCCACTCTCAACAAAGGATAAGTCAACAAAACAGAAAGAAAACAAAGAAACAATGACTCTGAGAGGGGTCGTGAATCAAATGGACCTAACAGAAATCTACAAAAACTTTCACCCAAACACAAAAGAATGCACCTTCTTCTTAGTACCTCATGGAATTTTCTCCAAAATAGACCATATAGTTGATCAAAAACCAAGCCTCAACAGATACAAGAAGGTTGAAATTATTCCTTGTATCCTTTCTGAATGCTATGGAATAAAGTTGCACCTCAACAACAAAACAAATAGCAAAAATCTCCACACACATGGAAACTGAACAACTTACTACTCAGTGACAGCTGGGTCAGGGGAGAAATAAAGAAAGAAATCAAAGATTTCCTAGAATTCAATGAAAATGAATAAACAACATACCCAAATTTATGGGACACAATAGAAGCATTGCTCAGAGGAAAATTCAGCACTAAGTGCCTTCAAGAAGAATTTTGAAACATCTCATACAACTTAAAGGCTCACCTGAATTCCCTAAAAAAAGAAGCAGATATACTCAAGAGGAGTAGACAGCTGGAAATAATCAAACTCAGGGCGGAAATCAATCAACTAGAAACAAATAAAACTATTGAAAGAATCAATGAAACCAAGAGCTGGTTTTTTGAGAAAATCAACAAGATAGACAAACCTTTAGCCAAACTAACTAAAAGGCAGAGAGACACTGTCCAAATCAACAAAATCAGAAATGAAAGGGGGAACATACAAACAGACAGTGAGGAAATCCAACTAATCATCAGGTCTACTTCAATAACCTATACTCAACAAAAATTGAAAATCTAAAGGAAATCGACAATTTTTCGATCAATTAAACTTAACAAAGTTGAATCAGACAAGGTAAATCAATTATCTGCCACAGAAATAGAAGCTGTCATCAAGTTTCCCATCCAAAAGATAATCCCAGGGCCAGATGGTTTCAGCTCAGAATGCTACCAGACCTTCAAAGATGAGCTAACACCAATATTCTTCAAACTATTCCACAAAATAAGAAGGAATACTACCAAACTCATTCTATAAAGCCACAGTCACCTTAGCACCTACACCTCACAAAGACCCAACAAAGAAAGAGAAGTTCAGGCCAATCTCCCTTATGAACACTGATGCAAAAATACTCAACAAAGTACTTGCAAACTGAATCCAATAAAAGATATAGTCCACTATGACCAAGGTTTCATCACAAGTATGCTGGGGTGGTTCAATATACAGAAATCCATCAATGTAATCCACCATGTAAAAAACTGAAAGAAAAAAAACACATGATAATCTCCTTAGATGCTGAAAAATCATTTGATAAAATCCAACAATCAATCATGTTTAAAGTCCTGGAGAGATCAGGGATACAAGAGACTTACCTAAACATAGTAAAGGCAATATACAGCAAGCCTATAGCTAACATCAAACTAAATGGAGAGAAACTTAAAGCAATCCCACTGAAATCAGGGACAAGGCAAGGCTGCCCACTCCCCAAACCTTTTTAACATAGTTCTTGAAGTCCTTTTGAGAGGAAAAAGATCAAGGAATTCAGTTCAGAAAGGAAGAAGTCAAAGTATCAATATTTGCAGATGATATGATAATATATGTGAGTGACCCTAAAAATCCTACTAGGGAGCTCCTATAGCTGATAAACACCTTCAGCCAAGTGGGTGGATACAAAATTAACTGAAAAAAATCAGTAGCCCTCCTATATATAAAAGACAAAAGGGCTGAGAAAGAAATTAGGGAAATAACACCCTTCAGGATAGCCACTAATAACTTAAAGTACCTTGGTGTAACTCTAACCAAGCAAGTCAAAGACTTGTATGAAAAAAAACTTTCAGTCTGTGAAGAAAGAAGTAGAAGATATTAGAACATGTAAAGCTCTCTCATGCTCATGGATTGACAGGATTAACATAGTAAAAATGGCCATCCTGCCAAAAGAAATCTACAGATTCAAAGCAATTCTCATCAAATTACCAACACAATTCTTTACAGACTTGAAAGTAAAATTCTCAACTTCATATGGAATAACAAGAAACCCAGAATAGCTAAAACAATCCTCTACAATAAAAGATCTTTGGGAGGTATCTCCACCCCTGATCTCAAGCTGTACTATAGAGCAACAGTTACAAAAACTGCATGGTACTGGCATAGAAACAGAACGGTGGCTCAATAGTCTCAAATAGAAGATCCAGAAATAAACCCACACACTTATGGACACCTGATTTTTGACAAAAATGCCAAAACCATGCAATGGAAAAAAGATAGCATCTTCAACAAATGGTACTGAACTAACTGGATGTCTACATGTAGAAAAATGCAAATAGATCCATATTTATCACCCTGCACAAAACTAAAATCTAAGTGGATCAAAGACCTCAATATTAAAATGGACACAATAAACCTGTAAGAAGAAAAAGTGGGGAAAATCCATGAACTCATTGGCACAGGAGACAACTTCCTGAACAGAACACTAACAGCACAGGCTCTAAGATCAACAGTCAATAAATGGGACCTCATGAAACTGAAAGGCTTCTGTAAAGCAAAGGACACTCTCATACGAACAAAACAACAGTCTATAGATTAGGAAAGAATCTTCACCAACCCTATATCTGACAGAAGGCTAATATCCAGTATATATATATATATATAACATATATATAATATATATTTATTTTATATTAAATGTATATTTATATATATTTAAATATATATTAAATATACATATTTAAGTTATATATATATATATATATATAACTTAAGAAGTTAAACAGCAACAAATCAAATAAGGCAATTAAAAATGGGGCATGGAGCTAAACAGAGAATTCTCAATAGAGGAATATAGAATGGCAGAGAAACAAAGAAATGCTCAACATCCTTAATCATCGGGGAAATGCAGATCAAAATGACTCTGAGATTTCACCTTACACCCATCAGAATGGCTAAGTTCAAAACCTCAAGTGACAACACATGCTGGAGAGGGTGTGGAGAAAAAGGAACCCTCCTCCATTGCTGGTGGGAATGTAAACTTGTACAACCACTTTGGAAATCAATATAGTGTTTTCTCAGACAAATAGGAATAGTGTTTCCTCAAGACCCAGCTATACCACATTGTTCTCTGAACCATAGGTATGGCAGTGTTTTGTAGATGGATCCTTTGAGACTGCACTCTACAACTCTACATATTGATTGGTTGTATTTTTTTAAATAGTCTCCATCTGTTGTAAATAGAAGTTTTACTTATCTGTGGTTATAGAGATAAATGTTTATAGATTGTTGGTAAGGATTGTGCTGGTTTAGTAAGTTAATGGTTATAAATTCTCCTGTAATAGCCATGATTTTACTAGCATTAATTACTCAACCAGGGTCTCAGTACCAAACACGGTCTCCGTCTTGTTAAAGGATTTTAAGTACATTTAGAGAGCGATTGGTTGCCACCAAGATATGTGTGCCCCTACTACACCCTTAGGATTATTTTACCATGTTAGTAATTTATGTGTTTCATATATGTTATAGATGTTGGCCGCCTTTTTCCTTTATAAACTTGCATGCTGCCTTTGGGAGGGGGCATTCACATCACTTCCAGCTCAGGGGCTCCACCATATTTTTTAAGAACAGGGTCTCTCACTAAACCTCAGGATCACTGATTAATCATTTAAGTTGGCTTTTCAATGAGCTATAGTGATCATTTCACCTGTCTTAGCAGCCCCCAAAGGCTGGGAAGACAGAATTGGCTATTGCATGTGGCTTTTTCATAGGTTGTGGTTTCTGAATTGAGATAAAAACATTTACACAGCAGGTACTTTACTGACTAAGCAATCTCCACAGTTCCTCATTAATGACTTTTAAAACTGTAAATAAATATCATATTGTTGTATTCAGAATGTGACCTATTACTTCAACTGTCTAATTTCAAAACTTAAAGTATGTAAGGTTATATTTCACTGCATCTACAATAACTATTTTCTTAATTAATATTTCATGTTCAGGTTATGTTCATGCTACTGAAATTTTATTGGTTAGAGACATCAACAGTTGTATACTAACATAATCATAATATGAAGAAGTTCAAATATACCAGAAAGAATATTAAATATTATTTTTCCATATGTCATATTCAAAATGATAGGTTTGATATGAAGGTTAAATATCAGATGTCAGTTGATCACTGTGGCACATCCAACAATAAGCACTCACCATCTTTGTGTCCCTTCTTCAAATGACAGTTACCATGCTTTTCAAGGGTAGGAGGTGCTCAGTTATGCACTGAGATATAGTGGGAAGTAAAAGACAGAGTGAAGCACATCTACTCTGAGTCTAAAGGGATTTAAGATAAAAATTAACAAAAATGTATTAAGTGACATTTCTCAAATTAAGATAGGAAAAAAATATCCTGCCTGGAGTGTTGTTTTGGAAAAGACTGTGAGGAAATGGATACAGGATTTAGTCATACTGGTTTGTTATGCCTTTTGCAAAATATAGCCTGGCACATTGGAGGACATCCATGAGGTCTACCAAAGAGATTTATATGCACTAACCCTCTAAATTAAATGAAAATTTGTACAGCCACTTTACACTTTAGAGTGACAAAATCTTTTTTACAGGGTTTGTGGCTGTTCCATTTATTGTCTCCATTGTGTTTTATATCCATGCAAAAAAAAGCATCTAGTTACATATTAGAATGACACTTAGACAACTATATTAATCAAAAGAAGCATATTACATCTTGTCCATTTTAACAAGAGTTATTCTGATAACACTGTGTGGGCTTTCAAATGCTGTGAAGAAAGCATGCATTTCTTTCCAGCCCTTAATCAGCCTATGGTGTTAGGTATAAAAAGCAATAGTAGGCTTCATTCATTATGGAAAAGTGTTTACATGTAGTGTTCTGTCCCAGCACAGAAAACTATCCTGGGATTGATAATCTCTCACAAGCTCCACAGTGAATCTCTCAATAATTCTAGCCATGTTACTCTTAAATACATTCCAAATTATTCCATTTATCCATTATAAAAAATATGTTTTGTTTCACCTATTATCAACCCTGTCCTGGACTATTAAAATATACTAATGAGTAAATGGGGACATACGTCATTTATCTAAAGCTTACAGATTAAAATTCATGGCTGCCTTACACAGATGTAGCCCATGGTATTTCAGTCTCCAAGTGGATACACTAGTAAGGGGACCAGGGTCTGTTTCTGACATGAACTCAGTGGCTGGCTCTTTGATCACCTTTCCCTGATGGTGAGGGGCAGCCTTATCAGGCCACAGAGGAGGACATTGCAGTCAAGTCCTGATGAAACCTGTTAGTCTAGGGTCAGATGGAAGAGGAGGAGGACCTCCCCTATCAGTGGACTTGGGAAAGGGCATGGGAGAAGATGAGTGAGGGAGGGCAAGATTGGGAGGGGATGAGGGAGAGGGCTACAGCTGGGATACAAAGTGAATAAAAGGTAATAAAACAAATAAACAAACAAGCAAACAAACAAACAAATAAATAAATAGGGAAAACTCATGGCTGCAAAGAGAGAAGATCTTGGATGAAATTAGGACAGCATGCCTATTTCTTCTGTCTTATTTTTCTGCATTCTATGTAATGTTCACAAATATAGATTAGGTTACACTTAAAGTGAAGTCTAGTAAGTTGAGGAAGGAAGTAGCTATAGATGCAAAGAAAACTCACATATGGGAAATAGGCAAATAGTTTGAGGGTCTTTTGAGGATTCTGCAGCAGAAACGACTGAAGTTTTGAAGAGGGGGGTGAGTGCACTTATAAGGAGGTTTCTCAGGCACACGATACTTCAAACTTTAAACAGTTTGAAAGTGGTACTTTGAAACTTTTGTGACATGAAGGAAAGTGTTTATCTCTATACTCAAAAGGCCAGTGAAACTTAGGGACAGATTCATTATGCAATGTTCTGAATTTAGTTACTACTGTGGAGTACAATATGTGGATATGCAGTTTCACAGACACTGGTAGAAAGAGACCACAATAAGAAATGTTTGTATAACTGTGAGCCTAAAAATTAGAATGCTTTATCATTGTCTCTTTAATCTTCAACCATTAGTCCATAATTTTTAGCAATTATATATAAAATGAAATGTCACCAGGCTCATTGTACAGCCTTGTTGATTAGGCTACTCTATAACTCAGTGAGGCACATGGATGGAATTCTTTTATGAGATTTTAGCAAAATAGCTTCAATTGGTCTCTTAGAGACTCATCAGCTAAATGAAGAGCTTTAGTGTCCTTTCCTTGGGGCAGCAGAATCTCAGCATGGTCAGAGTTATTATCCTGTTGCCATATGAATGTACAGTCTTAAAGAACTAAAGTAACTGTTTTCAAATATTTGAAAAAATATGTGATTGACATAATTTGGCAGGTGATTTATAGTCATATTCTCTTTCATATATTATTGTTTTTTAATGTACTCAAAAAGAGTACTCAATTGAGGCAAAATATAGTAAACAGTAGTTACTTCTGCTATAGATTTCCAACCAAGGATGATGAATACTGTATTTCTAAAGAAGGCAGTGTTAAGTTTCAAGTGGTGATTAAACACTTCTCTTCAGATAATTACATTATGCCATAGCTCTCTTCAAACCTCTGAAATAAAAATAACCTCTTTTGCCTGGTAAAATAATGCATTTGCATCATCTATAAGTACTTATTTTTAGGAAAGACAAACATTCAGCAATATTAACATTTGTAGTGGGTAGACAAATGTACAATAGCTTACTTAGTGTGATAAATTCAATAGCCCCTAATCTAGGAACACAATAAGCATTTAACAACTAAGATATGGTACTAGAAATATAAAGCTTATGCTTAGAATTTTAAAGTCTACATTTAGAATGTCTCTTAAGTCCACATATATATCTTTTCACTACCGAATCATATTTTATACTCTAACATATATGTCTATATATATATATGTGTCATGTATAGTTTTCAATACTATGACAATTATAGCCTTTTATTATATTCTAAACAGTATAGTATACTAGAGCATATGGTTCAGTTTCCCTTTTATTTTTTCTTTTTTGATGGGGTGTTGCTATGCAGCACTGGCTGGCCTACAACTCACCGTGTAGGCAAAGCATGCTTCTCATTTATATCTCCCTGCCCCTCCCACCTGTGTCAGGGGATGCAGATACGCACCTCCTTACCCAGATAAATACAGCTCTTTTATTAGAAAGTAAAATCATTCCTGGCAAACTTTGTGTTTGTAATAGCATTATTTCTGCATTGTTGCCAAGCCTGTGCTCATCTTTAATAATGGGGAGAGTTTGCCTATCTGCATTTGTGACTATAAAATATGTAAAGTTTGTGCTTTGTTTAAATTATAAAGATTGCCCACATTCATCTAAAAAATATTCTCAGTGTCACCATAAATTGTAAGTTAGGATATAGATTTTGTAGGAAAACAATTATAGCATTCTTAAATGAACCAAAGTTTCTCACAGCTCTTTTAAAATATGGTTGCTGTATTTAAAAAAAAAAATCTGATTTCTGTGAGAGCTTGCAGAAAAATCTGGGGCCAGGAGAGCACTCTGGTTGTAATATGCTCCACTGCGTCCTCACACAGAAGGGATCACAGCGGCAGAAAGGTGTGAGAACGAAGCATTAAGTACCCGCACCACAGTCAATAACACAAAATGTCAGGTCTTACTCACCTCTATTCAAAAATCCACGCATGATTTCTCCTGAAATTACTACTCTAGGCTTGATGCTTTCTTCGTTAGATTTCTTATTGCCAGCTATGTGTAGCACTAGACCAGGAGTGAATAATGCCTGCCCCGCAGTGTTGTAAAGCAAAGCCCCTTGCTCATGGTGCCCCTGCAACCAGAGTGAGGCCGCTGATTAGCCACGGTGGGCAACACACGGAAACTCAACCGGCAAATCTTCCCTCTTCTCAAGTGGTTAATAAGGAGCAGCAATGGAATTTTCATAGCGATTTAGTTATTTAAAGAGGACATTGCAGCCATTCCTGAAGAGACCTGATAAGCTAGAGTTAGATGGAAGGGGAGGAGGTCCTCCCCTATCAGTGGGCTTGGAAAGGGGCAGGGAAGAGATGAGGGAGGGAAGGGGGGGATAGGGAGGGAATGAGGGGGAAGGCTATGGTTGGGATACAAAGTACATAACCTGTGATTAATATAAAATAAAAATGTTAAATAAAAAAAGAAAATGCACTGGAAAAAAAAGAATACCAGAAACTTACTGCCTTAAGTGATATAAATATATAAATAAAGGTTTTTTTGTAACAAAACTTAGAAGAATAATGAATTTAAAAGAACATTTAAAGCAAACCAGAAGAGTGAAATATTTAAAATAATATTAAAGTTTGTTTTGAGTTGCATCTAGCTTGCATTGCTTGAAGGCAAAACTTGAAAACAGAAAATAACGAAACACTGGAGTTTCGTTTTTCCCTTGATTTCTACTCAGCTCTATGCAATAATTAAGTGTAACAAACTATCCTCCAAGTATAGACGTTTGCAAAAGCAAACCACTACCTGACAATTCCTGAGCATTAGTTATCTCGGCAGAAAACAACTGAATTTGTGAAGTAGTCTCAGTCAAACTCTTGGGCAGGACTTCAGGTATCTTGTGGGTAGTCTACAGACTAGCTGGAGCTAAATAACATGCTTCACTCACACCTATTAATGGTACAGATCTTGTCTCCTCATTGAGTTAGAAGGACTCCACACTCATTAAGGGCATGTGGCTAGCATTTTGGTACTGTAACAATTTCTTCAATTCTAACCCCATGTTAAGTTTTGATTATAAGCCCTTTGGGAGGTTTTGTTTGCTTCCCCTTTTAACTTTAACTTTTTATTTTTTTATTATTTCAAATAGTATATTTACTTTACATCCCAAGGGTGACCTCTCTTGCCTCTCGTCCTAACCTTACCCCTTCCCCTCCCTTCCCCTTCCCCTCTCCCATTCCCCCCAGAAATGGGGAACCCAGTATCAACTCTCCTCAGCACATCAAGACTGAGCACATCCTCATCCCCTGAGACAAGGCAAAGCTGGCAGGGGGAAGCAATCCAAAGGTGGGTAATAGAGTCCATGTTAGAAAGAGCCCCTCCTCCACTTTCCAGGTACTCCGTATGAAGACCAAGCACTCATCTGCCACATATATGCAGGGGGCCTAGTTCCAGACCCTGCATGCTCTTTAGTTGACATCTCAGTCTCTGTAAGCCACCATGGGACTGAGGTAGCTTTTAACTGAACAATGTTGACAGGAGTGACATGGTCAGCACCCCGATTGGAGCCTGTTTTCTGTAAGAAACAGTCGGTTTTCATTAAGACAGTGTATTGACCACATTCCAAAGGAGGTTCCACACCCAAGAATGTTTGGAACACACATTGGACTCAAATGGTTAACAAAAGGGGGGCACTAAATTACATGGATAGGAAAGGCAGGTGGATAGGGAAAGACAGGTGGGTAGGAAAGGTGGGTGGATACAAAAAGGAGGGTGGATAGAAAAGGTGAGTGGATCAAGGAGGGTTTAAAGTAGAGGAGATTAATATACCAAAATGCATTATATGAAACTGTCAAATAATGAATGAAAAGTCATTCAAGGAAAAAGTTGCAACATACTGAGGGGACCAATAGTGAATATGAAAGATTATTTATATATTTTTACAATAGTTCATTAAAAAGGAATTTAGGGCTGGAGATATACTTCAGAAAGCAAATGCTTCTGTAGCATAAGGCTCTGTATTCAATATTGAGTATTGAAAAAGGTAAAAACAAAGAAAAAGGGGATCCAAGATGGTGGTGATCAGCTCACATCTTTTCTGAGAACCAGAGGATACAAAACTGCGAAATTGGTGAGTTGAGGAGCAACTGAAGCCGGGAAAATTGACATTGTGGCTTCCTGAAGGAAGGAGGACAGCACAGGAACAGAGAACTCTATGATTCAGACGTCAGACACAGACTTCTTTGCGAATGGAAAGGGGCACTTTCCTTCTTCAGACCTCCCTCCTCAGACTTCTTAGAATTCAATGAAAATGAAGATACAACATATCCAAATCTATGGGACACAACGAAAGCAGTACTAAGAGGAAAATTCATAGCACAAAGTGCCTTCAAGAAGAATTTTGAAACATCTCATACAAACAAATTAAAGGCTAACCTGAAATCCCTAGGAAAAAAGAAGCAGACACACTCAAGAGGAGTAGACAGCTGGAAAAAATCAAACTCAGGGCTGAAATCAATCAATTAGAAACAAATAAAACTATTCAAAGAATCAATAAAACCAAGAGCTGGTTCTTTGAGAAAATCAACAAGAGAGACAAATACTTACCCAAACTAACAAAAAGGCAGAGAGAAACTATCCAAATCATCAAAATCAAAAATGAAAAGGGGGACATAACTACAGACACTGAAGAAATCCAAACAATCTTCAGGTCTTACTACAAAAACCTATATGCCTATCTAAAAGAAATGGACAGTTTTCTAGATAGATTCAATCTACCAAAATGAAGTCAATCTCAGGTAGAAAGATTGAATAGTCCTATATTCCCCAAGGAAATAAAAGCAGTCATCAAGAGTCTCCAAGAGCCAGATGGTTTCAGCGCAGAATTCTACCAGACCTTCAGAGAAGAGTTACCTCCATTTCTCTTAAAACTATTCCACAAAATAGAAACAGAAGAATCTTTGCCAAACTCATTCTATGAAGTTACAGTCACCTTGATACTTAAGCCACACAAAGACCCAACAAAAAAAGAGAACTTCAGATCTCTCTTATGAACATTGATGCAAAAATACTCAATAAAATACTTGCAAACCGAATGCAAGTACAAATAAAAGGTATCATTCACCATGACCAAGTAGGCTTCATCCCAGGCATGCAAGGATGGTTCAAAATACAGAAATCCATCAATGTAATCTACCACATATAAAAACTGAAGGAGAAAACCACATGATTATCTCCTTAGATGCTGAAAAAGCATTTGACAAAATCCAACATCTATTCATGTTTAAAGTCTTGGAGAGATCAGGAATAGAGGGTACGTACCTAAACATAGTAAAGGCAATATACAGTAAGCCTATAGCCAACATCACACTCAATGGAGAGAAACTTAAATCAATCCCACTGAAATCAGGGACAAGGCAAGGCTGCCCACTCTTTCCATATGTATTCAACATAGTACTGGAAGTCTTAGCTAGAGCTATAAAACAAGTAAAGGAGATCAAGGGGATACAAATCAGAAAGGAAGAGGTCAAAGATTCACTATTTGCAGATGATATGATAGTATACATGTGTGATCCCAAAAATTCAACCAGAGAAATCCTTCAGCTGATAAACACCTTCAGTAAAGTGGTTGGATACAAAATTAACTCAAAAAAAATCAGAAGTATTCCTGTATACCCAAGACAAAAAGGCCAAGAAATAAATTAGGGAAATGACACCCTTCACAATAACCACCAATAACATAAAGTACTTTGGGGTGACTTAACCAAGCAGGTAAAAGACCTGTTTGAAAAATACTTCAAATGTCTGAAGAAAGAAATTGAAGAAGATATCAGAAAATGGAAAAATCTCCCGTGCTCATGAATTGGTAGGATTAACATAGTGAAAATGGCTATTCTGCCAAAAGCAATCTACAGATTCAATGTAATTCCCATCAACATACCAACACAATTCTTTACAGACCTTGAAAGAAAAATTCTCAACTTAATATGGAGAAATGAAAACCCCAGAATTTCCAAAATAATCCTGTACAACAACAGACTTTCTGGAGGTATCTCCATCCCTGATCCCAAGCAGTACTACAGAACAATAGTAATAAAAATGGCATGGTATTGGCATAGAAGCAGAAAAGTAGATCAGTGGAACCGAATAGAAGACCCAGAAATAAACCCACACACCTATGGAAACTTGATTTTTGATAAAGAAGCCAAATCCATCCAATAGAAAAAAAGACAGCATCTTCAACAAATGGTGCTGGTCCAACTGGATGTCTAAATGCAGAAAAATGAAAATAGATCCATATTGATTACCCTGCACAAAACTAAAGTCCAAGTGGATCAAAGACCTCAGCATAAAACCATATACACTAAATCAGTTAGAAGAAAAAATGGGGAAGACCTTGGAATTCATTGACACAGAAGACAACTGCCTGAACAGAACACCAACAGCACAAGCTCTAATAGCAACAATTGATAAATGGGACCTCATGAAACTGAAAAGCTTTTGTTAAGCAAAAGACATTGTCATCGGAACAAAACGACAGCCTACAGACTGGGAAAGGATCTTCACCAACCCTATATCTGACACAGGGCTGATATCCAGAATATATAAAGAACTAAAGACATTAAAAAGCAATAAATCAAACAATCCAATTAAAAAATGGGGTACAGAGGTAAACAGAGACTTCTCTGTAGAGGAATATAGAATAGCAAAGAAACATCTAAAGAGATGTTCAATGTCCTTAGCCATCAGAGATGCAAATCAAAACGACTCTGAGATTTCACCTTACCTCCATCAGAATGGTAAAGGTTAAAAACTCAGGTGACAACACATGCTGTAGAGGTTATGGAGAATTGGGGACCCTCCTCCATTGCTGGTGGGAATGTAAACTGGTATAACCACTTTGGAAATCAATCTGGTGCTTTTCCAAACAATTTGGAATAGCGCTTCCTCAAGATCCAGTTATACCACTCCTAGGCATATATCCAAAAGAAGCTCAAATACACAACAAAGGACATTTGCACAACCATGTTTGTAACAGCTTTATTCTTAATAGCCAGAACCTGGAAACAACCCAGATGTCCATCAGTGGAGGAATGGATACAGAAATTGTGGCACTTTTATACAATGGAATACTACTCAGCAATTAAAAACAAGGAAATCATGAAATTTGCAGGCAAATGGTGGGATCTACAAAAGATCATCTTGTGTGAGGTTTCCCAAGAGCAGAAAGACACACATGGCATATTCTCACTTATATAGTCTTATGAGATAGGATGAATATACTAAAATCTGTACACATAAAGAAGATAAGAAAGAAGACCCGGGGTAAGATGATCAATCCTCACTTAGAAAGACAAATGGGATGGACATGGGAAGTAGGAGAAAACAAGAAATAGGACAAGAGCCTACCACAGAGGGCCTCTGAAAGACTGTACGTAGCAGTGTATCAAAGCAGATACTGAGTCTCACAAACGAACTTCGACAGAGTGCAGGGAATCATATGATTAAAGGGGAAGTTAGTATGACCAGGAGAGGACAGGAGCTCCACAAGGACAAAATATATCAGGGCATGGGCGTCCTCTATGAAACTGTTTCTCCAACCAAGGACCGTGTATGGTTATAACCTCGACCCCTTGCTTCGATGTAGCCCATGGTAGCTCAGTATCCTAGTGAGTTTCCTTATTAAGAGGAACAGGAACTATTTCTGACATGAACACAATGACTGGCTCCTTTACCTCCCCCTGGCCCCCAAGGGAAGAAATGCCTTGCTAGGCCACAGAGAAGGACATTGCAGCCAGTCCTGAAGATACCTGATAAGCCAGGGACAGATGGACAAGGAGGAGGTCCTCCCCTATCAGTGGACTTGGGGAGAGGCATGGGTAGAGACCAGGGAGGGAGAGTGGGATTGGGAGGAAATGAGGGAGGGTGCTATGACTGGGATACAAAGAAAATAACCTGATTAATATTTTAATAATTAAAATTAAAAATAAAGTTAAAAAACAAAGAAAAAGCAAAGAAAAGGGAAGGAGAGAAGGAGGGAGAAGGAAGGAATGAGAAAAGGAAAAATGGAAGATGAAAGAGAAATAAGGAAGAGAAAAATGATTTCAGCATGGAGGGAGATGTGGATGTTATTTATTTTTTAGTTGTGACACTTTTTATTACAATTTATTCACTTTGTTCCCAGTAGTAGCCCCTTCCCTCATCTCCTTCCAGTCCCACCCCTCTCCCTTTTCTACTCCTATGTCCCTCCTCTAGTCCACTGATAGAGGAGGTTCTCTTCCCCTTCCATCTGACCCTGTTCTATCAGGTCTCATCAGGACTGGCGCAATGTCTCCTCTGTGGCCTGGAAAGGCTGCATCTCCCAGGGGAAGGTTATCAAAGAACCAGCCACTGAGTTCATTTCAGAGACAGTCCCTGTTCCCTTTCCTAGGGTACCCACTTGGAGACTGAACTGCCATGGGCTCCATCTGTGCATGGGTTCTAGGTTATCTCCGTGAGTGGTCCTTGGATTACCAGTCTCTGCAAAGACCCCTGGGTCCAGATTTTTTTTGGCTCTGTTGGTCTCCTAATGGGGCTTTTGTCCCCTCTAGGTCTTTATATCTCCCCTTCTTTCATAAGATTCCCTGTAATCTGCCCAAAGTTTGGCATTGAGTCTCAGCATCTTCTTTGATATCCTGTTGGCTAGAGTCTTTCAGAGGCCCTCTGTGGTAGGCTTCCGTCCTGTTCCTTGTTTGCTCCCTCTTCCAATGTCCATCCCATTTGCCTTTCTGAATGAGGATTGATCATCTTGCCCAGGGTACTCCTTCTTGCTTAGCTTCTTTAGGAGTACTGATTTTAGAATGTTTATCCTTTATTATATAGGCAATATCCACTTATAAGTGAGTATTACCATGCGTGTCTTTCTGGATCTGGGTTACCTTACTTAGGATGATCTTTTCTAGTTCCATCCATTTGCCTGCAAATTTCATGATTTCCTTGTTTTTAATAGCTGAGTAATATTCCATTGAATAAATGTACCACAATATCTGTATCCATTCCTCAGCTGAGGGAGATCTGGATTGTTTCCAGATTCTGGCTACTATGAATAAACATGTATGAACATGGTTGGGCAAATGTCAATGTTTATGGTTGAGCATACTTTGGATATATGCCCAGGAGCAGTATAGCTGGATCTTGAGGTAGCACCATTCCTAATTTTCTGAGGAAGCCCCAGATTGATTTCCAAAGTGGTTGTATAAGTTTACATTCCTACCAGAAATGAAGGAGGGTTCCCCTTTTTCCACATCCTCTCCAGCATGTGTTGTCACTTGAGTTTTTGCTCTTGCTTTCCAATCACTTACTGTATAGTGTCATAATTGCAGAGTTTAAATCTATTTTTCTTCTTTTACAAAATTGTCTCTTGAAATTTTAATATTTTTTATACTTTGTTACCAAATACATTAATTTTAAGGTAAATTTTGTAACAAAATGCAAGTAAGACCCAAGAAATTTGAGTGGTCTCAGTGGATTGTAAAGCTTTTGGGCATCATGTTCTACACTTACATAAACATTTACAAATATATCTTTACTTAAAACACATTTAACAAATACACTTTTATTTCCTTTACTATAGCCAAATCCTTACAAGAGCTAAGATAATATAAAATACAAAAGCATGTGTCAGTTCTTCCTTTTACACTAACCAAGTTGGAAGTTTTCATATTTCCATCAGCTATGAGTCCAACCAGACCCTCTACAAGACACCCGTATGTTTTATACCTGGTTGCCAAGCACTTGTAAAATGTGTGATTTTCTAACGCAGCAGCCCCAGTCCACTCTCACTCATAAAGGGAAAAGCTGGTCTGTTTGGCTTCCTTGAATATATTTGAAAATATATTGCCACTCGAGAGAGATACTTTTCATGTGTTGACATTTATTTTTCTTTTGCCATTTTGTATTTACACCGCATCTCCTTGTATTTGTATCACCTCACTAATTTTTCCTTTTAGCAGACATTTTATTAGTCATTCTCCACTTTTTCAGAAAGCCCCCTTTTGCACCCTCTGAGAACTAAATTGACCTCAGTTGTCCTCTTTGCACATGAAGCTTTATGAGATAAATTGGAGCCTTAGAATTCTTTTGTAACATGACGCAATACCTCAAAGAATTCTCTACAAACTGCTCTACCTGGAGGCAATCATACTTTGGCATTTTATTCTTAACCTTTTCAACGACATTATATTATTTTAAATAAAATATTTTCAAATATGTGCATAAAAATATGAATCCAGCCTGCTGGACCTCTTTAGTGTTCTTCATGCATGTATGATTTCAGGGCTAACCACTTGGTTTATATGAAACAGTTAAGGACTTCATCCCTGTGACAGGCCAATTCTCTCTCCACAGTTATTAGCTGCCCATAAATCTTTATTCACACACCCACACCCCACAGAAACAAAACCATGCATTCACACACACGAACAAACACATATACATACCAAACGCATCTATATAGCAGTAATAGTCAAGGGAAAAGAGACCATCAATATGCGAGGCAGTAGGGGAAAATGGGAGGAGATGGAGGGAGGAAAGTGAAAAAAGACATGATATGTTTTAATTGAAATAGTTAAAATAACTGAAAAAAAAACTGGTTGTTTTACATCTGCCATTAGTCTGATCTTTCATAATATTCCAGAATACATTCTTAGGAAATCTTGTATTTAACTATGATTCTACTCCATTGAATATTTTAAAATTACATAGTTTATTCTGGAATACATAGGCCAGGACTTAAGAGAATGTACATTACCCTTAGCCTTTTCTGATAAAATGTTAATATATTACTTTGTAAGGGTTGCTTTATAAATACACAAAACTCATGTTATAAGATTCACTAACACTATATAGGTATACTTAATATTTTGTCATAATTAATCTTCCTAGGACAGTAATTCTGCCATGCTTAAAACCATTTTAAACAAGACTTTATGAAGTTGCTTAAAAGTGTGCCCTGAAGTTTAGATTTTATTCCTGTCAGGAGACTTTTATTTTCCAAAAAGAATGTACAATATACACTGATTTTTGGTTTGCGATGGAGATGTTTAAACTGAATTTGATCCTTTTTCTTTAAAGTAACCACATGCATTTAATGTGTTACTTATATGATATGCAGAGGGCTAATTCTGTTTGAAGCATTTAGGTTCATGTTCTCATGGGATGCTACTTTTTGTATAATTAAGTGTCTTTTAGAAAACTCATTATGCTGCTGATCAAAAATCTCCTCAGTGTCATGTGGGTGGGAGTTTCCATCAACCAAACTATAAACTCAGCCACTAAAGGTAAATTTTGTAACAAAATGCAAGTAAGACCCAAGATATTTGAGTGGTCTCAGTGGATTATAAAACTTTTGGGCATCATGTTCCACACTTACACAATCTCAGCCACTAAAATCCTGCAACCTTTAGCCATGCTACATCCTCTCATCCCGATTTAGTTTTCAGTTTCTCTTTCTGTATTAAATCACACCTGGCAAAAAAAAATGGCTTAATAGAAAAAAACGAAGGAATCAGTTCCTGAGTGAATACATAAAGCGCATCTTTCCTCAGGTCAGGTACCACCCCCACAGAAAATGAGATCACCTACCTGATCCTCAAAAAGGTAAGGCTTTTTAAAATCCACGTCTGCAAGTTAGAATATAGTTACTGTCCAGGCAAAGCTCAAAAACTGCAGATCACAAAGACCTCCCTGATGCCTCTTTTCAGAAGAAATCTCTCAGTTTCCTAAACTCCACACGACCCTGTCTCTCTTTCAGTAGATGATATAGGCCACAGTGTACTTACTGAATAATCATGGAGTATCTCGTAGTTTCCATGTGAGATTTGTTGTTCATTTTTTATTCTCCATAACCTTTAACCATGGATTGCAAGCCAAGGCGCTTACTCTAAGACCGTAAACAAGTATTACTGTACTGCATGTGTAGACATAATGCCATGATTCCCTACATGTAGTAAATGATTTTGTTTATGAATATTACAAATAGGGTTAAACCTTGTGAGGAATGTGAATTGACCAGTGTGTTTTCAATTGCTGATCTACTGGTTCTCTTTTGGATTTTCCTAACATTTTTGTGTTCTCCAAACACAAAATGCACCTAATTATATAAAGCCATTATGCTAATCTCATTTTTTTCTCCAAAAATTATCATTTTCTTTATAACTTTATTCTTCCTGAAATGCATAACTGTTTCATCTGCAACTCAATTTAGATAAGAACATTCAAACAGGGTCATTTTTAATATGAACATATAAATATATTGAAATGATAACAGCAAGACTAATTGTATGCCAACAGTTTTATAAGAGATTATGTTACCATATTTCATATTTCTTTTATCCTGAAAACTCTTTTCAAGAAATTAGTGTATGCAGATGAAAAAACATAAAACCTTCTTGTACTTGGGGAATTTATTGTTCCCTCATCTGTGTCAACACAACTCATTTCATTCATACCACTTGCCAAATTGAATCATTTTATTTTCATATAGTGATTTTCTTGAAAACAAAGAAGTTATTTTTATGCATAGTGCTCTTCCCTATTTTACATATAAATTTATTGACCTCCTATAACATATTCTGATGAATTAATCTAATGAATACTTTCCGCCTATTTTCCTCTCTCCACCACATTATGCTGATACGTTTTTCTTAACAACCTTAAACGATGATTTCAACTTGTGTGATTTTGTTGTCTATTGTTTTCCCTATGTCCTCTCACTTCCCATATATATACATATATATATCCATTGTATCTTATTATCCCATAAATTGAACATGAAAGTTTGAGTTGTGCTGCTTGAGATTTGAATCATTGGCCACATCTTACTACTTTGGACACTGATTGCTTCTGTAAGCACTTGGTAAGAGAATAAAATATGTTTGAATTTGTAATGTTTGGTTGAGGATATTCTTTTGAGTATGCGATAACACTCCAAAGTCATTCCTACCTCTTGTTCTTCTTAGGAAGAAATGTGATGTGAAAACTACAAGGTAAAGGAAGAAATGTGAGGAAACCAATACTGTAGCCCAAGAAGAGCAGTAAATGTTGGTGAGTCATCCCACGGGGAAATAAAAGGCTATCTATCCTAGGATGCTGCAGTGTTGCAATGTGTTGGACTATTTAGGAAAGCTGTCTGTGCTTGAAAGTTACAGTATTCACTAAGAAATTTTACCCGCTTGAGACATATGCTCTTATTTTGGTGGACTGAGAAATCTACCTCACTATCATGGTGTTCAAAACACCCTATTATTGAAGTAATATAGTTGTTATTTTATCTTTAGGCAGAGGAAGGAATTGTGAGGTTGGAAGATCAGTTGTAAACACATCCTTAATGTTCCTGTGAACATTCCAGTCACTAGAAAAAGTGACCCATTTAACTGAGAGCTGTAATGTGAAGTATTATACAGGGGATTTATGAGAGGAATTTTTCTGACTGCCTACTATTTGTTTTTACCTTTGTTTTAAATGGAACCTCATTACCTAGTCTGTGAGGCCTGGAACTCAGTATGTAGACTAGGGTGGCTTTCAACTCATGTAAATCTGAATGTCTCAGCCTCATGAGTACTGGGATTAAAGAACTGTGTTACCAGAAAGAGCCTACTCTATCTTTTTAATATGGAGTTTATTAAAACAGACATTATGAAAATGTACCAGCATGCTTCATCCAAGTAATATTAGAATTTAGAAACATGTCAGAGACCCCTGAACCTTAAAGTCATATATTCTTTAGCTCATTCAAAGCTCTTATATTCCAGCTTTAGCAGCCAAGTCTCTATATAGCAGACTACCTAAAGAAAATAGTAATTAAGTATAAAAGGTTCTACAAAGTGGAGTAGCATAATGGCCTATTTTACTAGTGTTTAGGTGAAAATGAATCTATTTTTTTTTCATCTGTCATGGTTGCTTGCAATAATGCATGATAAAAAAAGTAAGCAAAGAGGATTTCAAAAGTCAACATTGAAATGTGTAATGTTAAGAATGAGAAGGAAGCTACAAGCTGATGATAAGAGGTTTGTAGTACCACTAAAATCTATGGAACTTAAACTGTGTCAAGGTTTCTTTTCCTGTGGCTGTAACAAAATACCCCAACAGAAGAAATTTAGGCTTGAAACGGTTTATTTTATCTCATAGTTCAAAGTTTTAGTCCATCATAGTGGGCAAGTCACAGCTGCAGAAGTCACATTAAATTCATAATTGAATCAGTTCTACAACACAATCAAGATGCACTCCAGTACTTGCTAGTAAGACTTTTGCTGAAGACACCACATAGTTATCTCAGAAAAGGAAAAAAATGGTGAAATTAAGTTGGTATGGACCTGGAAGCTCATCCCTACTGGCTAGCTTTCATTGTAGTGAAGTGTGCTCTGCATATAATGGGAAGAGAAAATTATGCGTCAATCTTTCCCAGCTCTGATCTCTTGGAAGTATAATGATGACTGGCCTGACAAAACATGGTAACAGTGGTATTAATAACATCACTTTTTAAATTTGATTTGAGTTCTGTTCCACAAGACACGTCATCATCATTAGGCACAGAACCTATGGCTAATAGTCTTAAGCTCTGGGAAGAACCAACTACTATCATTTTGCAAAACAAGATAGTGTTAAACTGATTCCTAATTTCTTATCTTTATACCTCCAGATTAGTTCATCTCTCAGTTCTCATCAGAGAAAATATTTACATCAAGTGGTGTTTCACACAGATACCTACAACTGGCCAAGGTACAGGAAATAGGAGACTGTGAGATGCTTAGTCCAAAACAGAGCATATATGCTGAACCCCTTTCTTCATTAACAGAGATCATTCCAGAAGAAAGGGCAGAACAATCCGAAGAGTCAGAGGTGGTCGATAGCTATATGCAAACAGTATCTCCTGGAGACAGCAGAACAGCAGCACATATGAGCTCACAGTGCTGATAACAGCATGCACAAGACCTGTACAACTCTGAACCGTACCGAATCCCAGCATTGAGTGAAGAACTGGGCACACAATCTCATTCCTAGCTGTGGAGCTATTGGCAATTGTTAGCTGCTGAGAGAGAAGAGATAGTTTTCTCTAAAAGTGTGGCTCTAGGTAAATGGACCACACTCCAGTGGAAGGCCACACAGCTAAGAATTGGCATCGATGAGGATAGGGCCAAGATACACAGTTATGTGGATGGCTAAATAATGATGAATCTGCAAAGAGTTAGGGAGAGGGATTGAACATAATCAAAACACAAACCACACTGTAAAAAATTCCCAAAGAACTAATAAAACAAACAACTATCACAAAAGAAAAGAAAAGAAAATCTCCATGGGTCCATCTCTCAGGTAATTTTGCATTTTATAAGATTAACATTTAATACTAACTGTCATAGTATCTATCTAGACAGAGACTATAACAATAAAGGCCATGCTGATTTATGTCTGTAATATATCTTATATCATTCGTCATCTGAGATATGTGGCAACACAATACATCTATGTTCTTGAAGCGCCCCCCAAAATATTCATGAAAACACAGACAGGAAATCAAGAATAAACATTTCACAAAATGAAGGGTGTAGGACAAAAATAACCTGTAAACTTTTGATAGTTTTAGTTTCACATTAGAGGAAATACCAACTACTAGTATAAGCTATAGTGCCATAACCTGAGTAATTTGAATTTATTTTCTCATAGTTATGAACCTTAGAGGAGTCTGAAATCACAAAGAAATAGAAGACCAGATGCTAGTTAGACTTTTCATCCTGATTTTCAAAGCATTCTTACAGGTATACAGTGAAGTTCTTCTTTGTCGTCATCTTCTTTTTATTTATTTCAGTTTATTTACTTTACATGCCAAGTGTGGCCCTCCTTCCTATCCTCCCACTCCCCTCATTTCCTCTTCCACTCTCCCTTTCCCCCCAGAAAAAGGGGAGCACCCCACCCACGTAATAATCCTCAGCAGCACATCAAGTCACATCAGGACAAAGTATGTCCTCATCCCCTGAGGCCAGGCAAGGCAGCTCTGCCAAGGGGAAGTGATCCAAATGCAAGCAATAGAGTCCCTGTTAGAAAGCAGTCCCACGTCCACTTGTCAGGTGCCCCACATGAAGACCAAGCCACCCATTGGCCACATATGTGCAGGGTACCTAGGTGCAGAGTATACATGTGTCTTCTCCTCCTTCTCCTCCTTCTTCTTCTTGAACCTCATCAAAACCTACTGCCTGGAAGACTCATATCCAAGTATATTACATTGAAAATTGGGGCTTCACTCTATGATCATAGAGGACAATGTATTTCGCACACACACACATACACACGCACATTAACTGAAATTTTAGGATTGTGTTATAGTGTCAGAAGCTGAAAACAGGGCTATACATCTTTGAAGTCTTGGCTTCCAAATACTAAATTTTTGGAATCCTAAAATTATAATTATGGCCTAGTCCAGTCTTCTTTAATATTAATGACCTCTGACACAGGGAGAGCAATGACCTATGGCCAAATGTGACACATTAACTCACTTTATAATAAAGTTATATGACAACACAATCATGTCTATGTATTTATTTATTGTGTAGTGTAGCATTAGAATCAAAACTACCTCAGCAAAGACAATATAGTTCACCAAACCAAAATAAGTATCTGATCCTTCAAAAAAAAGATTTCTCTACTTCTGCCCCAAAGTATCCATTAATTGACTTTATAAACTTATAAATCTTGTAAGATGGCATGCCAAACAAGGTGTATGATTTTCTGTGTACATGTGTGTGAGTGCATGAATGTATGTGCGTGTGCATGTGTTACGTGTGTGTGTGCATGTGTGTATGCATGCATGTATATATGTTTGTTCTGAAATGTTATTTTATTTCTTATGTTCCGAGCATAACTGTGATCTACTAAAAAAGTCACAGAGCCAAGAAGCCTTGATGAGTGCACTTAGTTGCAAGGACATGCTGATTCAGTGAAAAAAATGACAACCACCAGGCAAATCAAACAAGGAGTTGAGTGCTCTGCAGATTAGTGCCATGAAAATAATGTTTATGGAAAACATTTAATTATAATGCAATAGGTGACATCATTAGAATTTGGAATTCATAGAATTGTACCTATAAATGTATCTGTAAATATTGGTATTTTATATTATTAGCTAAACCACCTGGCAAGCTCATTAACAACTTTATTTGGGTTGACTATATTTGATTATCCTTAGACCCGTTCACAAGTTTGAGTATAACCATTAAAAGATATTGTCTGATAAGAATATTATTTTCTTCATAGTTGCAATTATTTTAAGTTATTTTCTGTTTCTCTCTCTCTCTTTCTCTCTCTCTCTTTTTTTTCAGTTATATAAAGCCAGTAACTGGCTTTTACCCTTAGGTCTATACAACTTTAGCCTTAGAATAAGAGCCACACAGGTACATACTGTTTTCAAAAAAAATAAATTCAAGTACTGAGGAAATGAGACCTGATCGTGATGCTATTGCTTTTAGGAAACAAACTCTTTGTGTTGGTCTTTTGAAACAAAGATTAACTGAATCTGTTCCATAAAGGCACCTAATCTAAAGTGTTGAAGCTCAAGAGAGAAGGATAAAGATATTATGATGATCAGGTTTATTTTTTAATTATATTAATCTTATATTTACTTTAGGATGGTATGAGAAAGTAGCAATTACAATTTCTTTTAATGCAGTAAAGCAAAAGAAAAAAAAACAGAAAAATGAGAAACATTAATTGATAAATCAGAACCTGAAGTTATGTATTCTTTTCCTAAATTTATACTCTCATAATGACTGTATTTTCATAACAAAATCATAGAATTCTTTTATATTAAATAAATATGTGTACCTACAAGTGTTAGAAAATGTGTTATTGATTATTTGTTTGGGCTTTAAACAATGAAAATGTTGGTCCAATGAAAATATCAGTTATTTATTTTCTAACTAACTTTAAATTGATATCATTATTATTCAATATAATTAATATTATGGCCATTATTATTGCATCAATTTAGCAGATAGCTGATTATTTTAGTTTCTATTTACTGTTATTGATTATATTTTCCCTTATAAATTTTACCACTAATGATGGGCCTGTATGAATTAATTGAAAAGCTACAGTGTTGTCATTACAGAAAAACGTGGATAATATTTTAAATATGTTTTGTGCAAACTAATATTTCTCTGTGAGCTATTATGCTATAGTGACTTTGTTTTCCTTTCATTAATTCCTCTAACTATATATTGATATTGTATATATAATGTTGTGATGGATTTAAATGACACTGACAATTACAATTTAGTCTAGATATAAATCAGCATTCATAAAAAATCAGCTGTGTTTCTTTTTATTAATATTTGGGTTTTGTAATCATTGTTTGTTCCTACCAAGTCAATAGCCAAAAAATAAAATCAGGTATTTGGTGTTCTGATTAATTAAAAAAGTAATTTAATCAAGCTATTTGACAATGTGATTATTATTAAAACCATATGTGCTGAAGGGGTAATTACTATCTTGGTGTTTCTGATTTTACCAACCTGTAAAGCTAGTATGCATCTGTACTACAACAGGCCTTGGCATAATAAAAGTGTTAGAACTTATAAAATGTCATCAAATGCCCATGGCCCACTTCTATAAAAAAACATGAATAATTCACAATGCTATATATTGAATTAAATTTTGCTGCCCAGATACCATTTAAATAAGTGTGTTTATGAGACACCAATTTCATTTTCCTTTACTTATAAGTGATGACCTTTCTTTTATGAGCTGAAGAGCAATCAACTCTGAGTATAAAATAAGATAAAGAAAATGAATTTAAATATTTATTGTAAACATTTATGACAGTATGGGCATTGATAAATCAAACCACGTCTTTGTTCAAAGTATAAGGGTATACAAAGTCCATTTATTCAATAAATGTTTATTGAAAAGTTACTTTGTGTTTATTCACGTATGTTCAATTAGGCCAATAGAAATTACACAAAGTACCTGGACAAAATCTGAATGTTAAATAATATCTAAGACACTTTTTTTAATGTCTCATTTTTAAACAAAAATTTTGAAAATTCCACATGATCATCTCTTTAGATGCCAAAAAAGCTTTTAACAAAGTCCAACATCTATTCATGTTTAAATTCCTGGACAGATCAGGGATACAAGGCACATACCTAAACATAGTAAAGGCAATATACAGTAAGCCTATAGCCAACATCAAACTTAATGGAGCATAACTTAAATCAATCCCACTGAAATCAGGGACAAGGAAAGGCTGCCCACTGTCTCCATATCTCTTCAACATAGTACTTGAAGTCATAGCTAGAGCAATAAGACAACTAAAGGAGATCAAGGGATACAAATCAGAAAGGAAGAAGTCAAAGTTTCACTACTTGCAGATGATATGTTAGTGTATATGAGTGACCCCCAAAATTCAACCAGAGAACTCCTTCAACTGAGAAACACCTTCAGCAAAGTGGCTGGATACAAAATCAACTCAAAAAACTCATAAGCCCTCCTATACACTAAAGACAAAAGGGCCAAGAACGAAATTAGGGAAACAATACCCTTCACAATAGCCACTAATAACATAAAGTACCTTGGGGTGACTCTAACCAAGCAAGTCAAAGATCTGTTTGAGAAAAACTTCAAGTGTCTGAAAAAAGAAATTGAAGAAGATATCACAAGATGGAAAGACCTCCTGTGCTCATGGATTGGTAGGATTAACATAGTGAAAATGGCTATTCTGCCAAAAGCAATCTACAGATTCAATGCAATTCCCATCAAAATACCAACACAATTCTTTATAGGACTTGAAAGAAAATTTCTCAAATTCATACGAGAAACAAAATTCCAAAATTTCCACAACGATCCTGTACAACAACAGATCATCTGGAGGTATCTCCATCCCGGATCTCAAGCTGTACTACAGAACAATAGTTATAAAAACTCCATTGTATTGGCAAAGAAACAGAATAGTGGATCAATGGAACCAAATAGAAGACCCCGAAATAAACGCACACACCTATGGAAACTTGATTTTTGACAAAGAAGCCAAAACCATCCAATGGAAAAAAGACAGAATCTTCAACAAATGGTGCTGGTCCAACTGGATGTCTATATGCAGAAAAATGAAAGTAGATCCATATTTATCACCCTGCGCAAAACTAAAGTCCAAGTGGATCAAAGACCTCAACATAACACCAGGCACATTAAATCGGTTAGAAGAAAAAGTGGGAAAGACCCTAGATCTCATTGGCACAGGAGACTACTTCCCGAATAGAACACTAACAGCAAAGGCTCTAAGATCAACAATCAATAAATGGGACCTCATGAAACTGAAAAGCTTCTGTAAAGCAAAAGAGACTGTCATCAAAACCAAATGACAGCCTACAGACTGGGAAAATATCTTCACCAAACCTATATCTGACAGAAGGCTCATATCCAGTATATAAAAAGAACTCAAGAAGTTAAAAAGCAAGAAATCAAGTAATACAATTAAAAAATGGGTTATGGAGCTAAACAGAGAACTCTCTGTAGAGAACTGTAGAATGGCAGAAAAACACTTAAAGAAATGCTCAACGTCCTTAGCCATCAGGAAGATGCAAATCAAAGCAACCCGGAGATTTCACCTCACACCTGTCAGAATGGCTAAGATCAAAAACTCAAGTGACAACAAATGCTGGAGAGGATGTGGAGAAAGCATAACCCTCCTCCATTGCTGGTGGGAATGTAAAAGTGTACAACCACTCTGGAAATCAATTTGGCGTTTTCTTAGAAAATTAAAAATAGTGATTCCTCAAGATCCAGCTATACCACTCTTAGGCATATATCCAAAAGATGTTCAAGTACACAACAAGGACATTTGCTCAACTATGTTCATAGCTGCCTTATTAGTAATAGCCAGAACCTGGAAACAACTCTGATGCTCCTCAGTTGAGGAATGGATACAGAAATTGTGGTACTTTTACACAATGGAATACTACTCAGCAATTAAAAAGGAGGAAATCATGAAATTTGCAGGCAAATGGTGGGATTTGGAAATGATCATCCTGAGTGAGGTATCCCAAAAGACACACATGGTATATACTCACTTATATAGACCTATAAGATAGGATAAAAATACCGAAATCTATACACCTAAAGAAGATAAACAAGAAAAAGGAACTGGGCAAGAGGATTATTACTCACTTAGATGTAGGAGAAAACAAGTAGCAGGACAAGAGCTGTCCACAGAGGGCCTCGAAAACTCTCTTCCTAGCAGTGTATCAAAGCAAATATTAAGAAACATAACCAACCCTTTGGCCAAGTGCAGAGAATCATATGAAAGAAGGGAGAGTTAGCATGAATTGGAGAGGTCAGGAGCTCCGCAAGAACCAAATATATCAGGGCAGAGGGGTCTTTTATGAGACTGTCTCTCCAACCAAGGACGATGTATGGTTATAACCTAGAACCCCTGCTTGTATGTAGCAAATGGTAGCTCAATTCCCAAGTGGGTATACTAGTAAAGGCAACAGAAACTATTTTGGACTTGAACTCAATGGCTGGCTCTTCGACCTCCCTGTCCGCTGAGGGAGGAGCAGCTTTGCTAGGCCACAGAGGAGGACATTGTAGCCAGTCCTGAAGAGACCTGATAAGCTAGAGTTAGATGGAAGGTGAGGAGGTCCTCCCCTATCAGTGGACTTAGAAAGGTACAGGGAGTTGATGAGGGAGGGAAGGAGGGGATAGGGAGAGAATGCAGGAGGGGCTACTGCTGGGATACAAAGTACATAACCTGTGATTAATATAAAATAAAAATGAAAAGTAGAAAGAAAATTTCTTCCTATTGTTTTTTCATGTATTCCACAGTTAACAGCAAAAACTAATTAACATGAATAGATTACACATAGAATCAAAAACAGAGCTAAACATGAGAAATTTAAAATGTGTAGGCTTCACTTAGATCATACCTGATGTACCCATGCACCCCTACTTTATTTCCCTTATGCAGCCATTTTAATGGCTCATGATTTCTTCTGCATGTGGACTTATTCTGTGACTAATGATAAGGGCACATCCCACAGACCTTTAACACTCAGTGTGTGGTGCACCTGGATGGTTGTTTCCAGCCACACTACACATGATTCCCTTCATGCCTACTGTCTTGCACCTAGGTGACAGAATTTTGGATATGATAAAAATTCAGTAAATATGTGAAATAAATTGATCACACCATTCTGTTGTGTAATGTCTATGGTGGCTCTCTGTCGCCTTCTGCATTTGACTTTTTAAATCTTACAAAGCCCTCTGTACTGCTTCAGGCCCATGTTGTGGGCTTCATCCAGTCATCACTTCACACTTCCTAAAAACCCATTGACAGAGAACAAGTCAATTGTCTTGTACTTTCTCACTTGTTTTGCTCACGCTGTTTTAATCTGTTGTGAATATCTGCTTTCTTATTTCTTTGCCAGGCCAGTTTCTTCAAATATCAAGGCCCAGAAAAGCTGCCAATTCCCATCCACTCTGTTTCCTAAATATTCCTTCCCCCACGTATCGTCATTAACACTATATGTTGGAGATCACATGGATCAAAATGTTACCCCCTCTTGCTGTGAACACCGTAGAATGAAGAAAGACATGCAAGTTTTCCTTCTCAGTATGTTGCTTGAAATAAAACCCATACAAATATCATTCTTCTGAACACTTTCAGGATGTATCTGTTCAGCAAAGCAGGGTGAAGGGCACAAACATCAAATTCAGGTGACAATTCAGATCCCATCTCACATTTTTCTGGTTGTGATTCCAGATCCTTTGTAGAGTATTTAAAAGAATTTCCTAACTTTCTGTCCAGGTCCATCATACTTCAAGCCTTAACTCATCTGTCACCTCCAAAAGGTTACAATGGAAATTACAAGGTGCCAGTTTCATTATTGACAGAAGTGATCAAGTATGCAAGCAGTTTTCAGTCACTTTGCAATAGTGACATCTTCAGAATCGCTATGGTTGTCACCTTAGTTGTTCAGCACAAAAAAATAGTGATTTAGAACTCACACTGAAGGCAGAAGGCAGATCACAGCTGTGTCACAGAAAATGGACAATTTATTTAACCTGTCTGCAGCTTAAATGTTGCATGAGATCATTGTATAAAGCAAGAAACCAATATGAATAAGGCATTTGGAACAGCCTCTAGCATACAGGACTTCTGAAATATTAATTGCCTGTTATTATTATATTTTAATTTAAACTACTATCACTAATTTCACTATCCCATATGCAATTTATAGAACAGTAACTCAAAAATCACTAAGCGAAAAGAATTAAAAGGCAAGAGCTGCCTAACCTAAAAAAGCAGGCAGGTAAATAGAAGAATAGGGTTTGCTGCCAATGTGTCCACAACACAGTATTTACCATCACCCATCTGCCCTCTTCCTTTTTGGTGTTTAGCATTACCTTGTGTTGTGGTTGGTTTTGAATTGTGAACTTGCCCGGAATCACCAGACAGAAGAGTCTCCACTGAGGAATCATATAGATCAGGCTGTCTAAAGGGAATGTCTGTCAGGCACTGGCTTGATTGTCAATTTATGTAAGAACACCCAGCACATTGTGGGTGGCACTTTTAACCAGGCAGAGAACCCTGAAGTGTAGAACACAGAAGAAGCTAGATGAAAGTAAGCAAGCAAAAACTAATACCTTTGTTCTCTCTCTTCTCTTGATTGTGTGTGTAATACTTTAAGCTCCCTATCGACTTCTTTAAAATGGTAGCTTATATCTTCGAACCATAAAATGAATAAATTCTATCATCCATTAAATTGCTTTAGGGCAAGGTGTGTTATCATGATTAAGAGAAATGAAGCTAGAACAACTTGTTCTCACTAATTGTGCAAAAACATACAAAATGAGGGAATATGCTATAGCATAATATATTGCACCCAGCAAAGGGAAAGCGATTCTCATCCTCAGTCTTGACACTCTAACTCCAGGAATACCACACATGCACACTTCCTAGGTTAA
Source organism: Pachyuromys duprasi (assembly GCA_028658305.1). Classification (NCBI taxonomy): domain Eukaryota; kingdom Metazoa; phylum Chordata; class Mammalia; order Rodentia; family Muridae; genus Pachyuromys; species Pachyuromys duprasi. The sequence goes on from CM053745.1 coordinate 55,734,805, forward strand.
TCACAATTTGCTGAGGTGTTATTTATCTGATTGTTCAGGTTGGACGGTTCTGTGTTGTTATTTTCTGTCCTTTAGGACTATATAATACAGGAAATTTGTAGGCTTTCAGCAAGTTAAACACAAAGGAAATCTGTCTACAGCTGCTTTCTACAACACAGAATAGCTGGCAAGACAAGCAACAATGCTACCCTGAGAGAGAAGGTGGCAAGAAATGTTATTCTTGATAGCCTGGAGGACATAAGTTCCCCACAGTAGGGCCAAAGTGGCAACTTCTCAGCAGCTATTGGTGTTGGAATAAAATGAAGGGACTTCTGGCAGGATGTCATGATGGTAGCTGTGCCTAGGAAGAAACATTGAATCAGTGAAGCAATGAAAGCATGAAGGCTAGGCAAGAAAATATGCTACAGGCAGGACTAGTGGAGGGAGGGGAACAACAACCCACTGATAAACCTTTGATTCCAAAATTACCCTGCCTACAAGAAATGCAGGGATAAAGATGGAACAAAAATTGAGGGAATGTCTAACCAATAATTGGCCCAACCTGAGACTCCATGGTAGAGAGCCAGCCCCTGACACTGTAGATGCTCTGCTATGCTTGCAAACAGGAGCTTAACTTGACTGTCATATGGGAAGCTGCAGCCAGTAGAGATGCCAAATGGGTGCTGGGACTTGCAGCCAAGCATGGGGCAGAGCTCAGGGGTTCTTTTGGCAGTGTTGGGGGAAAGATGGAAGGACCCAGAGGAGACAAGAGCCTAAAAAAGGACCAAAAGAAACAACTAACCCAGTCCCATAGAGTCTTTCAGAGACTGAGACATCAACTAAGGAGCATGCATGGTCTGAACCTGGCCCATGCATGTGTGGCCAATGGATGGCTTGGTCTTCATAGGGGGCACTTGGTGAATGTGTGTGTGGAGGGGTGGATTCTAACATGGACACTATTGCCTGCTTTTGGATCACTTCACCCCAGCAGGGCTGCCTTACTTGAATGAGGAGATTCTCAGACCTGATGTGACTTGATGTGCTGGGGAGGGTTGATACAGGGGAAGGGCTCCCCTTTTCTAGGGGAAAGGGGAAAGGGAAAAGAAGAGGAAGGAGAAGGAGGGAACTGAGAGGAGTGGAGGGAGGGGGCACTCTTGGGATATAAAGTAAATAAACTAAAAAAAATAAGAAAGAAAACATGCTAAATTCTTTACCTTTGCCCACTTGTCAATTGTGAGTACCATTCTGATGAAATCTCCATAGAAAATGTGTGACTTGATGTTTATTACTTTTTATCAATTCCATCAGGGTTATATTTTTCTCTCTTTGTGTTATATTCTCCGTTATATTTTCTCTGGGTGTAAGGGAAAGAATGAATTTATCTCCAAAAGTAGAGAACACTCCATCTAGAGAAACAACCTCAAGGAGGCTGACTTGTGCCACATGAAAGAAGTTTTCTCAGTTTCCATCAACATAAAAAAATAATCCTGAAGAAATATTTCAAGGCACTGTGTGCTTTTTAAAAATAATAGTGGATAACATGACATTTCACTTGTTTAAAAAGACACTTAATAAATGTTTACTGTCAGGAGAGTTTCTTTAGCTCTGCTTTCATTATAGAGAGAGCAACCGAAGAACAGAATCTGATGAAAATAATACGAATAGTAGGTATATTTGTAGAAATTCTGTTACAATTCAAATGGTTAGGCATGTAATTTATTTTTTGTAAGCATATCACCAAATGAAGTCTAGGTTTCAGTTCCCTGTGAATATTTATTTGCTACAGTAATTAGTAATTATCTGTGGTTGGATATTTAAATCTAATAAAGTATCTAATAACAATATTATAAAAAAATTAAAAAGTTTCTTCATCTCAGACTTTTGTTGACAGCTTACTCAGTGGAAATGGCCAGGATGGTGTTAAAATTAGATCTGCTACTGTGGGCATTGTAGCTATGTTTTATTTTTGAAAATATGAGAGTCAAAAGACCGTAAAGAAGGAATTGTCCTAATTCTATCAACCTGTTCCCAGGGATTTCATAACAAGGAACTAGTGCAAGTGCCAAAGAGTGTTGCTGGTTGAGTAGTGCTTTTGGCGGCTGGTCCTGGGCAGTTGCAGCCATCTGTTCCCTAAAATTGTTTTTTAGAAAGATATATAAAACAATTAGCAAGTCAGAATTCTATAGACTAAGCCAGGAAAATGCAATTCAGTTGAATTCAGTGCAAACTGAGGTTCATTTTAAATAAAAGAGGGAGTAGAATAGAATTTCTCAGAAGCTGCTGGAGGTCAAAACAAACAGCAGTGATTCATTGGTGGAAGGATTTGAAAAAGAGAGGTGGTGTTCTTTGACAACTAGAACTACGTGGGTGGTGAAAAGATTATGATACTAAAATATACAACATGGAAGGGCAATAGAAAGGACAAGGTTAAAAATAAAAAACAAGATTGCTTTTTGTAGTATTCACATTATGTTCCTACAAACCCAGTACAATAAAAACAATCTTCATAAGCAGGTTCAGTAATGTCACTCATGAGTCACACTTTACAGCAATCAGAGACAAAATCACTGTAAGAATGTTACTCAGAATGCAACCCATTTGTAAGCTCACTATGTTGCTCAACCTGATCTAAGTCAATAAATCAGCGTACAAGAGGGGGAGGGGCGTTACTGACAGCACTAGTATAGACAAGCATATGGAAACAATAACATACAAAAATGAAGACAATGTAAAAGATAAAAAATCATGACAGAGGATAGATATCCAGCAGATACTGAGATAATGTAGAAAATGCCATTAAGTTAAAGCTAAAAGTTAAATTCCAAAAGAACGAATGCCTCTATACTTACAAATATTTGAACCAAATGAAGTGTGATATTAGCCAAGCCTCTCACATTTTAATGCATATGAGGATTGCATAATTTTGGTAGCTTTCTTTGAAAGTGATAAGTAAATTGTGTTTAATAAAGTTTGTTTTGTTTTAATACTGGTTTTAATTTGGTTCTTGCAATGGAGTGTTTCACTGTGTAGCCTAAGTTGACCTGGAACTTGGAATCCTCCTGCCTCAGCTTCCCAGTGTTGGTATCACAGTGAATTATGCTATATAATGTATGTAGTGCCCGGTTTATATTTACACACACACAGGCACACACACACAGGCACACACACACACACACACACACACACACACACTGATACAGACACAGATAAGAGAGACAGAGACATATGCAGAGAGACTACACTCAAAACAAAAACAAAAACAAAAACCTTAAATACAAACTTCTGCAGTTGCCGGTGCCCCAGGATGCACGTGGTTTGGGGTATGCTGAACCTGTCAGACAGCAGCAAAGGTATATAAAGACGAGGAATGAAATTTCCTTCCTGCTCCTTGTTTACAACAGTCTGTACTTGCTACAAATAGCTGCTGACCTGAGATACACAGAGAACCTCTTATTTAACTGTTGTGGCACTATGAATCTCTAAGCCACTTACTTTGACTCTTCCAGATCTAATTTAAATAACTAGTGGGAGCATATTCAGCCACTTACATCTCTTATTTTTATCTGATATTAAAACAAATTGATATTAAATTACCAGGTAGGTATAAAGCAAAGTAGAAATAACACATTAATCACAAAGTTGAAAAAATATTATTGAATAGTCACCAAGAGCAGAAAGATTTTCTTTTCATGGGTGACAAAAGAAACAGCATTAAAAATCCTGAAGGTCATAGTTTACAGTATGTTGATGGGAGCTGCAAGTAGTTTCCATAGAGATACAACATCCACGGGGCACATATACCTAAAGGTTGATAGTACAAGATGGTTCCTAAAGGCATAAAATGTGCTTACTAATTGATAGCTGTATTAGTTAAGTTACTGATTCCGAGATAAAACACCATGCTCAAGACAACTTACAGAAGAAAGAGTTAATTTTGTTTCATGGTTCCAGGAAAGTACATGACTGAAGAGACACTGGGGGGGGGGGGAGCTAGAGGAGCAGAGAGCTGAGATGTCACATCTTCAAAAGCAAGCCTGAGTAAACTGGAAGTAGTGGAATGCTTACAACTCTCAAAGCCCACCCCCCAGGGCTGTACTTCCTTCCAAGCAGTGCAAGCAACCTGGGAGCAAGGGTTCAGATGACTGAGCTTATGGGGATA
>CM053745.1:55739042-55764088 GCA_028658305.1 Pachyuromys duprasi
GCTTAAATCTGAAGAATTTGATAATAAAATGTGTAAGCCAGAAAATGAATTTCAGTGGCCAGATGAAAGAAAAGTTTATCTTTTTAACATATACAGTAAATCTTTGTAGATGGTGCTAAAAAATGGTGTCACAATACAAAACATTTGCTTCATTATATACTTTGGAAACAAGATACCAAAAACTAGTTTAGTTCAGAGTACAAGGGAATAAACATGGAATCTGTGATTCAGGTAAGGCATGTTTATCACATTAGAACAGCCTGTCTTCAAACTTGGTGTGCATGGGATATTTGGTTAGCGGAGGAGATATCCTATCTTTGACACGCTAAGAGATTTGTGCAAAGATGCTTATTAAGTCACAGTCAACATGAGATCAACTGATGTGTCAACAATAGGAGACAAAGTGAGAATTTCTCATGTCATACTAAAGACACCAAAATGTACAGAAAGAACTCAGACACACAATATGCAAAATTAACTCTTCACCTATGGATTTAAGGCATTCATACAAATTTGTTAAAAATAAATCAGTTATACACACTATGTGGGCAGACATAGGTTCCTAATCAAGCATAAAACCATTCTAGGTGGACATTGCTTAAATGCATTAAAGTGGTTCTCTCAAAAGGAATGGCAGGAAGTAACAGGCTTCTATTTCATTTCTAGATTCATATGTGACATAATAAAATATAATTTATCCTTGGTGGTGATTTCACAATTCCTTAAATTTCTGTACTTTAATTTAATTACAACAATAAGGATTTAACTAGGAAATATGTGGTTTGGTACCTGGTTTTATGTAGCCCAGAGAGGCCTCAGGTGCTCCATTTAGCAAGGATGGTCTTAAATTTCTGCTCATCATGCCTCCATGTCCCTTATTTTAAACATGTGCCACCACAAAATATTTTATATAGTGTCGGGTATTAAACATAGACCTTCGTGCATGCTAGGCAAACATTCTACCAATGGGGATCCATCCAAGCCCTATTCAACATTATTTTCAATTTTTTTCTCATCTTTATATAATTTATGTAATATTATATAGTTATATATTATAATTGGATCATATAAGATTTATATGCCACCTGGAAAGTTTGTGTTTATTATCTCTTCATTCCACAGTGATTTCAATGAGACTGAGTGATCATTGATTTTTTTTTTCTCAGCTGTGTCTCAACAAGTGCAGTCAAAGCCTTTCTATGATTACTTTTCATAATGATTGAAAGAATGATGAAGAGCCGGGTGCGGTGGTGCAGGCTTGTGATTCTAGTGGTCGGGGAGACAGACAGATTTCTGTGAGTTCAAGCCCAGCCTGCCCTACAAAGTGAGTTAGAATGGCCAAGGGTACCCAGGGAAACCCTGCCTCAGAAACCAAAGCAAAAACAGACAAAACCAAAACAAAACAGAAATAAAGAAAAAGAAAGGAAAAAAAGGTGGAGATAGAATGAATATATAATCCCAGGCTTTCTGGTGAAAATGCAAGTTGTAGGATCCTGGTCAGCATTATAAGTACTTGGACTGAATTTAGTCAGAACTGTAAAAAATCTAACAAGAAAAAAGTATGTGAAAAGATGTTAATCTCTCTCTTTCCTTTATGTGTGATTTTGATTTATTAAAAGTATCTGAGAGACAGGTGCTACTGAATTTAGGTTACACACCACAGTGCAGTAACAAGAGTCCTAGCTTTGCTTTGAATTTTAGTTGTTTATTCTCTGTGTGTGGACTTTGGCAAGCAAACAATGTCTTCTCTTCCTCAGTTTCCTTGTTGATGACATGGGAAAAACAACTGGTGTTCTGCACAAGTTTGGGGGGTGGTAAGTAGCTAAAAGTGAGGATTAGTGTACAGAAGTCTGGTTGGAACTGTGACGATGCAGACTACTACATTGTGTTCCACGTGTGAGATCCCCAGTGTAGCCAGCATCAAGTTAGGAAATCAATTTCTATATAAACAAGGCTTTGATCTCTATAGAGATCTACACACAGGGCATGGGAAAACCTAGTCAACAACAGAAGCATGAGAACACATGCACTCGTCCAAAACAAGATAGACGTTTAAGCGTGTGCAAGCTTCAATTTGTGTAGATTTAAACTGATAAACAACAACAACAACGTAAAACCATTATGAGAAAAGGAAAAAAGAAATGAGATAAGGAAGTCATGTCCACTAAAAAGAAAAGAAGAAAAAAAATTTCCTTATGTTAGGCAGTATCTGTAAAATGTTATATGTCAACTGAGAAATCCTAAAGTTAAATAAAATTATACAAGATCTCTGTGTGAGTGTCGTTCCAGGAGATGCTAACTGTGGCCACTGGAAATGAAGTGAGGTTTGAAACCCTTTTATTGCTTCAGGAGACCTTTGTAAAACGAAATAAGTCCTGGTGGTAGAGGCCCTCTAAACCGCCTCCATTAAAATCACTATTAGAATCACTATCCTGCAAAAAGAAATCAATGACACATTTTCAAAGATGAAATCAATAGTTTTGGGGGAGTTATAAGATGCTGTGCACATTGTTTTTCATACCATTATGGAGTCTGCTACTTTTATCTCAATCTGATCTTCAAGAGCAAGTAACCTTGTTTGTGTTTCAATAGAAAAGTCACTCATGAATTTACATGGCCATGTGAGCTGTGTAGTGTTGATTGCAAAGATATAAAACCAAATAATGCCATAAAACAGCCCTCCAGGCACACTGCCTTTTAAAGCTATTTGCATAAAGATGGACTGCACATTGTTATGTGCATGTAGTTAAACTTTCAGATTCAAAGGAAAGAAAAAAAAACTTCTTATGCTCCCCAGGGCTCAGAAATTATAACCTATATAATCATTTCGCAAGCAACTTTCAGAGACGAAGCAAAAGGAAAGCCTAACAAGATTGTTGAAAATCAGCATCGTCTTTGTTTCTGCTTATAACATGCAACATTAAAACAAAACCCTGCCTCATGAAATGTCATTTTCATGTAGGTTTTATGTAAATAAATGTTTACACCCAGCATTTTGGGAGAGTAAGCCTTATAAATTCATAATTAATTCTTTGTGCATATGATTAAAATAGAAACAGTTAGACAATTAAATAATGGGGCATAAAATCCCTTGTAGCTCCCTTGGGAAAAGAAAAATATTACCTTTCCTGTGATTTTTATATTTCATTTGTTACTAATTTTCATTCTAGAGTTTATGCCATTTGTGTTCCCATAACTTACACTCTGAAAGGTTTATGTGCCTTAAGTGTGAATCACTGGTGAATTGGTGCTTTAATTATATTTAAGAAATTAATTTAAAGTGTAACACCAGTAAATGCTAAGAGTACTGAAATAAAGGTATATCTAGGTAATTGAAGTGAATTTTGCCATTGGTATAATAAAACAATGACCAGAAAAATAATTCTTGTTTTCTCTCTTCTAAAATGTTTCAGTTCATACTCATGGAGAGTAAACAGATTGTCCTTTCTTTGTTTTCTTAGAATTAGTCACAAAGAAAAGTATATAATAAGGGTGTCATTTCCTTTAAAATCCTATATAACCAATTGCTAGTTTAACTCAACTTACCAGTGTCTGTGTGTTATTTATAATACAGAATCTAATTTTTGTTCATTGTGTTCAGTCCCTTACGTCAATAACACTACAAGTTCCTTTGAAAGTGGGGTAGAGATGGATCATTTGGTGATCACAAAGATGACCCCAGACACTTTACCTACAACATGAGCCAGAATAGTGATTAAAGTTTTATTAAGCAGTTTATGTGATTGGAGTAATAAACTGACAATGTATTTCTACCAGTTTTCTTTGTAGGTACTTAATTATTTTTTTAATTATGTGAATTATTTTTTTGAACACTTCAGTCCTAATAATAATTAAAAGCTTATACAAAGAGACCTTCAAAGTGACAAGGAGCTTTCTCAAAGTTTGTAAATGAGTAAATTTATTTATATATAACAGGAACCTTTTAAAATATTTACATTGATATATCCTAGGGTTATATGTCTTAACTCATCAGCAATAGCCATTAATAATTAATATTTAATGTGAATGACATATTATATGGACCTCGTGCAAAAAAACCTGACAATTTCCAAATAATTGGTTTTCTAAATATTCAAATCTACATTTAAATAACAATTTAAGCCTCAGAATTTGAAGATGTCAGAATATGCTTCCTGTTCAGTGAGGGATGGGTGAAGGGATGTTTTTGCACATCTGCTGGGAGTGGACAGAAAGCAGTAACATTGTTAGCGGTGATTTGTGAACGAGTATCAAGAGCTGTAAATGCAATTAACTGTAATACATGCTAGCATTTGGTCACAGTGACAAATACCTGAGATAAAAACCTGAAATGTTTTCTCTGGCTCACAGTTTCAAAGAGTTCATTCCAGGGCTCTGCTGCCTTGTGTCAGAAGAGAGAGTGACACTTTACATCATGGTTACAGCATATGGTAGGCCTGTGTGACAGAGAAGTTCCCTCTCTTCATGCAGGTATGAAAGCAAGACAACAGAAGGGATAGTGATCATGGTATCTCCTTCAGTGCTACACCCTAAAATTTTTAACTTGTTCTCACTGCATAAGAGCAATTACTGCCCTTCTGCAAGAGCCCCTAAATTGGTTCTCAACACCAACCATTCACAACCCCCCTGTAAATGAAATTCCAGGAGATGTGATGCCCTCTTCTGGCCTCTATGAACACTACATACATGTGGTGCACATACAGAGAAATAGGCGCACCACACAAGCACAAACAAAATCTGAATGTTTTCAATGAAGAAAAGATTTTAAATTAAGATCTAGCTGCAAGGAAGTAAATATTGATATTCATTCATATGATACAAAAGCCGCCTTAAAGTAAGGTCCCAGTAGGCACAGTCTTGTATGCCTTCTTCTCACACTGATTCTGTGTCCTCTTTCTCTGACTTAAGAAAATATCACTCATACAGAGGAAGGATAAAGCCCAACCCTGTCAAAGCCCTGCTTGCCCTCTGTCTGCAAAGTCTTACACACACACAAAATATTTTTATGTGCTTATGAGCTATACTAAAAGTTTGAATAATTAAATGGTAGAATATTCTCTTGGACTTTTATCCTTTCTATCTTTCTCTTTTTAAGTCTTTTTAGAAGTAAGTAGCCAACCCTGTTTCCTACTTCCCTGTACCCATATTCATGTGGTAATTATCCTGAGCTGTCTGGAAGTCTCAACCTTCTCTTAATAACAAAGTTTCAGACCTAAGTTTGGGTCAACATAGAACTATTACTGGCAGAATTCTTGAAAAATCAAAATTTCTTCACTTGTTTTTGCTGTTGTTGTTAATAATGAAAGATTTATTTATATTCTAATAAGGCTTACATGTTTAGGGAAATATAATATAATTAAATTCTTAGGGAAAACCCTTTAACCCATGTAAAGCAAGCAATCTCTCCCATTTCTTTATATAATTTAACTAAAAATAGCATCCTCAACCTGGGGCTAAGAACATTTGCATAAACTGCTCTTGCTCTTTGGTTGTGTGTGGAATGAACAATTACTCTCTATCAACTGAACCTGAAATACAAATCCATTCATCCATGTTTTCTGTCTCTGTCACTCCCTTCCCTCCCTCCTGCCTTCCTTCCTTCCCTGCTCCCTCCCACCTTTTCTTTCTCATTCTTGATTGAACAACGCCTTTCCCACAGATAAAATGATAAATTTCAACTGACAGAAGAAAATGATAGAAGGCCACTGTTCATCATCCCAGCATTAGTCTCCCACACAGCAGGATTTGAATTCCTTCAGCATCCTACTACTTGCAAAGCTGTCTGCTTCATTCTTCACTCCCAGACATTAGTTTTGATGCCTCCTTTTTTTGTTTCTTTCTATAAAAATGTTATCACTTGTACTTGGAACACACACAGGCTTCTGTGTCTCTGCATAGAAATACTGATGTGTGGGTTTTGGATACTTAGAGTGACCTAGCCATGAAGCTATTTTATCCTAGTGAATCACAATAGGAAACCAAGGGAAAGGTGGGTAGCTGTTCATCCAAAACAGAAAAAAAACAAAAACAAAAAACAAACCAACCCAAAAATCTGTCATTCCCCAAACTTTGTTATCCTGACTAATTTTTATTCTTAGAATTATTGCTTTATTTTATCACCTATGTCTACTTACAATATCAAGTAATATGATAAAGAAAATAAATCATTAGGATAGCCTCCTTTCTGTTTTGTCAGATTCATCTAAATGTTAATCTTATTATTTTCTCCAGTCATGCAAACTCTATGAGATACTTTAGAACACACATAGGACAAATTAAAACAAAAACAAAACTAAAAAATAAACAAAAACTCCATGCAATGATTATTTTATTTTAGACTAAAACTCCTTGCCGAGGCTGGCTGGCAAAACTGTACATTTTAAAAAGGGGAGATATAGAGTGATGGTCTATTATATTAATAACAGCTCTCTATCCCACTTCACCATCAGAGTGTCAGCTTGCTTGCTTACTGTTTAGGCTGAAACAGTAAAGAGAATAGACACCAGAAACAGGACATCAGTGATGACAAAAAGTGTCTGAATCTCATTGTATCCAAGGAGAGAGAAAAGTTTGATTTAAATGATTTGTTTGAAAAATATATCCAAAGGGGGTGAATTAATAAGTCATTTTGTGTCTATCTCAGCAAGCCCCTGCTTTGAAACATGGACATATGCTCTCTACTGCCATCTGATGTATCTCTTTCTTCTCAAAAAAAAAAAGGCATAGAGTAGAATAAATGAAGAAATGTAACTCATATGGGATTGAAAGATGACACTTAAAGATTTTCTTTCCTTTCAGCCTACCTCTTGACCTTATTTAAGTGTTCTGAAATGTATTCTCCTAAGACTCTCCCTTTCAGACCCTAGTTTTCTTTCAACAACATTCTTCCTTCAAGATGGCCTCCCCTATGGTTAACAGGTTAGAATGGCAGATACTCAATACCACACTTCAAATAGAACACATGAAATGGGTTTGTAAAGTGAAAATTTTGAGGTCATATCATCTTAGGTCCAAAAGTCATAGCATCAACTGCTCTCAGAGTGAAACATTCACCAGGATTTTAAAGGTAACAGAGCCATTATGTCATATTTACTTACCAGAATTTGAAATACTGGATGTATAGACAAATGTACACATGGATTCTGGATCATTTTTGCTTTAAACAGAATTAGTAAGAACAAAATGTTCTATACTACAAATGATAATGAAAGTTAAAATTTCAAATGGGAATGTCTTTATAGATAAATTTTGTCAAGGCCATCATGAATATATTTAATAACTTCTCCCTTCAAACACAACTAACCTTTGATTTGACTTCATTAGTGTTTATGATAACTGTTAGTGTCTCTAGGGATTTATTCATTCAAAACATAAGTACTTTGGAACTTAGAACTTTAGAAACAATTCATATTTTAATTACTAAACTGAAAAATACTTGATCAAATGGCTAGCACCAGAAAAAGTAATATCAATAATTTAAGTTATTGCAAACTGTGATATTAGAGACTTTATGATAATTTTATTCACATTAAATTAATTAATAAAAATTTCATGTGATATTAGAATAAGCAGAAGAAAATGTTATTTGTTTGAGCATTCTGCCTCCTCTTAGAACCATGGTTAGAGTATATAATTAGGTCTAATAATAGAACCCATCCAGATTATTTGTATTACTCTAAATTAAAAAGGTGGAATGAGACATTATAGATTTAGACTATCATCTCATTCCCACATTGATGTTCCAATAGATTTCAGGTTCTATTGAATTTAAAGTAAATATACAATATCTCTTATATTCTCATTCCTCTTAAAAATTTCCAATCTCTGGATATTAGGCCTCTATTGGATGTTGGCTTGGTGAAAATCTTTTCCCAGTCTATAGACTGTCGTTTTGTTCTTATGACAGTATCCTTTGCTTTATAGAAGCTTTTCAGTTGCATGAGGTCCCATTTATTAATCGTAGATCTTGGAGCCCGAGCTCTTAGTGTTCTATGCAGGAAGTTGTCTTCTGTGACTATGAGTTTGAGGATCTTCCCCACTTTTTCTTCCAACAGATTAGTGTGTCTGATTTTATGTTGAGGTCTTTGATCCACTTGGAATTTAGTTTTATGCACAGTGATAAATATTGATCTGTTTGCATTTTTCTATACGTAGACATCCAGTTAGACCAGTACTATTTGTTGAAGATGCTCTTTTTTCCATCGTATGGTTGTGGCACTTTTGTCAAAAATCAGGTGTCCATAGTTGTGTAGATTTATTTCTGGGTCTTCAGTTCCATTGATCCACCAGTCTGTTTCTATGCCAATATGATGCAGTTTTTATTACTGTTGCTCTATCCAGAATATATAAAGAACTCAAGAAATTAGACACCAACAAACCAAATAATCCAATTAAAAATGGGATACGGAGCTAAGCAGAGAATTCTCAACAGAGGAATATAGAATGGCAGAGAAACACTTAAAGAAATGCTCAACATCCTGAGTCATCAGGGAAATGCAAATCAAACCAACTCTGAGCTTCCATCTTACACCTGTCAGAATGGCTAAGATCAGAAACTCAAGGTACAACACATGCTGGAGAGGATTTGGAGAAAGGGGAACCCTCCTCCATTGCTGGTGGGAGTGCAAACTTGTACAACTACTAAGGAAATCAACCTGGTGCTTTCACAGAAAATTGGGAATAGCACTACGTCTAGATCCAGCTATACTACTCTTGGGCATATAGCAAGTATATACCTGGCCATTTATACCAGTAGTATATACCCAGGACCATGCATGGTAAGGACCTAGGCTCCCTGTGAAGATGTGGCCAATTGGCAGCTCAGTCTCCTTGTGTATCTCTGAGTAAGGGGAACAGAGGCTGCCTCTATCAGGAACTCAGTTTAATGTTCTTTGGTCACTCGTCTGTGGTAAGGTAGCCATGCCAGGTCATGTAGGAAGGGGATCCAAGTAGTCCTGATGAGATTTAACAAGCTATGGGCATATGGAAATAGTGTAGAACCTCCCCTTTCAGTGGACCAGGGTAAGGGGATGAGGGTAAGAGGAAGATAGTGTGGAACTGGAAGGAATTGAGGGAGGGGCCTTCAATCAGGATGTATAATGAGTAAATTGTGGGAAAAAAATTAAAAATTAGAACAATTCCAATCTCAAGAGAAATAGACAGTATCAAGTTGACTGCCCCCAACTAGATGTGGTATCATCTGCCAGTAATCTCAGTACTTGGGAGCCAGAGGCAGCAAGATCACTTCAAGTTCAAAGGCAGCAAGCTCTACATAGTGAGTCCCATGTCAACTGGGGCTACACAGAAAGGCTAACTCGCAAATGAAAACAAAGGGTAATTGCAATATTTGATGCTAACTGTAAAAGTTTAAATATTCACACAAAATAAGTATCAGAACTCTAGACTGTTCATGATGGAGAACATTAAGCATAAAATATTACTGAGAATACTACAGAAAAGCTGGGTGTGGTTAATTCTGACACTATGAGAGGCAGAGGCTGGTAGATGTGAGTTTGAGGCCAGACTGGTCTACAGCCTGGTCTACAAAGTGAGTCCATGACAGTCAAGGCTACACAGAGAAACATTTTCTCAAGAAACAAAAACAAAAAAACAAAACAACAAAAACAGAGGAATTTATTCCAAAACTTATCACAGAGCAAAAGTGATTGTATTAAGTATTGTTTGTTTAGATGAGACTATTAAGTTATTGTCTTATCTGCTGATAATAATCATCCATACTTTGTGACTTTAGGCAATAACTGAAAATATGCAGAAAACATGCACAAAGATTAATAGACATGAATAATCAAGTATTATTTAGTTGGCCATTTTGACAGAAGAATGCAGAACTAATGGAACAGGAAGTCTGTGAGGCCTCTATAGACGAGTAATCAGTCTGTTGAATCTATTTCTGCTTTGAAATTAAGATGGGACTGTGAAATCTATGTAAATAGCCAAACTTGAAAAATCATGGTTCAAAGAACAGATTCACACCTCATGGCCTTGATCAAACTCTTAAGAAATTTTCTCCAGAGATCTGATAGGTGCAGGTGTTCCACATGAAATAGATTAAATATGCTGCAGGGCTATTCAAATTTTCTCTGACATACCATTTCTTCAGTGTTACCATCAAAAAGAAAAGTTTCGGAAGTGCAATAAGTTAAATGGTATCAAACAAAATGCAGAAACAGGGTACATATCCGGTAAGTAAAAATGAAACAATTTCAGGCATACCAATGTGAAAACAAAATATTGAGAAAGGAGAAGAATGGAAATGGAGAAGGGAAATATTAAAGGTGTGACATCTTGTTTATTATATCCTTTCAAAATTTTTCAGTGGGTAATATACTTGTTGTACTTTGTGTACTGTATATGGTATCTGTGTGTTCTGTACTTTGCAAAGGTCCACGTGTCACATGTAGATGTCGCACATACATGTGAGAAGTTGAGGCATTAGCTCTTTCATGGGTCTGCAGATGTCAAAGCAGGACACAGGGCATTGTCTTCTATCATTCTGCTATATTGTGTTAATCAAAAACTCTCACAGATGGGAAGGGAAGTAGGGAGGGACAGCTGGTAAGAATAGAGAGAGAAAAGAAACTATAATCAAGGTACACAGTATGAGAGAATAATCTATTTTCATTAAAGGGGGGGGGAAGGAGAACCAAGATCTCTCAGTGAACTAAAATCTGTTTATATTTGTCTAGGTTGGCTTTCCAGAAAGCTTTTGAGATCCATCTATCCACCAAAGATAAGGTTCCAAGTCTACATGGTCATGCACAATTCTTTACATGGGTGAGGTAAAGTCAGATTCAGGTCCTTTCAAGTGCAGACTGAGCACCCACACCTACAGAGCCATCTCCATAGCCCCTAAAATATTGTCAAAATATAATCCCAGGGTAACCTTTCAAGAAAATGAAAGATTAGAGGAGTTAAACAGTCTATTCAAGGTCACACAGATTTAAAAAACCAACAAGCAAATCTTCACATCAGAACCAAGGCAACTACTAAAATTTTCTAATACTCTTGTGCTTTCCCAGATGTTTCTTCAAAATCATTTCTTCCAGTAACATTAACAAATGTGAGATAAATAGTATCAAGTTTTTAAGTAAAAGGCTTCAACCATAAATCTCTCCATTATAGCCTACTGAAATGTAAATAAAATTCTTAGTCAAGTCAATATGTACATTTAGCAAGGTCAGCTTAGTGTCAGCAATGCATGAGTCCCATTGTCATACATCATACATTTCCTCAAATGGCAGAGTTAAAAGCTAGAATCTGGTGACAGCATCCATGAATTTGAACTCAGCAAGTCATCTAAACGCACATTTCTCTCATCTGAAAGTAGGGACATGAATGACACCATTTTCACACTATTTTTAGAGATGAATAATACTTTTTAGGGCTCTTAGAAAATACACATGGGCTGAGGAGGCACCTCCATTGGTAAATTGTTGCCTCAGAAGTATAAGGACCCGAGTGTAATCCCAGAATCTATTTTTAAAAGCCACCAACAATAGTAAGCACGTATATTGCCTGCAATGAGGAGGCAGAAGTGAAGACAGATTACTGTCTTGGGCTACCTGGCCTGAAATCCTAGCAAATTCTAAAACAGTTAGACACCTGTTTTTAAAAGCTAAAATTGATTCCACAATTGAGGAACACAAAAGGTTGTATTCTGTGCAAATGATTACGTACCATACACAGATGTGTAACCACAAACACAAAATCACACACACACACACACACACACACACACACACACGCATGCCCTTACACTCAATATATTATGCTCAGGTACTTTAAGAGGCTTGTATTTTGCTTATAGATTTAGCAATAACAGAAAACATGCCACTGTTTCTTTCAGCCAAAGTCATTTGAAAGGCTATGAGAAAGAATTTGCTACAAAAATTCTACCTGTGAAATACTGTTCTAAGCATATGTTTTACACATGACAACATAAAAAAAAAATAATCACAAGTAGAAACACTCTGGTTCAAATGAGCAAGAACATTTGTTTCAGACTGATCCCTTCCATAGGACAACTTATATAAATTGTGAACGACAGTAAGCATCAAAGATTGAAAATCGTTACCAAAGGCTACCACACACACACATACACACACACAGGAGAAAACCCACAAACACTCATACATACCTCATATGCATCTTATACACATGTGTATATATGTACATGCTTGTCTTATATGCTAAGATAAATTAACATTTTTGTACTGAAAAGCCAATATGATTAGAACTAATTTGAAGTCTAATATCAACATAGTAGAGTGGATGGTTACAGAATAAGGTGAAAACTTAAAATATTGACTGAGTAAAATATGAAGAAATAACTTGAATAAAGAACCACTCTCTTAACATCATTGTGGCCCATGGTTGTGGTATTTTTGTTTTCTAAGTTCCCTTCAGTGTGGTTTTCAGTAATGTCAGAAAATAAGAAGTAAGCTTGTGTTCCATGCCTGGAATAAATACATTCTGCCACAATGTGCAACAGACATAAGGAGTGTCTGAAAGTCCAGCTCCAGATGGGATGTCCAAAATATACATAAGACCCAGGTGACAGACAAGGTTGAGGTAGTTCTCTGTGACCTCTGTGATCTGAAGGAAGCATCCATTACTGTCTCAGTTTCAGCTACCAATTGCTTCTAAAATCACAGGCTTGTTACCTCTGCAAATAGTACCCAATTCAGAAAGTTTCAGTGAGAAGTCACTCTTTCCCAAGTCAAGATTCTGTTTCAAGAAGCAAATCACTGGGATGTTGTAGTGGCAGTATAAAAAGAAGAAAACTAATCATCCAATTAGATAGATGGAAGGATACATAACACAAAGATAATTCTTCATTACTTTACAACCAAGATATAAACCAAGGCAAAATGTGACAGAAATATGCTTCATTAACTGACCTGTAAGGCCATAACCTTTTATTCATGTCTGTTAATTTGAGTTACTATGCAATATATGAAGTCACAATGATTTTCTTTCCTCATTCCAATAGCTCATATTTTTCTAGTATTTTCTTGTTCTTAAAAATAATGACTTTGTCTAGAATCTGTGAATGTCAAAGTGGTTTTCCTTCAGTTTTAAGTAGAGACACTGTGTTCTTTTTCTGTTTGTTTCAGCACTTCACAGGGAAATATAATCGTGTTAAAAATAAGAAAATCTATCAAAATTTGTGCTCATAAAATGGTTAGAGACACTTAAAAAATAGAAGTGCTTACTTCAGAAATTTTCAGAATTCCTGAGTTATGTTCTTTGTACACAGTGGAGTTGAATGGCTCTTCCCGGGCACCAGGTCAAGCTAAATGTTCCATTCCCTAGGTGTAGTGCCGTCAAGAACATATAAATGTGTTCTGTTCTCTATTGATTTGTTCCTCTTATCAAGTAAAGATTTATGCCTTGGTTTATAAACAGACTTGAAATGAAAAATGACTTTGGATTCAGATATTCATTTGAACATCATAGAAGCCAAATTGGTTTCTTTAAATTCACACTGATGTCAGGTCTTTTTCATATCCATTAAAGAAGTTAAACAAATTAGCATATGTCCACAATACAGAGACTTTAAAATAAAATAAACTTGAACCTAAAGACACTGGTGTACGCACCAAACAAAAAACAAAACCAAGGCCATTTGGGCTTATAGTTCCCCTGCACTGCATTCCAACCATTGTCAGTGAATAGTGTGAACAACTGAATGTGTTCTTACTTAAAAACACTGTTCATAATGTTTATTTTTAATGAATCCTTGAAAAACAACTTCTTCCTGATTCAGCTCTAGAAGCATCTCTGACTGGAATGTTTTCCACAGCTTCTGCCATGATTTCAGGCTCTGCTGTGAGAACAGAGTTCTCCATTACTACAATCATGTTTCACCATCAAAAATATTTATAGTATTTATAAGAAACTCAAGGATCCACCTTCAGGGGACAGAGGAAGAGGCAAAGGACTCACAGACTCTTAGCCAAGGCAGCAGAGTCTGCTGCAGCTAGTCCATTCACAGAGAAAGTTACCACAGTAAGGGTGAGGTGCTCTCTGATGGGTAGGATTGGGTGACCAGTGTATTTGGGGTTCAGTGACAAAGAGAGAAAGTCAAGGTTCTCTAGAGGAACAGAACCAATAGTACCTATGTTTACATAGGATGTGATTCCTTATAAATAACTTCCTAACATGATTAAAGAGCCTGGAAAATGTTTAAAATTCCTGGGTGAATGGAAAACCTGGACAGCCTTCAGTGCCAAAGTTCTCCATTTGCAAAGCAAAAAAAATTTAAGCAGCCAGTTTGAATACTGTGGTTCAGAATAATTCTTTTACTGAGTTCATGTCTGCCATTTTGTTCTATTTTGGTTGATATTTTATCAACTGAAAAAGAGATTCTATTGCACTGCTAACATGAAATCCAATTCAGTAAACACGTATGCTCTATTTAGTCAACCTTTTCACCTGCTAATGTCAAGCAAATCTTCTGTCACAGACTCTCCCAGAATCACAGCTTAAGCCTCTGGACTCTCATTACCAAATCAACTGGCTCCATGAGGAATTAAAACTCTAAACTCTTGACCACTCAAAAAATGCTTAACAGAAATAGATGAGAAATGGCTAGACATTGTGAAACTAAAGATTGTAAAAGCCTTGCTTTTTGTTTGTTTGCTTTCCTGTTTATGCTGCATTTCATATTAAAACAGGGTAAATTAGCTGGTGTGGATATGTATGTTGGAATAAGTCTAATTTGTGTACTCTAGGCTTGACTGAAAAATATTTGGGAGGCAACTCATTTACCAGAGAACTGGAGAGATGGCTCAGTTGTTATGAGCACTTGCTATTTCAGAGGCCCAGAGTTTGATTCTCAGCACCCACACCAGGGGGTTCACAGTCTCCTGTAATTCCAGATCCAGGGAATCCCACGCTCTCTTCTAGCTTCCACAGGAAACAACACTCACAGGTACATAAACATATGTAGACATAGACATATGCACATGTAAAGAAAATAAGAATGCAGCTTTGAGGTATACATCAGGCAATTTCTGTGTATGTCTGATCATATTCTTGCTGCTAGAGTTATGGAAATTGGGAAAGCAAAACATGAAAAAAATCATTAACCTTTCATTGAGCTTTCAGAGTTTGTGCTACACGGTCAGTTCATTTTGTGTTATTCCAAAACTTACCTACCACCCCAATGGCCCTCTTTCTTTCCTTTTTAAACTTTAATAAAGGATGGCTAACTTAGAGGCTAACTCTAAGGCATGCAGCTGGATAATTTGATGTACATTTTTAAATGATCACAGCAGCCAAGCTTAATAATGTCTCTGTCACTTCTCACATAGTTACCCTTTGTGTGATGGGAGCGCTTGAGATATATGCTCTGCAGTTTTCAAGCATACAGTATTTGACAGCAGATGAGAGTTGCACTACTATACTAAAGATCTCCAGAACTTATTTATCCCACACAGCTAAAAATTTGTTCCAATTGAGCATGTCTCCTGCAATACCATCCCTCAAAGCCTTGGCAGCCACCATTCACCATTTTATTTCCATATATATTTCATTTATATTACAGAGATCTTGTAAAAGCCCACATGCCAATACAACCATTGTTTATCTTATGAATTAGTATGAAAGGTCCATATCTTTTTCTTTCCCAGGTACTAAATTTCTAGCACACAATACATAGTAAACATTCAAATATTATTCAGTCAACAATATGCCTCCCGAAACCCTTCTTCATGACACTGTGTGAGACTTTGAATGTCACTTGTATTTTCTGAAGGTGTTTTATTCCCTTAGAGAATGGAATGGTGCCTTTGAGGTTGTAGGTTTTCAGAACAAGATGGCACCATCTCTATCTTATCAAAAGACACTCATATGCCAGTCATGTGCTTACTTGAAGGAGATGAGGAGAGTAGAGGCCATCACATTCAACTTCCTCCTTGGCACAGGACGATAATTACTTGAGGATATACCTTCTCAACACAGTCAGGGACAAGTGGGAAGAACACAAGAAGTTTGGATGCCAGATAATGCAAAATACAAATATACTTAAGATAACTCAGGTTCATAGTTTTTTCATGCTTTTCACTGTCTCAGATTTGTGGGAAATTCACAAATTCACAGTTCTTCCTACTATTCAGGGTCTCCATCATGTTTCCATTGACTTATGTTTGTTTTGCTAGATAGTAGGAAACTATATCTTGCTTATCAGTTCTTTGTATTCAAAACCTATCTTGATTTTAAAATAATATTCATAAGTCACATGAAAAAAAACCTGTATCAGAAAAACAAACATGGCCCAGTTCCTCTCATGTGCAGAAATGAAAGCTTCAAGGGTATTCAAAAAATGGAAGGAGGCAAATGGGAAGGGTAAGAGGGATAAGAGAATGGGAGAACTGATCAAAAAAGTTTTATATATGTACATATAAATGACAATGTAAGACCATTTTGTGAAATTAATATGCACTGATCAAAAAGAAATCATGTTGAACTGAATTGAATATTGGGAATCCTGCAAAGATAGCTAGCAAGTGCTGAACTGAGTATTTTAAAATATTTTCAAATCTTATTTTATTAAAAACAAAACCTTAAGGTAAGTCATCCTTCAATAACTCAAGGAGACACCGAACTCTCTAAGCCTCAGGCCTCGATTTCCCAAATGCTGGGATTGCAGGCATGAACTATCATGCCAAGATGGCCAGCTAAAGAGCAGTATGTTACAAAATTATGAAAATGTGCTGTGTGCCTGAGCACTTGAAGAGGCTTCTGTCACACTGAAATTATGAAAGCGTCACCAACACAATTGCGGTGTTTGTCCATGCTGTTTACGCAATCAGTGACACCTCGGCTTCTCCCAATTTACAAAGACCCAACATTGTCAAATCAAGATGACAATCTCAAAAGTTTTTCATTTAAAAAAAACAAACACAAGTGCCCTAGAGAGTGTGAAGTCTCTATTTCTTCCTTTCAGGTTAATGTGACCCATTAATACATTTCAGAGTTTCTGGTGCATTTAAAATCGGTTTGTTAAATTCTTCGGCAAAGGGAAGGAAAAAAAAAATGTCTTCAGACATGGCATGATGTAACCTTGTGAAAATTAAAGCAATGGAGCCCCCTGGTGGACCTTTCTAGTGATGCAAACAATAAAACATTTAAATCATTGGTTTGGACACAATTTATGAGCTCAATAGTGACGAAGACAGCAATCATTTATCATATAATTTCTACCTGAAATTGATAAAAATTAATTTATTGGGTAGGTAAGAATCTCTGTGTGTGCCTTCATATTCAATGAAATAAATCATTATTAATTTATTTTTATTTTATTAAATTTGTATTATGTGAAATAATTTTAATTTTAATTATATCTTGTTCATATTCTTCCCACCTCCAAAGTTCTATCACATCCTTTCCCTGTCGCTACACATTCACCTTTAGGTATTTTCTCCAAAAATTAAAAATAAGAAATAAAAAACGTATACAACAACAAAACAGCAGAAAACAAAATAAACAGCAACCAAAACAGGAGGCAAAATCAACCAAACTGTTGCCAAATGAAAGAGCACGCACAATAAAAATCCCATGGAGTCCATTGTATGTTGATCAGTTATTCCTGAACATGAGGAGTGCCTGAAGTGTTTGATATACTGATCGTAAAAAAACGATTTTCTCTTGTGTAGCATCTAAATGTCAGATCAGTTGTTAACCTTTATCTTAGTGGCTAGGTTTTTGTTCATTCATTTGTTCATTCATTCATTTTTAAATGAAATATAACAAAATAAAAGTTAATAAGATACCCAAAACAAAACAAAACAAACAACAACAACAAAAACCCTATCACAATGAAGTTGGACAGGGCAAACAAACAAAAGAAAAAGAACCCCAGAGAACGAGAGACCCACTGCTTCACAAACTCAGGACTGCCATTAGCACACTCAACTGGAAGTCGCAATATAAATGCAGAGGACCTGGGCACACCCATGCCAGTCCTGTGCTTCAGTGTATGAGCTCACAGGACCTTCCCTCCATAGTGTAGAGAGCCTTGTGTTCTGAGTGTACCTCATCCCTCTGACTCTTTCCATCACCTTTTCTGTGTGGCTCTCTGATCTCTTAGGGGAAGGATTGATGGAGACAGCTTACTTAGAGATGTGTTTTCCAAGGTTTCTCACTCTCTGCATAATGTCCGGCTATAAGTGTCTATGTTTGTTCCTATCTGCTTCAAGAGGAAGCTTCTCTGGTAAGAGTTGAGCAAGGCACTGATCTACAAGTAAATCAGACTATCAATATAAATCATTTCATCACTACATATTTTGAGTTTTTTTAATGTATTTTTAAATTTATTACAGTTTAGTCACTTTGTATCCCAGATGTAGCCCCCTCCCTCAACCCCTCCCAATCCCACCCTCCTTCTCTCTTCTCCTCCCATGCCCCTTCCCCCAGTACACTGATAGGGGAGGTCCTCCTCCCCTTCCATCTGAGCCTATCAGGTCTCATCAGGACTGGTTGAATTGTCTTCCTCTGTGGTCTGGTAAGTCTGACCCCACCCTCCAGGGGTGATCAAAAAGCCAGCCACTGAGTTCATGTCAGAGACAACCCCTGTTCCCATTACTAGGGAACCCACTTGGAGACTGAGTTGCATTTTTTAGACCAGTATTAATTGGTTTTACCCTAGGTCCCTAGGATATCTAGTTTGGTGTTGGGTATGGGGTACCATCTCATGTGCTTGGTGGCTTACTATCACAGGCTTTGTGCCATCATTGCCATATAATATCTTGCAGGCAACACACAGTTGTAGATCAAAAGATTTGTGGCTGTCTTGGTTTACACACTTCTCCTTTGTTAGCATGCAAAGTACCCTCCTGTACATTAATTCATAAGGTAGAGGCACCAGTTCAACATTTCCATGTTCAGTGAGTGCTGAGGCTGCTGTCTTTAGCAAGGTGCCTTGCTGTCAGTTTGTGAAGCATGACTTACCCTCTTGGCAACAGACTGGGCTGTTTGGGGATTTCCACGGAGCCTGTTTGGCAAAACAACAACAACAGCAACAAAACTACATTAGATATAATCTAATGATGTTACTAGAAGATCATTTGGTGACAATTGATGGTGAGTTGGGACTCTCTCTCTCCCTATTATTTGGTAATTTTATTTAAATCACTGTCATAAATTTATGTAGTTTTAAAGCACCCAGAATAAACTCAGAGGATAAGAGCAATGTCTGCTCTTTCAGAGGTCTTAGTTCAATTCCCAGCAACCACATGGTGGATCACAACCACTTGTACTGGAAAATTTAAAAAAAAAATCATTAAAAGCAAATAGTCAAAAAATAACAGATTTATCATTTTTAAAGTATATTTTATATAAGCCTCTCTGATATTTTAAATGTTACCAATTTTGGGTGAGAGGGATGGCTCAGTAGTTAAGAATGTTTGCTGCTCATTCTGAGAACAAGTTCTATTTCCAGTTTCTATTTTTGATTGTTCACACTTGCCTATAATTTCAGCTCCAGGTGATCATAGGCCTCTTCTGGCCTCTAGGGACACCCACACTCATGTGGCATACATCCACAGATTCAGACATAGGGGCAAGCATACACTTAGATCAAGTTAAACCCTAAAATAAGTAAAATAAACCATAGTCATTTATCAATTACTAAACTCCGATTGCATTGAAAATTACAAAGATGGTCATGACCGCTGATAGATGAAGCATGATTTCTCTCACTTGAGTACAGTGCTTGATAGCTCTTAGAACACTGTGATGTTCTCTAGGTAAACTCTACCTGTTGTCTGTGGCTTTTAACACAGTAAAACTTCTGTCCAAAGCCACAAGTAAGATGACACTACTCCACAGTGTCATAATTTGTCACTGACACAGATTACATTTTTTATTAGGGAAAGTAATTCCATGAGCACATAATATAATACCCTCAAAGTGACGGATTAAATGTATTGCAAAGAAAATTAATCTAAATTCATGGCTTGGGAATAATCGTAGGAGCAGTGACAGCAGAACATTGTGGAGTGGTTGGGTGTGTGACCCGGAATGCATAGGAAAAAAAAAATGTCACTTGCTTCAGATTTTCTCTATGCACTGTCCTGTGTGCAGAATGATCTCTGACTTCAACTTTTGGTTCTGCTTAGTGTGTAGTCAGGCACTGTTCCCATTAGAGTCAAATCTTTGGTTGCCAAATTCAAAACAAAGAAAAAAATGTGGGCGTGTTGTACTAAAGAAAATATAATTAACACAGTTTGAGGTAGAAAAGATGGAGAGTGCAATATAAGAGATTAAGCATCGAGTAACAGTAATATGTCAAGAAATGACTATAGCTTCCACGAATTCCGTGAAGTCATAAGGACTCTATTGATTTTCTGTAAGACATGTATCATCCTAATCATTACAGCATAGAACCAGGTAAGAGTTGGAGTCTACAATTATCGAAAATCCCTGTGATCTAGGTTACTGTGACAACCTTACCATTGTCGTGTCTGAAACCACACTCCTACAAGACAATTACTTTAACCTTCTCCTTAAAACACCCCTGCGCCTCTGTCTCCTTTGTGTGATGTCTCATGTTCTTGCTTTTGTGCAGTCACCTTAACCTCTCAGCCGCTCAGTGATGCAAATTCTCTTAAGCCTCTGAGCGATGCCCATGATGTCAATAGAATACCATGAACATTATTTCCCTTTAATTTTTCTTCCTATATTATATTTTGATTATATTTTCTCCTCTCCCTACTTTCAACCCTTGTTACCTAGGTTATGTAAATTTTTCATTACACACCAGTTTTGTTTCCAAATGACAGATAATAAAGAGTAGGGAATGTACTGTGTTGCTGGGTAGCAATTCATTAATGCAGCTCTATTCCCCATGTCTCTAGCTGATTGCAGAATAAACCTATTTCACAAATACCTTCTTCTCGTTTTACAGTTGACATAAAATTTAAAAAGTATGTTAAGGGATTTCTCTCTCCATCTCTCTCTCCTTCTCTGTCACCATCCTGTCATGTGTGTGTGCTTGTGCAATCACCACCGAAGATGATTTTATCTTGCCAAGGGGTCCTTGAGAGATGGCTTCTCTCCCTGGCCATTCCTTCTTCAGGATTTGGGGGAACAGTATTGTTCAGAAGCCTTATGTCCAGAAGTCAATAGCTGGCTGTCTAGTTTATCCAATACACCATTTTCTATAGGCTTAGATTTTTCACCAAACCTACTTTATTTAGGGTTATTAAATACCTTTGCCCCTCTCCAATTCACCTACCGCTGACCCTAGGTAGGCGATTAGTAGAGAAAGGGGCTGTAGACTTTTTTTTTAATTTTAAAGTTTATTTACTTTATATCTCATCGTAGTCCCCTCCCTCATCTCTTCCAGGTCCCACCTTCCCTCCTATCTCCTTCCCCTATTTCACTGAAAGAGGAGTTCTCTTCCCCTGCCATCTGGGCCTAGCTTATCAAGTCTCATCTGGACTGCCTGGATCCTCTTTCTCTGTGGCCTGGCAAGACAACATTGTCAGGGGGAGGTGAACAACTAGCAGTCAATCAAGTTCATGGTAGATGCAGACCCTGCCTCCTTCCTGGGGACCCACATGGAGACTGAGCTGCCTATTTGTTACATCTGAGTAGGGGGTCTAGGGCCTCTCCATGCATGGTCCTTGATTGGTACATCAGTTTTTGCAAGACCCTGTGGGCTTTGTTGGTCTCCTTGTGGAGTTCCTTTCCTCTCTGGGTCTTCTATCACCACCCCTTCTTCCAAAAACTCCATGTGCTTTGCCCAAAATTTGGCTGTGGGTTTCAGCATCTGCTTTGATACCTTGTTGAGTAGAGACTTTCAGAGGACCACTATGGTAGTCTCTTGTCCTGTTCCCTCTCTTCCACTGTCTCTGGTGACTCTCCTGTTTGCCATTCTGAATGAGATTTAAACATGCTCCCTAGGGTGTCCTTGTTGTTTAGCTCTTTAGATCTGTAGAGTTTAGTATAGTTATTCTACATTATATGGCTAATATCTGCTTATAAGTGAGTATATCCAATTTCTGTCTTTCTGGCTGTAGACCTTTTATCCTCTTCCTGCTGTTAAGGGCCTTTGGGTCTTTAGACGATTACCGAACTCAATCATCAGGAGACCAGAAGTCCAGTCCAAAGGCCAACACCAAGCAGCAACATGAATCAGCCCACCAAGACAGTGAAAGCCTCAACACTCAGGTGGATTGCCCTGAGAAGTTCTCTGGAATATTTTTCTCTACTAAGCCAAGTGTTGAAGCATGAAGATGTGTGCAACAATGTCAATCCAAAACAGTGATCTCTCACTGTGCATGAGCCTCTAAGTATCTTGTTTCCTCAAAGTCTACCCATGGATGTTCTCAGCTGACCAAAGTCACACTCCTCACATGAGCTCACAGCAAACTATCATCTGCCCTCTCAGAAACAGCCTCCAGCAAAACATCACTTGCTCAGCTTACAGCAAAACATCACATTACTAAACTGTGTCATCAAAGAAACCAGAAACTTCCACTTCTACCTTCCATCAAAAGATCTTCAAGGCTAATTCTATGTTACTTCATAACCATAGATGTCTTACTTCCCCATAGCCAAAATTTCCAGAACATCCATAGCATCTACATTTTACTACATTACTCTTCTACTGTCTCTAATCAGAGTTCTGTTAAACCTTTCAAGCTTTCTCAGATTTTTGTGTAAGGACTGACAAACATTTACTTCTGTAACTTGTGATATATTTCTACAGCCTTCTTTCCTTCTCAGAGTATGCATGATAATTCTTGTTCCCTGCAGTCTTCACAGTGGATATTTGTATCTTCTCAGATTACAAATTGAGATATTTGGATCTCTGTGCTGGCAAGGTTTTAAGAACATATTTAATAGTAATCTTTACAATAATATGAAGAATATTGAGTAATTGTATAGTCTATACTCTTGAATATTACTAATTACTAGTAATTAGAATAGACTTGAAAATTTTATCATATACATGTAAATAAACATAGCAGTAAACTTTATAGATTGCATCACAATTTCTCTACCAACTGTGGGCTATGACTCTTTAATATTTACTTAAATATTCTATGAATTTGACATTTTCTCCAAAGCTTTTAATAGAAAAAAGAAAAAGATAGAAAATAGTAATCAAAAACTATATTTTTTTGGTAGACACCCTGCTAGCTCTTCTGGCTCTTACATTTCTACCTCCTTTTCTACTGTTTATAACAAGACCAGAACAACAGAAATATCAAATGATTCACTAATATTGGAGGGGGAAAATTTTCCTAACCAAATTAGTGTGTCTGGTTTCATGTTGAGTCTCTGATCCACTTGGACTTTAGTTTTGTGCAGGGTGATGTATATGTACCTATTTTCATTTTTCTGCATGTAGACATCCAGTTAGTCCAGCACCATTTGTTGAAGATGTTGTCTCTTAACCATTGAATGGTTTTGGCTTATTAGTAAAAAAGTCAAGTATCCATATGTGTTTGGATTTATCTCTGGGTCTTCTAATCGGTTCCCTTGATCCACCATTCTGACAATACCATGCAGTTTTTGTTACTGTTGCTCTATAATACAGCTTGAGATCAGGGATGGAGATACCTCCAGACGATCTGCTGTTGTACCGGATCATTTTGGAAATTCTGGGGTTTTTGTTTCTTCATATGAAGTTGAGAACTTTTCTTTCAAGGTCTCTAAAGAATTGTGTTGGTATTTTGATGGGAATTGCATTGAATCTGTAGATTGATTTAGCAGAATGGCTGTATTCACTATGTTAATACTACTGATTCATGAGCATCGGAGATCTTTCCTTCTTCTGATATCTTCTTCAATTTCTTTCTTTAGAGACTTGAAGTTTATTTTTTGAAATAGGTCTTTCACTTGCTTGGTTAGAGTCACACCAGGGTACTTTATGTTCTTACTGGCTATTGTGAAGTGTATTGTTTCCTTAATATCTTTGTTGGCTCTTTTGTCTTTGATATACAGGAGGGCTTCTGATTTTTTTGAGTTGAATTTGTATCCAGCCACTTTGCTGAAGGTGTTTATCAGCTGAAGGAGTTCTGTGGTTGAATTTTTGGGGTTGCTCATGTATATTATCATATCATCTGCAAATAGTGATATTTTGACTTCTTCCTTTCCTATTTGTTTCCCCTTGATCCCCTTTAGTTGTCTTATTGCTCTCCCTAGGACTTCCAGTACTATGTTGAAGAGATAGAGAGAGAGTGGGCAACTTTGCCTTGTCCCTTATTTGAGTGGGACTGATTTAAGTTTCTTTCTGTTTAGTTTGATGTTGGCTATAGGCTTGCTATATATTGCCTTTACTATGTTTAGGTATGTGCCTTGTATCCCTGATCTCTCCAAGACTTTAAACATGAATGGGTGTTGGATTTAGCCAAATGCTTTTTTGGCATCTAAGGAGATGATCATATGGAACAGAAAAAAAGAAATAAAGTCAACATCACTAATAATGGTATAAAACAAAAGGCTGTACTATCTTTTCCTATGAGATAAGAACATGACAACATTATCCTGGTGTTTCCATAAAAGCACCAATTAAATCTGACCATAAGCAAACATTTAATAAAGTAATTTATGAAAATTCTTTTTGTGAATTTGACAAAAACGTAAAGTTAGAAAAACATGAAAATACTAAGGAGTTGGTCTTGATTAAGGAAGGCAACAGAAATATAATGGCTAATGATAACTTAGGTTATCTTCTTTCTTTTTTGTTATTTTTTCATCATTTATTTATTTTTACATTAATCACAGGTTATGTACTTTGTATCCCAGCTATAGCCCCTTCTCTTATTCCCTCCCACTCTCCCCATCCCTCCTTCATCTCCTCCCTGCCCCTTTCCAAGTTCACTGATAGGGGAGGACCTCCTCCCCTTTTATCTGATCCTAGCTTATCAGGTCTCTTCAGGGCTGGCTGTAATGTCCTCTTCTGCGGTCTAGCAAGTTTGTTCCTCCCTCAGAGGGGAGAGGGTTGAAAAGCTAGTCATTGAGTTCATGACAGAAATAGTCCCTGTTCCCCTTACTAGGGTACCCAG
>CM053745.1:55769312-55816367 GCA_028658305.1 Pachyuromys duprasi
CCATTAATACCCATATAAGTCAGCCCCTACCAGCCTGAAAATGTCAGCCTGCGTCTCTCTATGTATATTTCTAAGTAATAAAATGCATTTTGAATAATAAAATGAACACACACATATATACATGTGCACATCTTATTTTGCAACATGGCTACTTTACACTAAGTATTATAATGTACAGTACCTAAATGGCATTTCCTAAAGTAATAAACTACGGAATATGGATCATTTTAAAGGCTCCGGTGCAGAGTATTGGAAAGAGAGAATCAGAGTAGAGGAGGTATAAACATTTGGAGAGCATATATTCACAGTGGACACTTGCATATCAAAATACCTCTGTCTCAGTAAGAGATATGTTTAAACTTGTAAGTCCAATGTGTATTTAATAGACGTGCACAGGAATTCATTTTTGTCGTCTAACACCTATTAACATTTTCACAAGAAAATATTACATGTGTGTTCTTGCTCAGATTAACATCAAATAATGCTACAATATTATGTGTTAGGCCATTTACTTCATCCAATATAAAGTCTGAACTCTAATGTAGTTTTACAGAAAAGAGAGTAGAAGCGAAGAGCAAATCAACAGCCGCATATGGATCCCATAGGTGCTACAATTTATGGAGGTGACTTAAAGATTATTTTCGTAACCAGACAAGCAGCCTAAGTTGTGTGTATGAGTGTAGCAGCTCCTCAGGGCAGACATGCTTGACTGGTGGCAATTGTGTTGGATATGTCTAGAGAGAAATCTTGTCACAGACAATGTAGCTGCCTAGAATACCTGTTTTTAGTCCTATCATCAGGAATTCTAACTTTGAGCAAGCCATAGCAACAGGATCAGGGATTTAGATACCATGTATAGTTTTTAATGTTATCTTTACTGTCTTCGTGTCACTGTGTTAGAGTGTATAACCGTGAAAAGGAATCACATGCACACAGTCACATTGTTGTTGCATTAAGATGACCTGCCTCTGCGTTGTCAGTCACAGCATCCCTTATTTCCAGGCTACAGGAAATGAACACACTCATGGGGCTAGCTCATCACACAGTCCACAGAAGAATATTATTTTTAATTATTATAATGCCATCTGTAGTATTTTTGTTATTGTTTTTGATTTTAGAAAACTTTTCATATGTCCACATAGATTTCTCTCTGACTGTTCCAATAAATATACAACTTTATCTTTGTTTTTCTGTTTACTTTTTTCTTTTTAAGATATATTTTATTTTTATTTTTATTAATTACAGTTTCAAATCCCACCTGTAACTCTCTCCCTCATCCTCTTCCAATGCCACCTTCCTTCTCTCTTCTCCACCCATGCCTCTCCCCCAGTCCACAGATAAAGGAGGTCCTCCTCCTCTTCCATCTGATCCTAGTCTATCAGGTCTCATCAGGACTGGTTGCATTGTCTTCCTCTGTGGCCTGGTAAAACTTCACCCCTCTGAGAGGGCGGTGATCAAAGAGCAGGCCACTGAGTTTATGTCAGAGACCCAGTCCCTATTCCCATTACTAGGGTACCCACTTGGACACTGAACTGCCATGGGCTACATCTGTGTAGGGGTACTAGGTTATCTCCATGGTTGGAGTATCAGTCTCAGAAAATATCCCTGTGCCCAGATTTTTTTTATTCTGTTGTTCTTCTTGTAGAGCTCCTGTCCCCTCCATGTCTTTCTATCTTCCCCTTCTTCCATAAGATTCCCTGCACTCTGCCCAAAGTTTGTCTATGAGTCTCAGCATGTGCTTTGATGCCCTGCTGGGTGGAGTCTCTCAGATGCCCTCTATGGTAGGCTCCTGTCCTGTTTCCTGTTTTCTCCCTCCTCTGATGTCCATCCCCTTTGCCTTTCTGAATGAGGATTACCCAGAACACTTCTTCTTGTTTAGCTTCTTTAGCTGTACAGATTTTAGTATGTTTATCCTATATTATATGTACAATATCCACATATGAGTCTAATATCCACTATATATTCTGTGTGTCTTTCTGCTTCTAGGATACCTCACTCAGGATGATCTTTTCTAGTCTCCACCATTTGCCTGCAAATTTCATAATTTCCTTGTTTTTAATTGCTGAGTAGTATTCCATTGTATAAATGTACCACAATTTCTGTATCCATTCGTCAACTGAGGGGCATCTGGGTTGTTTCCAGTTTCTGGCTTTTGATTTTAATGAACAATTCCAATCATGTTTATCCAAAATAGAGCTGTAAGATTTTCCCGTTCAGTGTTAGCCTATTATTGTCATTGTTGTTGAGGTAGCCAAGTTGATGTCACTTTATGGGCCTAGTTTCTCTGAGATTGTCTCGCAGCAAATACCTCGTTCTTCTGGGTATTACAATCTTTCTTCCTCTCTTCAGCTGTGATCCCTTAAGTGCAGGAGTTGTATTATAATTCTATCCCTTGAAGCCATGTACAACAGACTCGCCTCTCCTCTGCCTTTTGTGATTCTCTAATGACAGATGATTTTCTCCATCTGTTGCAAAGAGACATTCTTTTTGATAAGTGATGATGCATAAGAGTAAATATTTAAAATTCAGTTAGAAATTACGTTGCCTTAGTAAAGTGGAGATAGTAGGTTCTTCTTTAAGGTCCATTTCTTCCAATAGCCCTGGGTAATTGTCAATGCTTAAAGGACCAGGTATCATCTTTCCCTTGTTGAGAGGGCCTCAAGTTCTACCCTAGATGTAGAACCATAGGTAAGTAAGGAATGCTGAAAGCAGGAGAAATAGTCATTATCAAGGAAGAATCCCTCAATTGGGTGCCCAGTACAAAGGGGT
Source organism: Pachyuromys duprasi (assembly GCA_028658305.1). Taxonomy (NCBI): domain Eukaryota; kingdom Metazoa; phylum Chordata; class Mammalia; order Rodentia; family Muridae; genus Pachyuromys; species Pachyuromys duprasi. The sequence continues at coordinate 55,772,082 of CM053745.1, forward strand.
TGGCCCTGTAATCATGTACATGAAAATTACATTACAGGGGATGAGGGAGGGGGCTGCAGCTGGGATACAAAATGAATAAACTATAATTAAAAAAATAAATAAATTTTAAATAGAAAGTAACATTACACAGACTGGGTAGGTTATATTTATATTTAGAAACAGAAATTATGTATATTACATTATATATACATATATATGTGTATATATATATATTTGCAATAAAAAAACTGGAGGATATGAATTTGAGAGACAGAAAGAAGAGTGGTAGATGGGAATAGTTGAGAGGAGAAAAGTATGAGAGAAAACTGTGCAACTATAACTTAATTTCTACTTAAAATTTTCTGTATGTACTCCTCAGAAAACTGCAGTTTACTTTACAATAGATAAATAAAAATTAAACAAACAATATAAACAAGAATTAAGAATTTATCCATGCTGCAGGATAAGTCAAAAATATTATTTTACACAACTACCAGAAAATTAAAATTTATCAAAGAAGTCTGATATTCTTTTCAAGTTATACTGTTGGGAAACTAATTTTGATAATGATAATCTAAAAAAGAATTGATGAAAATTAAATTTAAATACATATTTACATATTAAGTATATTGAACATGTGTAATTATTTTGTACCTGTTAAAATACATAAAGATGACGATAAAATGAAATAAAACAAAAGAATTGACCTTTCATAAGGTTTTTACTGAAATTCAGTATGCATATATCACCATAGAAATCTTTAAGTAGTACCTACTGACTCACTTTAGACAACACAATGTTATAAATCTAAATAATTATTTAGAATAGAAACCATATTAAGTAACTGGAAATAAGTTTATTTTTCGTGCTTGTTCTTGAATATATATGTGCACACACAAGGATACACAGATACCTGGGGAAGAAGTATCACTCATTCTTCCTCGGCACCTGAAACACTCTGAGGGTTTTTGTTATAGTACTGACACCAGTTTTTATCCCTAATTTTGGAATCAAAACTGACTTCCAGGACAAGAAAGAGTCAGCTTAGGAGACAACAGCTCTGCCAAGTACAAGAGGGTGAGGGTGATAAAAGATGGCAGAAAATTGGGCAGGGCTTTTTCTTGTAATTTTACAAGATTATTAAGGCATGTTGAAAAAAAAAAGGCATTGAACTCCCAGGACTAAAATTGAACACATGACAAAAGGCTATTATATTGCACTCCCAAAGGCTTAGAAGAAAGTCAAAGCATCTCCTTAAACTCACAGTAGGTGCAATTCAAAAGTGTCTGTTGCTCTACAGTCAACTACTAAAAACATCCATTGTGTCAATAAAATGTCTCATCATATTTGTACCCAAAACTTCTATGCCTTTTATTTTTTCAAAAAATAATCTGAAATGAAATCCCTAGTATAGTTCCTATATTTTCTATCATTTTTTGTAAAAAAAAAAAAATATATATATATATATATATATTTGTTTGCTCACTGTTTACTACTGAGCCTCTTGGTTTTTTTAGATAATTCAATCTTACTGATTTGGTAATCTGTGAAATGCTTTTTTTGGGTCTGTATCAAAGGTTTTTTATTTTAATACAATAAAATTATGTTTGATTATATAACATATATATGTGAATTGTTACAAATGTTATTCAAAACATGAAAAGCAGAAGAAAATTTTAGAATTTTGGGATTTAGGGTAGTACAATAAGTATTTTGAATTTATTGTTTCTGTGCTAGCCATATCTGTGAAAGGAAGAATGACGAGTTTGTTAACAGAGAAGAATTATATTATAAATAGTACTTAAATAATAAAAAGCATCATTCAAGAGACTCCTTCAGACCTGCACTTAAATTGATTTATTTGGAAAGCAAAAGCACTTTCATTTGTCTCTATTCATCTTGGTTCTCGCTTTTGAGAGCTGGTTACAAATCTAGCTGCATTTTATCAGCTGCTTGAATCCCACTCTTCCATTTGTGAACTTGAACTTCAACTCCGCATTGTCAGAAAAATGGTGCATTACTGCAGTGTTAGGAGTGTAAGTCTTTTTTAATAGACACTATTCTATATTATGATTTCAAATGAGAATCAATTATAAGTATTATAAGTATAAATCACAAATTGATTAATGTCTCATGGCATGTTAAGAAAGTTTTAAAGGCTCGGGCTACAGACAGCAGATTGCAGTCTTTTCATCAGTAATTTTTTGAAGTTTTGTAACTGTGACATTAAAATTTTTTAGGAAGAATTTAGGTAGTCCAGTAGGAAAAAAAATATTATGAGAACAATTTTATTATTCTCATACTTCCACCTTATCTTATGCTGTTGCAATAAAGCAGATCTGTAGACAAAATGGATCCTTCTGTTACTCTGGCCTTGCTACATATTTTCACAATCAGAGCTTCATTAATATGCCTTGTTTGGTTTTTCAAGAGAGAAGAACTCATTTGGTGTCCCTGTTAGCAATTAATAAAAACCTTGAACTGGATAGTGAATCAAAATGGAGCATTTGGCTCAAAATAATACAATAACTATTATGATATAATTGCTACAAAAAATAAAAGTTGTTAAATGATATTCCATATGGGTTTGAGTATAATTTATCTCCGTGAAAAGAAAAATGCTTAAAAGCCATACGAATGTATTTCTTTGTCATTCCATATTTAACTCAGTCCACAAAAGATCAGATATTTTTAACTCTACGTGCACACCTATGAAAGGAGGCATGAACCATTTCAGTGTGTCTTTCTCTCTTTTCAATATGATCCCTCCAATACAGTTAACACCAAGAATCGCTGGCCCATGGAGGATAGATGTACAAAGAGTTCCATTCTGTGCTCTAAACTGTGTCTTCTTCGGACACAATTTCTAACCTGGTGAAATTAAGAGAAAGAATAGACTGAGTGCAGAAAGATAAAGGTGATAAAACAGAGGAGAAATGTATACATGAATGCTAGGGCTTCCTTGACAATTTAAATACAATGATGAAGACTGCTTTAGACTGCCTTCTTTAGCAATGGGCAAAAAAATCACCTTGTTGGTGGTGGTGTTTTTATATTGCTCAGAAGCAGAGTAGACAGCAGTCCTTTATTCATCTTAGCTTGATGTCTGGCTTGGTGGCCAAAGATGTTTTACGCCTAGGACTCATAGAATTTAAATCAAATCAAATCAAATACAGGCAGTGCAGAAGAAGCAGGAGAAGGAGGACCAACAGAGACCTGTAAATCACAGAACTGCCTTCCAGCGCACAGAACAGTTGGGGACCATAGACACCCACTTGCCGCCATGACACACAGTGTAGATGAAGGCTGTCACCTACATCTGTGACATCTGTATGTGGTGGTCATCTGTATGTGGTGGTCAAATAGGGGGAAAGAAGTGGAGCTGCTTGAGCATTCTGAAGAGATATGGAAGAGGTGTAGGCAGTAGCCTGTTGTGAGTAGCTAGCCCTGACCACTGGGGCCATAGTGAGGTCCCAGCCTCAGCTGCTGCTGAGAGCTGTGTCTGTGTCCATGGCTAGGCAACAGCGGCAAGTGTTATTGTCTGTGGCACTGGAGAGCGTGGGGACATCCCTGTTCAGGGCAGCCACAAGGGACTACGAGGATGTTCACAGACTCTATGTAACTGACTCCACCTTTCGCTGGCTGCAGTGCTCTGGAGAGTGGGGTCCCACCTCAAACTAGCAGCAGCAATTGGGATAGCAGACCCTGTGCTTCATCTGAGCGGCACAGGCAAGCTGGCCCTGGAAGTGGGGGTGAGCCGACCCTGAAGATGTGAGTGTGGGAGAGCTGACCACGTCATTCATCTGCCAACAGTAACACAGGAGCAAAGGTGATGTACTCCCCCACTTCCGGCCTTCATGAAAGCTGCCCACAGGGTTATGAATGCAGAAGAGCTATCCCTGCTCCTCATGAACTACAGCACTTAGCTTGCTTGGGGGTCCCCATGGCTCCTTTGGCCATCAGCTCAATTAGATGGAACCCATACTTGGTACCAGAAGCTTCCTTTGGTAGCAAGATATATTCTGTTGGATCTCTATCTCCCCTGTTATTTGACAATTTTATTTACCTCACTTGAATATATGTATATATTTTAAGAAGATTGTACTGTATTAGGTTTCCATTCTACCCCTCAAATGGCCCTTACTTTTAGCTGTCTCTCCTTGTATTCCCTCCTTCAATGTCCTTTTCCACACCTCCTTCTTGCTTGATTCTCTTGTTCCAGTTGTACCATCCCTTGATCCGTCCATAGCTATCTACTCTATTTCCTTTTTCCATTTGATATATGTTCTGGATCCTTTTTAAATCTAGAACTAGAACATTGTCATTATAGATAACTTAAAAATTGCTACTAAAATTTGTAAGTCAAACTATTTCCGGCAGATATTGTCAAGCTTTATTATAATGAAGAAGGGAGAAAAACAACTTCTTTACTTGGTTGGAAAAGAAAATATTTATAACAAGGAATGGCCTCAAGTGAAGGTGTGGGACACCAAACTAGCCACAAAACTTTCAACCTACAGTTTTTCCTGCCTGCAGAATGTCCTGAGACTGAAGCCAAGCAGAATCATCATCAAAAGTGATCAGAAAACTTCGTACAGCAACTGATAGGAGTAGATGCCAAACATTAGGAGATCAGGAGTACCATATAGGAAGGGGAGGAAAGATTGGAGGATATCAGAGGGGTCAGGGACACACCAGGAGAACATAGTAGATGGAATGAACTTACATTGACTCATGGGGATTCTCAGAGACCAGGGAGCCTGTAGGAGGTCTCACCTATGTCATCTGCAGATATGTTATGACTGAATAGCGTGTTGTTCTTTTTGGAATCCTAACAGTGGGAACAGGGCTGTCCCTGACATATTTGCCTTCTTGTGGGACCCTTTTTCCCCTACTTGGTTGCCTTGTCCAGCCTTGAAGTGATGGTATATGTTTGGTCTTATTGTAACTTTGTTATGTTTGATTCCTATCCTTATGAGGCCTGCTCTTTTTTGATAGGAGGTGGAGGGGGTTTGGGGTATGGGAGGTCGGGGGAGAGACTATCAGGAAGGGATGGAGGAAAAATTGAAGTAAGGATTAATATATGAGAAAAGAATTAAAAATATATTCCTCATAGTTTTTATCTTCCCCAAATAAACTAATTTTCCTTATTGGGATAACTCATGTAGGTTGTAGTCTCTGTCTGAAATTTGTCTATGTAAAGTACCTTACATATAAATTGTAAGATTCAGATAGACGCATCCATTAGAGACAGACTGTTTCAAGACATTCTTCATAGTACCTCCACAAGCCCTTTGACTTTTGAAACTTGCCTTTAAATTAATCAAGTGGGAAGTTACAAATGAAAATGAGAAACATGGCTATGTGATTATAAAGATAAATAAAAATGTTAGAAATGTCTTATGAGGCAAAACGTGACCACAACTATTTGCTTAAAGAGCCCCAACAATATAAATCTTGTCTTGTCCTTCACTCCTGTTTAGAATTTTTTTTTTACTGCAGCTTGATCTGAGGTCCTGTTACACAGTAGATGGGCATTCCATGTGGGGGATGTATCTCTAGATGTCTTTTTACCTTTTCTTTTGACGAAAGGTCTCGTTAAGTTGACCAAACAGTCTCTGACTTTTTCCTCTTACCTAAGCAGGCATTGAATTTGTCACTTTTCTGACTCAGCCACCCAAGCAGTGGGGTTCATGGGCATACGACATTGCTTCTTGATTTAGTATCGAGTTCCTAACAAAGATGATATGATTTTTTGGAACAAAATTGGAATATCAAAACTGTACTGAGTTATGCTAATAGACAAAGAAAATATGGAGGAAGCATGGCAATAATGTCTCAAACCATATTCTATAGCTCATCTAAGAGAATGGAATAGATAATACTTGACAAGGGAAGCACTTTACAATTCTGTTGTTCTAAGTTTGTGCCAGTCTTTGAGAGATTTTGGTGACTGTGATTTTGTTCGTGGCTCTACAGTTAATAATCCAATCCATACATATGGTGTCCACTGGATCATTTCAAGATTATAAAGATGCACCAGCATAGAATAAAATGGTCCCCAGTAAATACACTGAATGTCCCCAGCCAATTGCCTAAAAATTAAGACAAAAAAAATGCGATCTCTGAAACTCTAAAGTGACTTCTCTTCATTCAGATGTACTTATTTCTTAAGACTTTAGAAGGTGTTTACAACTAAATTTTCTATTTGTTCTTAAAACTAGTGTGTATTAGTATCCTTTACTGTTGGCTTATTCCTGTATCTTTTCATGAGCATTTGGTTTACAATAACCACTCATGGCTAAATTCCTTAAAGATCATACCGTTTTCACATCAGCAAAATATTTTCACAAAGTATTCTCTTAGCAGTTCAGTTACCCCATGCAATGACTTCTACAAGTCTCCACCCATAACCCTTTTGTCTATGGAACTTCCTGTTGGTCTTGTCTTTACACATTAATAATAAGTTTTGTGGAAACTAAACAAACATAACATATTTTTAATTTATTCTTTGAAAAATCTTGTGCATGTATAATGTATTTTGATCTTGTTTATCATTACTCAACACCAGCTCCTTCCAGGACCCCCCACAGCTTACTTCTTTAAAGTTTACCTGTCTCTTTATATAACTCAATAGTCTAATTATTGTTGTCTGTATAAACATGTGTTTAGGGCTATCTACTAGAATATGTACAAACTAGCAGGGACCAAATGTTCAAAAAATATGAACTTTCCACTGTTTATATTGTCCTATTTTTAAATATCTAGGCTAAAGTATAGCAGTGGCTTTAAAGTAAATCAACAAAATTGGAGTATGACATGTGCAACAGCTGCATTTAGGAAAATCCACAATGAATCAAGAAGAGATAGTGATGTTACAATTATTACCACTGCTTCTGTTTCCTTGGGAGATATAGGAATATTTATTCTATTTACCTGATCTTGCTTTAATTTTGGTAAATGGAATCTATCAAGAAAATTGTCCATTTCATTTAGATTTTCAAATTTTGTGGCATATAGGCTTTTGTAGTAAGACATAACAAATGCTTGGATTTCCTCCGGGTCTGCTGTATGTTCCCCCTTTTCATTTCTGATTTTGCTGATTTGGATAGTTTCTTTCTGCCTTTTAGTTAGCTTGGCTAAGGGCTTGTCAATCTGATTGATTTTTCTCAAAGAACCAGCTCTTGGTTTCATTGATTCTTTGAATAGTTTTCAACAAATACAAGAAGAATGAAATAACAAGTAAAAGAGATTTGGATGGAAGTTGAGATGGAAATTCTAGGAGAAGATGAGGGAGGAGAAGCCATAATCAGAATATATTGAATGAAAAATATCCATTTTAAATGAAAGGAAAATATAGTAATTGTGTGAACATGACCCTGCAGTTAATTTCAGTCTTGAGGCCATCCTACCTCTGAACTTCAGTTTGAAAGTTAATGTATCTCTCCATACTGTGTGTGTAAGTATGAGCCAGATTTTCTGCTACGCAAGACAATGTATACTCTGCATATAGCCTAATGATATATAAAATCTCCTTCAAAGAATTATAACTGTGTCCAAATGCACACTATATGGCCTACACGCAAAGAGCCAAGCGTGTGGACCTCTGAACACACAGTCTAAGTAGAAAGACTAAACTGTGGCTGATGAGCTGAAGTTCAATCAGCAGGAACAGTACAGGCAGCAGATGGGATGTAAGCAAACATTTGGCCCCCTTACTGCCCAACACAATGTGCTGCCGGTGCCTCTACAGGGAGCTATCTGAAACTCAGCTGGACAAAAGATAAATCGTCACTACTTCTGTCCCTCTTACAGAAGCAAAGCTAAAGAATAATTAGCCAACTCTTTGAACAGGAGACAGATAAGATCAAAACAGAAAACCAGCAGTAGAGGGATTCTGTTACTAATTAAGTGGCAGAAAGCGATTTTGGACATGAGACATAGAAGGAGAAAAATGGAGAAGTGCGGTAGGGAAAGGACCTGATCTGTGTAACGTGAAAAACTGTGTTAGTCTGAAAACAAAACTGGTCTGGCGGGACTAGGCCTCTCCTGATTGAGCATTTGACATCTTTCTACAATAAAATCAGCCTCATTTTTGACCCTGAGAAATATAGACATTTTGAAAAGGATTTGAATAGGCAGAAATTTGGGACCTAACAAAATTACAGGTACTAACTACAGTGAGGTTTGAGTGACATGTGACATACTGGATAGATTATTGTTCACTTAAAAAGCTGAAGCTTAAACAAGTTTATCACTTAAAAAATGCATTTTCATTGGTTGAAATTCTCACTGTCTTATGTAGTAAATACCATGTCATTAATATTTACTGCTATAGCTGATCACATTGAAATCTTAGAGCAAAATGAATCTCGAAATTTTAAAAGTAAACTGAATTTCTCTTCCCCCAGCAGACATCAGTTGCCTTGGGGTCCCCTCCTCCATCCTTGATGAAATTTTGCTGACTTGATCCTATGCAGGTCTTATATCTGCAGCAAGCCTCTGTCAATTTATCTGTGCACACTCCTGTTGAGAACAGGAAACATAGTTTCATTGCAGTTATCTCCTTTGCCCCAGATAAGCTGCCATGTACAATTGGATGGCTCTATACTCATGCACACAGATAGCACTGGGAGGACACCATAGGTTTAAAAAAAGAGTTCATACAGCTTGAGGAAAAAGGGATGAAGGTGGAGTTGGAGAAGAGTGGGGATTGTAAACGTGTTTTTTATTTGCCAGATGTCATTGTCATCTCTTAGGCTTACTGGCTCCATCTGCTAACCTAGTTCTAGAGGCTTCTAGATTTTAAAAAAAATTACCTAATCTTTTAAAAAATTATTATTATTTATTACAATACACTCACTTTGTATCCCAGCTGTGTCCCCTTCCCTAGTCTCCTCCCAAGCCCACCCTCACTCCTTCTTCTCCCTTTATGTGCCTCCCCTAGTGCACTGATAGAGAAGGACATCCTCCCCTTTCTTCTGACCCTAGCCTGTCAGATCACATCAGGACTGGCTGCATTGTCTTCCTTTGTGGCCTAGCACACTTTTTTTCATCCTTTTAAAGTATTTATTAAATATTTAGTGTATACTCATTTGCAAGGTTACAAAGAAACAAAATATATATTAGAAAAAATTTTAAAACAGATTCACCTAACCTCCCTCCCCAGGGATAGGTAATCAAAGAGCCTGCCACTTGAATTCATGCCAGAGACAGCCCCTGATTCCCTTACCAGGGAACCCACTTAGAGATAGAATCTATGGGCTACATCTGAGCAGGCGTTTTAGGTCCTCTTATACATGGTCCTTGGTTGGGGTAACAGGGCCCAGGTTTTTGGAGCTCCTGTTCTCTCTAGGTCTTTCTAACTCTCCCTGATTTCATAAAATTCCATGCATTCTGCCTGAAGTTTGGCTATGAGTCTCAGTCTCTGCTTTGAAACCTCAATCAGTAAAGTCTTTCAGACGCCTTCGGTGATAGGCCCCTGTCCTGTTTTCTGTTTTCTCCCCCTTGCTATGTCTGTCCTGTTTGCTCTTCTTCATGAGGACTGAGCACCTTCCCTAGGGGCTTCCTTTTTGTTTAGCTTCTTTAAGAGTATAGATTTTCAAAGTGGCTGTAGAAATTTACATTCCCACCAGCAATGGAGGAGGGTTCCCCTTTCTCCACATCCTCTCCAGCACCTGTTGTTACTTAAGTTTTTGATCTTAGCCATTCTGATAGGTGTAAGGTGAAATCTCAGGGTAGTTTTAACTTCCATCTCCCTAATGACTAAGGACATTGAACATTTCTTTTAAGTGTTTCTCTGTCATTCGATATTCCTCTACAGAGAATTCTCTGTTAAGCTGTATAACCCATTTTTAATTGGATTACTTAATCTGTTGCTTTTTAACTTCTTTAGTCCTTTATATATTCTGGACATTAGCCCTCTATCAGATATAGGGTTGGTGAAGATCCTTTCTAACTCTGTAGGCTGTTGTTTTGTTCTGACGACAGTGTCCCTTGCTCTACAGAAGCTTTTCAGTTTCATGAGATCCCATTTATTGATTATTGATATTAGAGCCTATGCTGTCAGTGTTCTGTTCAGAAGGTTGTCTCCTGTGCCAATGAATTCTAGGCTCTTCCCCACTTTTTCCTATAACTGATTTAGTGTGTCTAGTTTTATGTTGAGGTCTTTGATCCACTTGGACTTTAGTTTTGTGCAGGGTGATTAATATGGATCTATTTGGATTTTTCTGCTGGTAGACATCCAGTTAGACCAGCACCATTTGTTGAATATGCTATAGTGCTTCCTCAAGATCCAGCTATACCACTCCTATGCATATATCCAAAATATGCTCAAGTACACAAGGACATTTGTTTAACCATGTCTGTAGCAGCTTTATTAGCCAGAACCTGTAACAACTCAGATGTCCCTCAACAGAGGAATGGATACAGAAATTGTGGTACATTTACACAATGGAATACTACTCAGCAATTCAAAACAAGAAAATCATAAAATTTGCAGGCAAATGGTGGTATCTAGAAAAGATCATCCTGAGTGAAGTATCCCAGAAGCAGAAAGACACACATGGCATATACTAACTTATAGGTGGATACTAGATATATAATATAGGATAAACATACTAAAATATGTACATCTAAAGAAGCTAAGCAAGAAGGAAGTCTCTGGGTAAGATGATCAATCCTCACTCAGAAAGACAAATGGGATAGACATTGGAAGGAGAAGAAAACAGGAAACAGGACAAGAGCCTACCACAGAGGGCCTCTGAAACACTCTACCCACCGGTGTATCAAATCAGATGCTGAGACTTTTAACCAAACTTTGGGCAGAGTGCAGGGAATCTTATGAAAGAAGGGCAAGATAGAAAGACCTGGAGAGGACAGGAGCTTCACAAGGAGAGCAACAGAACCAAAATATCTGGGCACAGGGATCTTTTCTGAGACTGCTACTCCAACCCAAGAACCATTCATGGATATAGCCTAGAACCCCTTCTCAAATGTAGCCCAGGGCAGCTCAGTAACCAAGTACATACCCTAATTTAGGGGAATAGGGACTATGTCTGACATGAACTCTGTGGCTGGCTCTTTGACCACCCCTCACTGATGGGGGAGCAGCCTTGTCAGGCCACAGAGGAGGATAATAAAGCCAGTCCTGATGAGTCCTGATAAGCTAGGGTCAGATGGAAAGGGAGGAGTATCTCCTCTATCAGGTGGCTTGGAGAAGGGAATGGGAGGAGATGAGGGAGGGAAGGGGGATTAAGAGAGAATGAGGGGGGAGGCTACAGCTGGGATACAAAGTGAATAAATTATAATTAACATAAAAAAATAAAAATTTAATTTTAAAAAGGCCCTGGGCAAAAATGGAATGAGATATTACACTTTGTCTTTGCATAATATGGGTATCAATTATACATAGTCAAAATATAAAACCTGTAAACATTTTACTTTACACCTTTTTTCATTCTTTTAAAGTATTTGTTAAATGTTTAGTGTATACCCATTTGCAAGGTTACAAAGAAACAAAATATATACTAGAAAATTTTAAAAACACCTTTTTAAGCTGAGTTCTGCTGACATAATGCTTGGAAAATAGCTCCAAGAAGAACCATTAAATATTTGTTAGCTCAAAACCATGTTAGATATTCTAAAACTTCTAAGGCTATACAGGTTCTCATTAACACATAGGGAAATGACTGGCAAGTCCATTACTTCTATCTGTAACCAAAGGTCACATTTAAAAGTCACAGAATGCATACACAAAACAAAAACAAAGCTCAAAATGTTTTAAAACAGAAACTTTGAAAACCTTTATTTCTGTAAAACATAGTGCGGTGTTACATGTTATTGAAAAAAACCGCTGGTTAAAATGGGGATTGTTCCTTTTGGTTAGTAATGAATTTTTGTTACCAGCTTTGTTAAACTACTATGCTGTCTTAACTTTTCATGTTTTGTTTTGTTTTGTTTTGTTTTGTTTTGTTTTGTTTTGTTTTGCGACAAGGTGTCTCTGTAGCCTCGACTGTCCTGGACTCACTTTGTAGACCAGGCTGACTTTCATCTCACAGTGATCTACCTGCTTCTGCCTCCCAGAGTGCTGGGATTACAGGCATGCACCACAAAGACAGGATTTCATGTATTTTTTAAAACATATTATCTCAACCTAATGTTATCTGACTTGTTCATTGCTATACATGTTGACTAATAAAAGCCTTGAATCCAAAACACTAAAAAAAAAAAAAAATGGGGATTGTTAGCAAGGTAAAAGACATAAAAATGGGGAAATAAACATCAATCTTTTCATCTTTTCAACATTAAAAGTGAAATGTCAAGATGATTAAATGAAACAGGATTTTTCATGCTCTCCTGGTGTTCTAGATACACTAATCATGAAGATTTGGGGAAATCTTAAATTTACCAAAATCTCTAAGAAATCCCAAGAAAGTGATGAGCTAAATAAATGTTATAATAGCAACAAATCATGCATTTTTCCAAGCCCCACATATTACTTTATCCAAAATTCCATCATTATTTATCACTGAGGGAAAGTGAAAGACAGGAGCCTAAGACTGAAACAGTAGTTTGAAAAAAGTCTCTAGGCCCACAGCAATGAGGACTCAAACCCCCTCTACATTTGGCAACTATGTTCATCATCTAAGTTGATTCACATGTTCAGGATCAAGCCTGCCAACATCCAAGACACTCTGTTTTATGACATGTGCACAGAATAAACAGCAGTGAGGTTTTACAGCTAAGCACGGAATGACCAGATATAAAGGTCAGATTCTTGTGAATGTGAACAGAAGATAGAACAAATCTTTTTGTTTTTTTCTGCAAAGGGAGTATCCCTACTGCTGATAATTAAGATGAAAACAACATAAAATAAACCAAATAAGATAGCATATTAATATCTATTCAGAATATATTGTATGACTATCAAGCACTGATGGTTTATTCTGTGTGATCTGTATCAGAAAATCATGATTCTTTTCTGTCTCAAGAATGTTGTGTCCCTTCTACTTCTTGCATTACATGAGCTGTTCCTCTCTCCAGTTGCCGGAGGCATCACTGATTCTCATTCTACACCTTACAATAGGTAGCAGTGTTCACCACAAAGTTCTTTCAGCTATAAACTTTAGGGTAGTCATTACTTTCAAAATAATTCTCGTAAATTTACCCTTCCTTTAGGATTTTATTTCTAGTACTGAATAATATGAACCTTTAATTTAAAGGCATTTCTAAACTCAAAATTAAATTGGTTATGCTTTCTTCAACCACAACCTCTCATTCTGTTTCTAATGGGTAAGTTTTATATCTCTGCCTCATCTCCCATGGTGAGTTATTCTGCTTGTCTTGTCAAAACTAAATGTGTCAAGAGTTGTATGTGGAAAAACTATACTGATATCGTTACTTACTAAATTTTTCTCACTGACCTTTTACACACAGACAAATTGCTCTTAACTTAAAACATGTATGTCATATGTACTTGTTTTCTGCAATTCCACTTAGTACTAATATTTTTTTAAAGTGCTGAAGTTTTAGAGGGATGACAAATGGTGTTGGAGGGAAAGAAGGCGGTGAGTGCGATTAAGATGCATATACATCCATACGATTTTCAAAGAATTAAAATTTGCCAGAAAGTTCCAAGAATAAAACTGAGAAAATACCAAATTGAGCACAGTAAAAGTAAAGCAAACATAGAACAGAACAGCACTACCATGACAAGGCGGGTTATTAAGCATTTCCCTCTAAAACTGTTCTCCAGAAGGCAAACATGCTTTAGAAGTCACTAATGATCTTTTGTGACGAGTAGTAGGGTAACATCATCTGCCACTTGACGGTCTGATTTTATGGCAGTTTGCAGTCTAAAGATCCTTGTCAACTAACCAATTGCATTTTTATTGTTTTTAGCTACTTTAGTACCTGAAAAGAAGTTCCATTAAGACTCTTTAGCTCATCAACATGTGCTTAACAGGGTGTAGGTTACTGGTTTATGCTCCATCTTGCCAGGTTGTTTCCTTGTGTATTTAACTAATTCCCTGCAGTCAGCCTTACATTTTGGCCTTACATCTGATTAGAAACCATGTAGTGCATGTCAGAGAGTGGAACAAACACACCATAGTCAGCATTTAATTCTTTATAATGATTTCCTGGCAATGAACTTTGAATAATCCCCAGTGAGAAAAACAGTAGCCTATTTGAGTGAGGATGGATGGAGGAAATGTCTCCTCTTCTTCAAGATTTTCTTACAACAGAGACGACCTCAACCTAAGAAATCCCTGGGGGAGTAAGGCAGCTTTTGCTTAGTTCTCTTAGGAGACTGTGCATATCAAAGCAAAGATTAAGAATCATAACCAACCCTTTGGCACAGTGCAGGGAATCATATGAAAGAAGGGGGAGTTAGTATGACCCGGAGAGGACAGGAGCTCCGAAAGGTCCAAATATATCAGGGCACAAGGATCTTTTATGAGACTGTCTCTCCAACCAAAGACCATGTATGGTTATAACCTAGAACCCCTGCTTGTATGTAGCAAATGGTAGCTCAGTACCCAAGTGGGTATACTAGTAAGGGGAACAGGGAATATTTCGGACATGAACTCAATGGCTGGCTCTTCGACCTCCCTGCACCCCGAGGGAGGAGCAGCCTTGCTAGGCCACAGAAGAGGACATTGCAGCCATTCCTGAAGAGACCTGATAAGCTAGAGTTAGATGGAAGGGGAGGAGGTCCTTGCCTATCAGTGGACTTGGAAAGGTGCAGGGAGGAGATGAGGGAGGGATGGGGGCAATAGGGAGAGAATGCGGGAGGGGGCTACAGCTGGGATACAAAATACATAACCTGTGATTAATATAAAATAAAAGTGAAAAAATAAATGTTATTTGGCTTTTTAAAATAATAAAATTATGCAATGAAACACTTTGCACTTAAAAAAAAAGAAACACCTTTCTAGATTTATTTAGGGAAATGCTGTGTCCCTCAATCATCAAGAATCATTACCTGGTTAAAGAATGTTATATGAAAGATCATAGTGTGGAGTGAATCAGATTCAGTGACTTTTGGGGTTAAATCATTGGCAGATATCATCTTTCTTTTTAACTGTTTGACATTCATTTCAATGGCTATTTCTATAACAGTAAATGCGACTTTCAGTAGGTATGTCTGGGCAGGAATTTCATCTTGTTCATGAAATCAATGAAATGGTAAAGTCTTAAATAATTTAATGGAGAAGGCTGTATGATGAGCACAAGTGGTTTTGATTTTCATCCTATCTGAATAAAGCTAAATTTTGTCATTCAAGTATTGATATTCAGTATTCACAGAGCTATTAGCATTTTCACTGTTACTTTCTTTTATGAATACATACAAACAGAAAGCAGGAGAGAGTCAGAAACATCAAATTCACAAGGATTTGTCACACAAAAGAGATCATAGAATATTTATTTTGTTCATAAATCATGGACCAATGGAAAGTCCAGTATTACAAAACGCAAAAAAATACTACTCAGCAATTAAAAAGGAGGAAACCATGAAATTCGCAGGCAAATGGTAGGACCTGGAAACAATCATCCTAAGTGAGGTATCCCAAAAGCAGAAAGAAACATATGGTATATACTCACTTATATAGACCTATAGAATAGGAAGGTCATGCTGAAATCCATACACCTAGGGAAGATAAACAAGGAGGACCCAGGTTGGTATGATCAATGCTTGTTTAGATGAACAAATGGGATGGACATTGAATGGAGGAGAAGGCAAGCAACAGGACAGGAGCATACCAAAGAGGGCCTCTGAAAGAATCAATATAGCAATGTATCAAAGCAGATATTAAGACTCACAACCAAGCATTTGGCAGAGGGCTGGGAATAATAATGAAAATAGGGGAAGTTAGTAAGACTTGGGAAGAACAAGAGCTCCACAAAGACCAAATTGATCAGGGCACAGGGGTCTTTTATGAGACAGTTTCTCCAACCAAGGACCATGTATGGATATGGCCTAGAACCCCCACTCAGATGTGGCCCATGATAACTCATTGTTGAACTGAAGACCCTAGTAAGGGAAACAGGGACTGTTTCTGTCATGAACTCGATGGCTTGCTCTTTGACCCTCCCCCATACATGCCAGGGAGAAACAGCCTAGCTAGATCCCAGGGGAGGACATTGCAGCCAGCCCTGAGGATACAAGATGAACTGGGGTCAGATGGAAGGGGAGGAGGCCTTCCCCTGTCAGTGGACTTGGAGGGGGCAGGGAGGAGATGAGGGAGGGATGGGGAGATTCGGAGGGAATGAGGGAAGGGGCTGTGCCTGGGATGCAAAGTACCTAACTTGTGATTAATATAAAAATAAATAAATTACATTAAAAAATAGGTGAGTGTGAAGCAGTTTTAGGCTGTCAAAGTAGCAGCTTTTGCCATAACAATAGCAATAAAAATAGATAGAAATCTTTTCATTTCCAAAGAATCAGGACTGAATATTAAGAACCATCAAGGCTGTTAATGAGCAAACTATGAAAGCCAAAATCACACAATTTTCCTTTAATTTCTATATCAAAAACATAACAAAGCAAGTTAATGCCTAAAGTTTCTAACTACTCCAAGTATGGAATTTGTCCTTCCTGTTTTTACCCCTTCTAAAGTCATAGCCAACTTAGAGGTCAGAAAATATTAGTCTTGCCCAGAAATTTCATAGAAGCTATCTGATTCAACTCACATAAGTTAAAAAACAAAAACAAAACTGTGTCTAGGTTTTCATTAAGCACCTAATTCCACCAGAGAAACTGGTATCTTTCTGTGCTTTCTGTTTACCAATCTCTGAGCATCCTGTTCTATGGCAAGTAGAAATGAAGAGAATAAAGTGTGAAAAGTCTTACACTTGCTGGAACATCTTACAGATCTGTTTCTCCATGAAAAGAAAAAACAAACTGAGCTCCTATTTTATTCTTGCTTCATTATAACTCCTAAGATATATTTTCTCTATTGTGATACATCTTTGAAGGAAGATTTCACTACTCTTGATTCCATGTGGCTTTCCTACATAGTATTTTCTTCTAACAGTGTTGTTGATGTGTTTGTATCTGAGAATTGGGAGAGGGACCTCACAAAACAGTATTATTATAGAAGAGTCTTTATCCCCTCATTTCTGAGCATGTAAGCAATATAAGAGTTAAATGAGATGTAACTAGATTTAGTTTTCTTTGAGTTCAAATTGAAATGAAATGGAGCCACAACACTTCTTGTCTTGCAAGAGAGAGGATGAACTTAATGCTTGGAGGTAATGGTAATTGAATATAGGTAAGAAGTCAGAGGGCAAAGAGAATAGACATTGGAAGCAGTTGAAGGGAAGGAACAAGACAGGGGCCTTCCATAAATATCCTCTGAAAGACTCCAGCCAGCAAGGGATCGAAGTAGATGCTAAGACTCACAGTCATATTTTGGGCATATTGCTGGGAGTCTTATGGAACAGTAGGGGCATAGAAAAACCTGGAGGGAATAGGAGCTCCACAAGGAGAGCAACAGAGCCAAAAATCTGGATCCAGGGGACCCTGCAGAGACTGATGTTTCAACCAAGGACTATTCATGGAGAGAACCTAAGCCCCTACTCAGAGATAGCCCATAGGCAGCTCAGTTTCCATGTGGATTCCCTAAAAAGGAGAGCAGGGACTGTCTCTGACATGGACTCTGTTGTTGTTCTGTGATCACTTTTCCCTCATTGGGTGGGCTTGCAAGGATACAGGCAGTCCTAATGAGATTGGGGTCAGATGGTAGGGAAGGAGGGCTCCCTATTCTGAGGAGTAGGGGAAGGGATAGTGGAGAAGAGGGAGGTAGGGTGCAACCTGGAGGAGATGAGGGAGGGGCTGCAAACTAGATGTAAAGTGAATAAATTATGTGTGTGTCAGCCTGAAAGAGTGAACCATGAAATAAAGAATGAGGATGTAGCAGGTGAAGGGTTTGCAGTCAGACAATCAATAAACCTTTATTAAATCCTACAGGATACTTAATTTAGAAAGCCATAAGTAAAATAGGTGTCAATATGCGCAAGAGAAAATAAGGTTTCAGTGTGGTGAGAACCATTTGAGATGTCAGCTACTAAAGACAGGGAAAGAAGAGGAGAGAAGCTGTGTTCAGAGCACATACTGGGTAACCGAGGATGTATACTTCCCCTTGATATGCCAAGCAATACAGATTTTAAAATTTAATCAGAATACAAGTAAACATAGACACTGATCTGACCTATTTAAGTTACTTAGCATCCTAAAAACTTGTCTAGCTGTATCCAAAGAAAGAAAATACTAGCCAGACCTGATTTATGCAGTAGAAATAAGTCCAAAGATAAAAACAGCTCTGTTTTAAACGTCATTGTTTAAAATGAAGTTATTACCAAAAAGTTAACATAAAAACTTTAAAAATATCAAAGTTCTTATTTTTATGTACAGAAAAATATATGCCTTAGTACGTGCAAGATTATAGAAACATTAAGAGAAGAATTAGTTTTATTTTCTTCATAGAATGAGTTTTTGACTTTGATATTTACTTAGTGAACTGTTTTCTAATTTGGGGTCTGATTTAAATATGTGAATTAAATATGGTATAATAAAAAAGGAAATGCCTGCACCAGAGGTAAAAACAAAAGCCTGCAGTTTTCTGTTTGTAAGCTTTCAACATTGCAGTAAGGTTTCTATTGCATTTTCCTAAGATATATGAATATGATACCAAAGCTCAATAGTTAGAAAACAAGCAGATAAAATAGCCAAGCATTCATTGACACCTGACTTTGTTGATGTCCTAGAACTAAAAATAAACACTGCAGCTTGTCTGTGTTGAAAACCCCCCAGGGCTAGAAAAATGAGTGAGCGAGCAAGAATGCATTCCGATTTTGTAGAGGACCAGGTCTTGGTTCCCAAGATTGCTGTAGAGCAGCTCTCAACCATCTGTAACTCCAGTTCCAGAAGGAAATCCCCAGCCTTCTCTAACCCTCACACTCACACTCACTTACCCACACAGAGACACACTAACCCACATTTGTTAGACATAATTAAAGGAATTTTTAAAATATTTGAATAAAAACCTTAGTACAGAGTATTTCCTTTTCAGCATTTAAGGGAAGATGACTGATTTTAATTATATTGTCACTCGGCTTATATAGTTTAAAAAGCCCATTCACTTATACACGCTCTTCATTTCCTATCTCAGGTAACAAGAAAATCTACTAAGTTTTATGAAGTAGGCTTAAAAGTTGTGAAATATTACAGAATAGGAATTCCTAATTATGATACAAATTAACAGAATGCCTTAATGCTGAGTGTAATGTTTTTTGTGAGTTGATGCATACTTGAAAATAACTTACATATGCAAAGTTTCTTTCTTTTGTTGACAAGAAAAAAAAATCTCTGTATAAAGTTCATTTTCACTTACAATTGTAGATTATTCCTACAACTGTAGAGAAGCAAATGTTTTTCCTCATTAGGTGGGAGTCATTAATCATACACAATGAATGCAGCATCACTTTTTGTTCCCTAGAATTACAGCCTTTGTGAGGAATAGTTATTATCATAAATCTTCTTAAAAGAGTGTCTAATAGCATCCAATCACTTGTGACATCAGCAAGTAAATTTTAAAGTGTATTCTCTTCCACAGGCTTTTATAGCTGAAGGCATCATCAGTGATTTTCATGAGGGCAATTGTAAGCACACGCACATAAATATAAATACCCTCATCTGTAGTGGTACAAAACACACTTTTACTGTTTTTCTTCTGAATGGGGTTCTACTTTGCTATGTCTTTTTGTTTCAATTTCATTAAATGTCTACAGTATTTGTAGCTCTATAATTAATTTCTTTTTTCTATGTGAAATAAATTTTCATATTTTTGCCCAGAAAATTCTGACACATTAAATCAGAGAAAGATAAAAATGAAGTCTCTTAAAAATCAAGATCCTTTCAAGTCTCTGAAGAACGAAATAGAAATAGATATCAGAAGATGGAAAGATCTCCCATACTAATGGATTGGTAGGATTAACATGGTGAAAATGGCCATTTTACCGAATGCAATCTACAGATTCAATGCAATTCCCATCAAAGTATCAACACAAGTCTTTACAGAACTTGAAAGAAAAATTCTTAACTTCATATGGAAAAACAAAACAAAACAATAAACAACCCAGAATTGCTAAAACAGTCCTGTACAACAACAGATCTTCTGGTGGTACTCCATCCCTGATCTCAAGCTATACTATAGAACAACTATACTGCATGGTATTGGCATAGAAACAGAATGGTGGATCAATGGGATTGAATAGAAGACCCAGAAATAAATCCAAACACCTTTGGATACTTGATTTTTGACAAAGAAGCTAAAACAATACAATGGAAAAAAGATAACACCTTCAACAAATGGTGTTTGTCTAATTGAATGTCTACATGTAGAAAAATGCAAATGGATCCATATTTATCACCATGCACAAAACTAAAATCCAAGTGGATCAAAGCCCTCAACATAAAACCAGACATACTACACCTGTTAGAAGAAATAGTGGGGAAGAGCCTGGAACTCACTGGTGCAGGAAACAACTTCCTGTAAAGAACACCAACAGCACAGGCTCTATGATCAACAATCAATAAATCGAACCTCATGAAACTCAAAAGCTTCTGTAACACAAAAGACACTGTCATCAGACCAAAATGACAGCCTACAGATTGAGAAAAGATCTTCATCAGCCCTATATCTGACAGAGGGCTAATATCCAGAATATATAAAGAACTAAAGAAGTTAAATACCAACAAACCAAGTAATCCAATTAAGAAATTAGGTACAGAGATAAACAGAGAATTCTGAATAAGAGGAATATAGAATGGCAGAGAAACACTTAAAGAAATACTCAACATCTTTAGTCATCAGAGAGATGCAAATCAAAACGAGCCTGAGATTTCACCTTACACCCATCAGAATGGCTAAGATAAAAAACTCAAGTGACAACACATGCTTGAGAGGATGTGGAGAAAGGGGAACCCTCTTCCACTCCTGGTGGAAATATAAACTTGTACAACCACTTTGGAAATCAATCTGGGACTCTCAAAAAATTAGGAATACTGCTACCTCAAGTTCCAGCTATACCACTCCTAGGCATATATCTAAAATATATTCAACTATACAATGAGGACATTTGCTCAACCATGTTCATAGATGCTCTATTTTGTTTTTTTATATTAATTACACTTTATTCACTTTGTATCCCTGCTGTAGCCTCCTCCTTCATTCCTGCTCAATTCCACCCTCCCCCCCCATCTCCACCCATGCCCTTCTCCAAGTACACTGACTGGGGAGGTCCTTCTTCCCTTCCATCTGACCTTAGCCTATCAGCAGCTCTATTTGTAAAAGCCAGAAGCTGGAAACAATCTAGATGTCCGTCAATGCAGAAATAGATACAGAAATTGTGGTACATTTACACAACAGAATACTACTCAGCTATTAAAAACATGGAAATCATGAAATTTACAGGCAAATGGTGGGAACTAGAAAAGATAATCTTTATTGAGGTAAACAAGAAGCAGAAAGACACACATCGTATATACTCACTCATAAATGGATATTAGCCATATAATATAGGATAATATACTAAAATCTATAATCCTAAAGAAGCTAAACAAAAAGGAAGACCCTAGGGAAGATGCTGAATCCTCATGCAGAAGGATAAATGCAATAGACATTGGAAGCAGAAGAGACAGAACAGGACAGGAACCTACCACAGAAGGAGTGTGAAAGACTACTGATTGAGGTATCGAAACAGAGGTTGAGACTCATAGTCAAATTTTGGGTAGAGTGCAGGTAATCTTATGAAAGAAGTGGGATATGGAAAGTACTGGAGGGGACAGGATCTCAAAAAGGAGACCAACAGAGCCAAAAAAAACAGCCCTGGGGGCCCTGAAGGGAATGATACCCAACCAAGGACAATGCATGGAGAGAACCTAAAACCCAGGCTCAGATGTAGCTCATAGACTCAGTATCCAAGTGGGGTTCCTAGAAAGGGGATCAAGGACTGTCTCTGGCATGAACTCAGTGACAGGTTCTCTGATCGCCTCCCTTAAGGGGTTCACTCTTGCGAGACCACAGAGACAGACAATGCAACCAGTCTTGATAAGACTTGATGGGCAAGGGTCAAATAGAAGGGAAGGAGGACCTCCACTATCAGAGGGCTAGAGGAGGGGCATAGGGAGAGAAGAGGGAGGAAGAGTGAGATTGAAAGGAGAAGAGGGAGGGGCCACAGCTGGGATACAAACTGAATAAATTGTAATTAATAATAATAATAATAATAATAATAAAGAAATACAGTAAAAAAAAAGCCTAGATCCTTTCATCTTGGTATGAAACTTTATTAAAAGATTTTAATGCATTAAGTTTTCCTTAGAATGAACTTGTTCCTTGGCAATTTTATGTACATGTGTAGTGCACTTTGATTACTCTCAGTCAGCATTTCTTCATTCTCCCGTGTAGCCCTGTCAACCTGGTCCACACAAGTCCCTTTCTCATACATTTCCTTTAGGTTTTATTTCCTTACCTAGTGAGTTTTAGTCACTGGATCATGCAGTTTGGGGTGGGGGGATTCGTGGGGACTTATTTGTCACTGAGGAACAACTGGCTATTGACAGAAGCTGGGGGAGGAAACATTACCTTCAGTTGTACATCTACTTTTGACAATTTGAGCCTTAAGCTGAAATGAAAGTTTTGATAACGTTTCATGGCAGGATTTAGAAGAGGTGCTATCACGTTGAAAACCTTCTACTCCTTCACTCTCAACTATGCCTGACACCATGCTTACAAGGCTTTCCTAAAAAATTATGGTGGGTACAGGAAAGACTCCCACAAGCTCCCAGTCAAAGGATGAACCTGAGCACTGGGTCTTCTTGATATTCTTTTCATAAAGTAACTAACTTTCAACAACAAAAGTGATTATGCTTCATAGAAAGTGCAATTTTCAGGAACCACTGGGATAGTATAAAACAATACAATACAAAACATTTTAACTTTTGTTGTTTTGTTTTCCCTTAGAACTGATTATAAAATCATCAAAAAGAGACTAAACTGTCATTTGAATGTATTTTAAGGTTGAGATTGTATGTCTCAATGACTTTTCAGTTGTGTATTGATGGACAATTTTCAAATTTTCCCAAGTACTTTATAA
This sequence comes from Pachyuromys duprasi, assembly GCA_028658305.1. NCBI lineage: Eukaryota > Metazoa > Chordata > Mammalia > Rodentia > Muridae > Pachyuromys > Pachyuromys duprasi. The sequence goes on from CM053745.1 coordinate 55,795,221, forward strand.
TTATAACAATAATAGCTATGATGTTGGCAGTAGTTTAAGCTTTCGTTTTAATCCTGATTATAACATGCAGAATTTTTATTTTTCTTCCACTTTGTCCATGAGCAAAATGAAGCACATGACCTTGTTCTGAGAGCTTCAGAAAGCACTGCTAATATCTGGTCCAGGCTTAAATCATAAACCTGATTTGTGTCTCTTCCAGCCTTTGGATACACCTACCTCTTTTGTTGCTTACAATCCTTTCTGTCAACTTTAAAACTGTAAAGGTGGTTCTGTTTTCCTCCTGCAAGCAGTCATGAAAGGCTGAGTGCTCAGACACATGACATAGATACAATACTTCATAAAGGAGCATGCCAAACCAATTCATACAGAGATGTCAAAAGAAAATTTTCTTTAAAGTTTATAAAAGTAATATCTAAATTAATAACAGAAAATTACTTTGAAAGAATTATTTTCCAATTTTATCCTTTATATTTTAGAAAATGCATACAAATTAAGTTATTTATATGTGTTAATTTATATATTCATGAGAATTTTTTTTTCATATATTGGGCTTAAAGACCTTACAAGCTACAGAAAATATTCTAAGGGTGGCTGGTACTAACACTTATTTCAATAATCACAGTAGTGTAACTTAACCTGAAATACTTTTAAAGCATTACATATATACAGTATAGAAACTATCCTATTCATATATATATGAATAGACATTTGTAGAGCTGTAGCTTTTATGTGTAATTGTAGCTCACTGTAGCTGCATCCAAACGGTACTAGCAATGTAGCACTGGGGAGATGATAATTAAGTGAGGGTATGCCAGGGACTGTCATTCAGAACACAAAAGGCTCTGAAAGTACTATTGTGTGTCTGCTATGGGACAAGGAACATGAAGATCTATCAAGCTGTCAAGATTCCCTGTGAGCCCTGTGAAAGCAGAATTGTCACCCATTTTCTTCTAACTTAAATTTGTTAGGAAGGAATAGCAATGGAGGAGTTACACACCTGCTTAATTATTCCCTAAAGAATCCAACAGTGTCACAGATGCATTTGGAAAATGCAATTCATCTCAAGCTGTCTGCAACTGTTTTCCTATTTATTTCCATAGTGTCACTAGTGACAGAGGAGAGGGGCCACTTATCTCCATGAGATGGATATGGATAAGTCTAAGAGAGGAAGACATTTGTTTCTACAAGACCTATCACTGATAAAATGTCACATTTTGTGTTCCTAAATTGTAAATATGTCTAATCTGAAAACAACTGATTTTTTTTCTTTTAAAGTTTTCCTCAGTTTTACTATTTGTACTTAAACAGAATCTACCTACACCACTTCAAATGCAAAGAATCATCTTCAAGATAGCATAGATCCTTGGGATTAAAGGTTAATTCATTTTCTTTAGTAAACATTATTCATTTATTGAAATATATAGACCACAGGGCAGTACTTCTCGAACTGTGTATTGAGATCTCTTTGGCAAACTCCAAGTCTCCAAAACTATTTACATTCAATTTACAACAATAGCAAACTTACATTTATGAAGTAGTAATGGAAATAACTTTATGTTTGGAGGTCACCGCAGCGTGACATTAAGGGGATATGGCATTGAGACGGTTGAAAACCACTGCCCCGTAGGAAAAAGCTGCTACTGCCATTTGATAAACCAGTGTAGCTTCTAAACACTTGTCCGTAAACCCATGCAGGATCGTGGCTCTCACGCTCATCCAAGAAGCTCCTTTTGGCAGCAGACAGGGGTTGCTATACAGATCTACAACTTGTCAGAGTGCAGAAAACAAGTGCCCATGGGTTACTCAGTCACAACTGGGACATCTACAACCCCTACCCCTTGGTTCACAGGAGGTATTGAAAAGGGGGCAGAAACAGTCTGAGGGAGCTTTTCCCAGGTAGCAGGAACCCCAGAACACTTACTTCGGTACTTCGCCCAGAGGGGCAGAAGAGAAGAAATGAGGAAAACAGCCCACCTTGATTGCTGGCCCCCACACGCAGTGTACCCTCGGTCATGAGCACCCACGCATACACGTGCACAGACACAAGACTACACACACATGTATTCCCATAAAAAATCATGTAAATACAGAGGGAAATTGCTAAAATATCTGCAAATATAATTGGAAATATAAACTGAAGACCAATTTGGAATCAACATTACTTAAAAATAGACTCTTTTTGTTTTCATATTAGTCTTGAACTTATTATGAGGAAGTTTGAGGGGAAAATTCATATTGAAAATCTTACAATTTCTTGTTTCAATACATATATTCATATTAAGCTTACTGTTTTCATTTTTGGATTGCCTAATCTATGCTGATAGAATATTATGTTATTAATATTTTACCTATGCACTAGTTAGAAGCAGGTGATAAGACTGAACTAAGCCAACACTTGTAAATCATGTGTTATTAAATAAACAAATGTTATTAAATAAACAAATAAAATGTTACCTTTGTTCATGCTTCTGTCAATCTTTGCATTACAGTTTTGATAAGGACCCAAAACTGGTCCATATTTCCACATGCTCTCACAGGTTCTTGCCCACTCCATTATTTAATTGAATTATTTAATTTTCTCTCTGTCTAAAATAGTAAACTCTAGCAATATCACTTAAATTTTGAGTTTATCTTTCATTGAATTAAATGCATAACTATACCTTGCAGTAGACTTTAAGCAATCTCTGAAAGGCTGTATTTTTTATCTTTTTAAAATTTTAAAGGTCCTGGAATATGAGAGACCTCCTTCAATCATCTAACCATTAAACACTACGAGGCTTTGTGAGGTCCTGGATAGATTACAAAACACATTTATCCGTAAGGAAGTTCAGTTTTCTAGAGACAGGCCGCTTAATCCTGTCTCAGGTTTGTTACAGCCAGCAAGCATCACATATCAAGCGGCAGTGACCAGAATTAAGTTGGGGACCAAAAGAGATAAAGGGGTCCATCATGTACTGTGCAACCTTCACAAACGTCTACCACAGACATCAACAAAAGACGTTGCTGACAGTGAAGGACACACTTGTTTCTGCAAGTCTAAGGAAACCCATCGGCCTTTTGCTCTGGTGTGCTGGAGTTGAGGATACATCATGGTTTCGTTCTAGAAACATCCTCAGGAGGTGTATGCAGTTGGCTTGGGTGAGAGGGCAGAAAGTGATTCTTTTCACAGAACTGAGACCAAAACAGATCGAAGGTCTTGTAGCATGGTAAATGATGAGTTTAATTTCAGTCATATTGAATTTGTGGTATTTTCAGGATACACGAGAAAAGTCTGGCAACAGGATGGCTGCACAGCTATAAAAATCAAGAAGAAAGATGTGGCCTCCACTGGAGATTTGCTGACAGTACCAGTGATCATTTCAGTCAGAGATTGAAACAAGAAAACCAGTGATGTTACCAAATGAGCTAAACAAGAACAAACTCACCCATATTTAAAACCCGGAGGAGAAAGAAGACTCTGCCAGAGACAAGGACCTGCAAGGGATCCCTGTCTTTGCACCTGCCATAGACAGCTTTACTGACAGACATTTCTAGAAACATGGGGTTTTCCTAAACAGATACCCATTTACTACACTGATTGCTATCTTTCCTGAAAACCCTTTACCTGCTGCTCATCCTTCTTGCCTCTGAACTAGTCATATTTTGATTTTTATATCTTCAATGTCAGCAAAACTTTATCCCTTCACAATAAATACACTCCCCAAAATGCCTGGATGTCAAGTAGGTTTAACAGCCTAGGAACGATCTGTATTTTCCATCATGTACTTTTTAAGTTAATGGTAAAAATGGTTGCAACAGGGGGAGTTAGAGTTTAAAAAAAAGAGCATTATGCATTAACCATATTCTGAAAAGCACAAATCCTCCAGCCGAGCAGAGGTGACACCATGTGTCTGCTGAGTTGATAGTACTTTTCCCAACTCCTCAGCTCATGTCCCTCCCTTTCCTGATGAATAACTCTAGGTTCTTCACTTCAGAAATGTGAATGAAAACCCTCATGTCAGAGAGGTTTTATCTTCTTTAAGACATCTATTTGTTACTTACATGTAAATGTTCCCTATGCTTCTGAAATAAATTTTCCTTTCTAAAAGTAGAGAATTTCCTATTCTGTGAAGAATTTGAGCCAAATTATTATTCATTATATAAAAATAATAAAGCCTTATACATTACTGTCTTAAGTAGCCTGCCTTGTGAAGGAACCTGCACACATACGTTGTATATACATATACACATACACATTAAATAACTCAAAAACAACAACAGAAAAGACAGACCCTGTTGGGAATCCATTAAACATTACTTATTTCATTACTACATTTTGTGCTAAGGTAATTTTATACATTAACATAACTATGGTGATTAAACTCCGTGAACTCCTGAATTGTGTCCAATTTATCAACTTAACCCAGACAAATATTTCTTAGGTTCTTAGTAATTCTAATGTGATTAAATAATATAGTCCTTTAATATATCTCTGTGTGTCAGTCTCTGTCTGTCTCTCTCATGCATACGCACACACTCTCTCTCTCTCATCAGTTTCTTTCACAAAAAAAAACAAAATCAAAAAACAAAAGAAAGCAAATAAGGGAATTATAGAATCTATTGCCAGATTCTGGTGAGGGAGTTTATCTCCAGCCCTGCATTCGTGACTGTGATGAATCAGGTTTTCATGCCTTGCTGCACACTTACATTATGTTTCCATGATAATCATAATTTGCAACTCTTCTGTTCCATGTTCACCACCATGTGATAGAATATTTCATAGTCTTTTCCGTGTATCATATCACAGAATACACTATCAGCTGCAAGTTTTCTTACACATCATAATAAATATTTAAAGACACACAACAACCACACATTTTAATCAGACACACTTTGTCTGCAGTCCTTCACAGCTTGTGTAGTCAAGTCAACCATTAAAACATATTGCTACAAAAGTGATTGTTTCCATATGTTACAGAATAAAATGCTTGTAATTTAAGCATCCCATCAATGCCCATACAAATACCACAGCATAAAATAAAACTGTGGGATGAATAACATCTTTGTTACTTGTACTTTTCTAAGATGAAAACTATGAAATCATTCACCATAAGTATCCGAATAATCATGACAAGTTTGTGCTTATGTGTGAAATGTGTATTAGAACACTAAATTGAAATAATCAATCACATATTTCTCTTATATTTAAGGCTATACAATTCTAACTTTATGGTAAATATAGAACAACTACTTTATTTTATAAAAGAAGGAAAAGAAAATGAGTAAGGTAATGAATCTCTATTGAATTTAAGTTACACACTAGACATGTTGGATCCATCTTTGCATTTGAAGCGCTATTTAATTCAACAGGATATTTACGAGATTCGTGTATCAAACAGCCTGTGAGAGATTCAGACATCTTCCAGCTTAATAGTATAATTACGAATACTTTTTTAGAATAAGGATGCCAAGTAATGTGCTTTGAGTATGAAATGTTCTCCATGTGTTTGAATACTTAGTCCCCAGCTAGTGATGTTGTTTGAGAAGGTCATGAAGCCTTTATGAAATAGAACACTGCTAGAGGAAGAATAATACTGGCATAGGCTATAAGGTTTTATATCCTGGTCCCACATCTTTTTTCTCTCTGTGTTTCTGGACTGACAATGTAGTGTGGCAAACTAGTTTCATGCTTCTGCTTCTGTGCTATCTGCAACAGTGGACCAAATCTCCTGTGAAACTTCAAACTAAAACAGTCCTGACCCCTAAAGTTGTTTTGGTCAGGGTACTTTACCACTGCAAGAGAAATGACAGCAAGATGCCAAGTCTGAATTGGTCACTTGAATCTTGTTGGTTTTAACCCTCATATTGACAGTCACATTTCAGTTGCCTCTAGTTCACCTTTTTCTTAACCTCAAGTTAAAGATTCTCTGCTTCAACCCCAATTTCTTAAAACTAATGGACAGTCTAGACCAGACGTTCTCAATCCATGGGTCGTGACCCCTCTGGGGAGTGTATGAACCTATCCCGGGGCCCACTATCAGATACCCCAAAATCATATATTTACATTATGATTTATGACAGTAGCAAAATTAGAATTATGACATAGCAATGAAATCGTTCTATGCTTGGAAGTCACCACAATGCAAAGAACTGTATTAAACTGCCTCAGCATTAGGAATAAAAGATTGAGAACCACCAGGCTATTTTGTTAGGTAGATATCACCTGGAGAGACAGGCTGTGATTTGGTCAAAGCTCCCATTTTCTCTGTGGCTTGTCAACAACAGATTTTTCTATCATTCAAAATAGAAGCTTTTTTTTTCACTGCCTTGTCTTTGTTTATTGGGATAAATTTGTTTAAAATCGTACACAAAATAGCTTTCACACAATTAAATTTTGCTTCCTATGGTTTCCAAGTTTGGAAGTTCCCAGATAAAAGTGCCAAGATAGTGTCTGGTGATATTTCCACTTCTTGGTTCGTCTACAGTACCTTTGAATGAGTCATTAAATGGCACAAGCTCCCTTACATAGGTTATATGGGTCACTTATGTTACCACTAGGGTCTGAGTCTTTGTAATGCAGTCACGTCTATGTGTCATCATCTAGTAACAGTAAATTAAAGCGCAAGATTCCAATGGGCGAATTAGGAGAGAGCACCAATACTCGGACCATTGTGTGCTCCCTAACTGTCATAGCTTCATAGCCTCCTCCCTCATCTCCTCCCCCATTCTCCCTCCTTCACCCTCTATCCCTCTCTCTTATTCCATTGATAGAGGCAGTCCTCCCCCCCTACTCTCTGACCCTAGCCTTAAGACTGCATGGAACCTCTTCTTCTGTAAGCTGGCTAGGTCACCCCACCAGGGGGAAGTGATCAAAAAGTAGGCAATCGAGCTCATGACAGAGGCAGCCCCTGCTATCCCCACTTGAAGACCCACATGGAGAATGAGCCACCAATCAGTTATATTTGAGAATGGAGTCTAGGTCCTTTTCTGCATAGTATTTGGTTGGTGCATCAGTCTCTGCAGGACACCGTGGGCTCAGATTTTTTAACTTTGTTAGTCTCTTTGTGGGGCTCCTGTCCCCTCCAGTCCTTTTGTCCCCCGCCCCTTTTTCCATAAAGCTCCCTGCACTTTGCCCAAAGTGTTCTTTGCTTTACAGAAGCTTTTCGGTTTCATTAGGTCTCATTTATTGATTGTTGATCTTAGAGCCGGTGCTGTTGGTGTTCTCAGAAAGTTGTCTCTTGCACCAATGCACTCAAAGCTCTTTTCCACTTTTTCTTCTAACAGGTTTAGTGTGTCTGGTTTTAGGTTGAGGTCTTTGATCCACGTGGACTTTACCTTTATGCTGGGTAATAAGTATGGATCTATTTGCATTTTCCTACATGTACACACCCAGTTAGACCAGCACCATTTTTTGAAGCCACTATTTTTCTCTATTGTATGGTTTTGGCTTTTTTGTCAAAAATCAGGTGTCCATTGGTGTGTGGATTTATTTCTGAGACCTTGATTCATTTCCGTTGATCCACCAGTCTGTTTCTATGCCAGTACTATGGAGTTTTTATGACTGTTACTCTATAGTACAGCTTGAGATCAGGGATGTATACCTACAGTGTCCATCACTGCTTCCCTGTATCTCAAGGTCCCTGTCGATGCGCCAAATTTCCAGAGCCCGTGGGCAGAGTTGAACAGTTCCTGAGCGGGGAGTGAGAATTGAAAGAAAGAAAAAAAAAAAAACATTTTACATGAGATCAGTTCAAGAGGGCTGCCAGTGTAAACTGTCACACAGGTTTATTCTTTTTATAGTCAGAGCAAAGCTCCTTGATACAATGAAGGGGTTCATCAAGAAGTCAAACTTGTTTACCTCGGCCACTTGTCTGTGTGATCCTCACACAAACAAAAGGAAGTGAACTTGGCAAAACATCCTGCCTATCCCTGTCTCCAGGTGAAGGCCACAGTGAAAGCAAACAGCTCTCTACAAAAGGGGAACCCTCCTCTGTTGCTGGTGGGAATGTAAACTTGTCCAGCCACTTTGGAAATCAAAGTGGTGTTTTCTCAGAAAGTTAGGAATAGTGCTGCCTTGAGCTCCAGCGATGCACTCCTGAGCATATATCTGAAAGACGCTCAAGCACACAAGGACATTTGCTCAGCTATACTCACAGCAGCTTTTCCTCAGAACAGCCAGAAGCTGGGAACAACCCACATGTCCCTCAACCAAAGAATGGACACAGAAATTGTGATACATTTACACAATGGAATACTACTCAGCAATTAAAAACAAGGAAATCATGAAATTTTGAGGCTGATAGATGCGACTAGAAAGGATCATCCTGGGTGAGGTATCCCAGAAGCAGAAAGACACAGAGAGTATATACTCAACTATAGGTGGATATTAGCCATATAATATAGGATAAAAAAATCTATAGTCCTAAAGAAGCTAAGCAACAATGAGTACCCTAGGGAAGAGGCTTAATTCTCATTCAGGATAGACACCAGAAATAGGAGAGGACAGGAAACAGGACAGGAGCCTACCACAGAGGGCCTCTGAAAGACTCTACCTAGCAGGGGATCAAAGCAGATGCTGATACTCAGCTAAATTTTTGGCAGAGTGAAGGGAATCTTATTGAAGAAGGGGGAGATAGGAAGACCTGGAGGGAACAGGAACTCCACTAGGAGACGAACAGAGCCAACAAATCACGGCTCATGGGGACCTGCAGAAACTGATGCACCAACCAAGGACCATGCATGAAGAGGATCTAGACCTGCCCCCTGCCCTGCTCAGATGTAATTGATAGGCAACTCAGTCTTCATGTGGGTTCCCTAGTAAAGAGAGCAGCAACTGTCTCTGACATGGACTCTTTGACTTTCCCCTAGTTGGAGGATAGAAAGACAGGCATTGTCAGGCTAACAAGAAAGAAGATGCAGGCAGTCCTGATGAGACTTGATAGGTTGGGTTCAGATGGTAGGGGAGGAGGGCTCCCCTTTTTCAGAAATAAAGGAGGGGAATGGGGGGAAGAGGAAAGGACTAGGAGGATATGAATGAAGGGACTAGAATCTGGATGTAAAGTGAATAAATTGTAAAAAATAAATTTAAATTAAAAAAGAATTATTTGGGGATTTTGATGGGAATTGCATTGAATCTGCAGATTGCTTTTTGTAAAATGGGCATTTTTACTATGTTAATCCTAGTGATCCATGAGCATGGGAGATCTTTTCATCTTCTGATATCTTCTTCAATTTCTTTCTTCAGAGATTTGAAGTTATTTTTTTTTCATATAGATCTTTCACTTGTTTGGTTAGAGTTACATCAAGGTACTTTATGTTATTTGTGGCTATTGTAAAAGGTGTTGTTTTCCTAATTTCTTTCTCAGCCCATTTGTCTTTTATATACAAGAGAGTTACTGGGGTTTTTGTTTGTTTATTTTTGAGTTAATATTGTATCCAGCCACTTTGCTGAAGGTGTTTATCAGCTTAGGCATTCTCTGGTAGAATTTTTGGGGTCACTTATGTATACTGATATTTATCATATCATCTACAAATTGTGAGGCTTTGACTTGTTCTTTTCTGAATTGTATTCCCTTGATCTCCTTTAGTTGTCTTAATGCTCTAGGTAGGGATTTCCATAATCCAGGCTTGATAGAAGTTGGTAGCAAAGTTTAAAATCACTCTGATACTCAATTGAAGCCAGCATTTCTACCAATAGTGATCATTATTGATGCCCTCATGAACACGAAGCAGAGGAAAGGGCACTTCAGGGTCTCCCCATAACAACAAAGTGCTCCTACCTAAAAGTGCATATACTATTCCACAAAAGAAGACAGAGATGTCTGTATTTATATCCATTGAGATTGAGGTACTGGACGCCTCCCATAATTAAAAAGTGAAAGATACTGTGGTCAGCCCTATTAACTCTCACACCATACCAAACCCTGTGCCACCCACCCTTGTGTTTCTCTTCCCTGAGGTGGAAAGGATCAGCTGTTATCCTTTCACTCCTTAGAGGCCATCACAGAGGCTAACCATCTGTACCTTACAACGTCCAGACTGAGGCACAAAGAACTCCTCTTTCTATCAGTGCATCACCTCAGTCAGTAAACTGAGCATCCAAACCCAGATCTTGGGCTTTGCAACCTCAGCAAGTACCCAATATCTAAAAGGAAAATTTTAAATGCTTTTGCATGCTATGCTTATTCACATAAGACTGTTTTCTTATTTTCTAGCATTATGTCTCATTGGCCTCAGTTCTTAAATTCTGATCTACAATCATAAATCTCTTGCAATATTTTTTATTAGTTACAGTTTATTAAATTTGTATCCCTGGTGTATCCCTTTCCGTCATTCCCTCCCAATCCCAACCTCCTTTCCCCATCTACTCCCTGCCCTTTCCAAGTCCACTGATAGGGGAGGACCTCTTCCCCTGTCATATGACCCTGGTTTATAAGGTATCTTCAGGACTGGCTGCAAAGTCCTCCTCTGTGGCTTAGCAGGGATGGGAGGTCAAAGAACCAGCCATTGAGTTCATGTCAGAAATAGTTCCTATTTCCCTTACTAGGGTACCCACTTGGATAATGAGCTACCGAGCAAAGGTTCTAGGTTATATCCATACGTGGTCCTGGGTTGGAGAAACAGTCTGGTAAAAGAGCCATGTGCCCTGATATATTTGTTCCTTGTGGAGCTCCTGTCCTCTCCAGGTCATATTAACTCCCCCTTATTTCATATGATTCCCTGAACTCTGCCAAAGGTTTGGTTATGAGTCTCAGTATCTACTTTGATACACTGCTAGGTAGAATTTTTCAGAGGCCCTCTGTGGTAGGCTCCTGTCCTGTTACATGTTTTCTCCTACATCCAATGCCCATTCAATTTGTCTTTCTAAGTGAGGATTGATTCTCTTACTCTGGGTCCTCTTTCTTGTTTATCTTCTTTAGGTGTATCAATTTCATTATGTTTATCATAGGTCTAAATAAGTGAGTATATACCATGTGTGTCTTGCTCCTTCTGGAATACCTCACTCAGAATGATCTTTTCTTGATCCCATCATTTGCCTGCAAATTTCATGATTTCCTCTTTTTTTTTTTACTGCTGAATAATATTCCATTGTGTAAAAATACACAATTTCTGTATCCATTCCTTGGTTGATGGACACCTGGGTTGTTTCCAGGTTCTGACTATTACATATAAAGCTGCTACAAACATGGTTGAGCAAATGTCCTTACTGTGTATTTGAGCAACTTTTGGATATATGCCTAGAAATGGTATAGCTGGATCATGAGGAAGCACTCTTCCTAATTATCTGCGAAAGCTCCAGATTGATTTTCAAAGTGGTTGTACCACTTCACATTCCTACCAGCACTGGGGGAGTATTCTCCTTTCTCCACATCCTCTCCAGTATGTGTTGTCACTTGAGTTTTGGATTATAGCCATTTTGATGGGTGTATGGTGAAATCTCAGGGTCATTGTGATTTGCATCTCTCTGAAGGCCAAGGACATTGAGCATCTCTTTAAGTGTTTCTCTGCCATTCTATATTCCTTTACAGAGAATTCTCTGTTTAGCTCTGTACCCCATTTTTAATTGGGTTGCTTGATTTATTGCTTTTTAACTTCTTTAGTTCTTTATAAATTCTGGACATCATCCCTGTTTCAGATATAGGGTTGGTGAAGATCCTTTCCCAGTCTATAGGCTGTCATTTTGTTCTGACAACAGTGTCTTTTGCTTTACAGAAAAAATTCAGTTTCATGAGGTCCCATTTATTGATTGTTGCTCTTAGGGTCTGTGCTGTTGGTGTTCTGTTCAGGAAGTTCTCTCCTGTGCCGATGAGTTCTAGTCTCTTCCCCACTTTTTCTTCTAACCAATTTAGAGTATCTAGTTTTATGTTGAGGTCTTTGATCCATTTGGACTTTAGTTTTATGCAGGGTGATAAATATGGATCTACTTTCATTTTTCTACATGTAGACATCCAGTTGGACCAGCACTATTTGTTGAAAATGCTGTTTTCCATTGAATGGTTTTAGCTTCTTTGTCAAAAATTAAGTATTCAGAGGAGTGTGGGTTAATTTCTGGTTCTTCTATTTGGTTCCATTGATCCTCCTTTCTGCTTCTATGCCAATACCATGTGGTTTTTAATACTATTGCTCTGTTGTATAGCTTGAGGTCAGGGATGGAGATACCTCCAGATGATCTGTTGTTGTACAGGATTATTTTGGAAATTCGGGGTGTTTTGCTTCTCCACAGAAGCTGAGAATCTTTTTTTTCAAGGTCTGTAAAGAATTGTGCAATATTTACACAGCAAACAAGCCCTACAGAAGATACTAGAGGGAAAACTCCAATCCAATGAAAACAACTAAACCCAAGAAAACATGTCATAGAGGCAAAAAAAAACAAGCAATGAATCACAGTAAGACCACCAAATCCATAATAAAAGGAACTAACGTTCATTGGTCACTATTATCTATCAACATCAACGGACTTAACTCCCAATAAAAAGACACAGACCAACAGAATGGGTGCAGAAACAGGATCCAACCTTCTGCTCCATCCAAGAAATGGACCTCTGCAACAAAGATAAACACTGCCTAAAATTAAAGGGCTGGAAAAATATTTTTCAAGCAAATGGATCCAGAAAAGAAGCTGGGATAGCTATCCTAATATCTAATATAATAGAATTTCAACCAAAATTAATCAAAAAAGATGAGGAAGGGCACTACATACTCAGGAAAGGAAAAATCCACCAAGAGGACATCACAGTTCTGAACATCTATGCCCCAAATATAAGAGCACCTACATGCACAAATGAAACATTAAAACTGAAATCACACATCGATCCCAACATTCTAATAGTGGGGAAACGTCAACACCCCAACTTCACCAAGGGACAGATCATCTAGATAGAAGCTAAATAGGGAAATAAAGACACTTACAGAGGTCCTAAATCAAATGGACCTAATAGATGTCTATAGAACTTTTCATCCAAACTCAAAAGAGTATACCTTCTTTTCAGCACCTCATGGAACCTTCTCCAAAATAGATCATAAAGCTGGTCACAAAGCAAGCCTCAACAGATACAAGAAGATTGAAATAATCCCTTGTATTCTATCTGACCATCATGGACTAAAGCTGGACATCAACAATAATGGAATTAGCAAAAAGCCTACACGCACATGGAAACTGAACAACTTGCTTCTCAATGACAGCTGGGTTAAGGAAGAAATATAAAAGGAAATTAAAGACTTCCTTGAATTCAATGAAAATGAAGGTACAAAACATAGGCTAATTTTTGAACACAATGGAAGCAGTTCTCAGAGGAAAATTCATAGCACTAAGTGCCTTCAAGATGAAATTTGTGACATCTCATGCAAACAACTTAAGGGCCCAACTGAAAACCCTAGAAGAAAAATAAGCAAATACATCCAAGAGGAGTAGATGGCTGGAAATAATCAAACTCAGGGCTGAAATCAATCATTTAGAAACAAATAAAACTACTCAAAGACCCAATGAAACCAGGAGCTGGTTCTTTAAGAAAAACAACAAGATAGACAAACCTTTAGCCAAACTAACTAAAAGGCAGAGAGAAACTATCCAAATCAGCAAATTCAGAAATGAAAAGGGCAACATAACTGCATACACCGAGGAAATCCAAACAATCATTAGGTCGTACTACAGAAGCCTATACGCCAGAAAGTTTAGAAATCTAAAAGAAATGGACAATTTTCTAGACAGATTCCATCTATCAAAATTAAGTCAAGATCAGGTAGAAAGACTGAACAGTCCTATATCCCCTAAAGAAATAGAAGCAGTCATCAACAGTCTCCTTTCCAAAAACAGCCCTGAGCCAGGTGGATTCAGTGCAGAATTCTACCAGACCTTCAAAGAAGAGCTAACTCCAATTCTCTTCAAACTATTACACAAAATAGAAACAGAAAAAACATTACCAAACTCATTCTATGAAGCCACAATCACCTTGATACCTAAACCACACAAAGACCCAACAAAAAAAGAGAATTTCAGACCTATCCCTCTTATGAACATTTATGCAAAAATACTCAATAAAATACTAACAAACCGAATCCAAGAACACATCAAAGAAATCATCCACCATGACCAAGTAGGCTTCATCCCAGGCATGCAAGGGTGGTTCAACGTATAGAAACCCATAAGTGTAATCCACCACATAAACAAACTGAAGTAGAGAAATCACCTGATCTTCTCCTTAGATGCCTAAAAAGCATTTGACAAAATCCAACACCCATTCATGTTTAAAGTCTTGGAGAGATCAGGGATACAAGGCACATACCTAAGCATAGTAAAGGCAATATACAGCAAGCCTATAGTCAACATCAAACTCAATGGAGAGAAATTTAAATCAATCTCACTGAAATCAAGGACAAGGCAAGGCTGCCCACTCTCTCCATATCTCTTCAACATAGTACTTGAACATAGTCCTAGCTAAAGCAATAAGACAACTAAAGAAGCTCAAGAGGGTACAAATTGGAAAGAAAGAGGTCAAAGTTTCACTATTCACAGATGATATGATAGTATACATGAGCAACCCCCAAAATTCAACCAGAGAACTCCTTCAGCTGATAAACACCTTCAGCAAAGTGGCTGAATACAAAAATCAACTCAAAAAAATCAGAAGCCCTCCTGTATACCCAAGACAAAAGGGCTGAGAAAGAAATCAGGGAAACAACATCCTTCACAATAGCTACTAAGAACATAAAGTACCTTATGGGGTGACTCTAACTAAGTAAATGAAAAACCTGTATGAAAAAAACTTCAAGTGTCTGAAGAAAGAAATTGAAGAAGATATCAGAAGATGGAAAGGTCTGCTGTGCTCATGGATTGGTAGGATTAACACAGTGAAAATGGCCATCCTGCCAAAAGCAATCTACAGATTCAATACAATTCCCATCACAATACCAACACAATTCTTTACAGATCTTGCAATATCTTTGAGATTTGTGTTTTTATTTTTATTTTTTACATGTAACAAATCCATCTTGAACTTTTCTTCCTAAAAAACATTAATCTGATTTCCACGGTGGTTCATGAATTCGTGACCTCTCTAGGGGCTTTTCTAATACCTCACTCTTACATGGGAGTTGAGTGAGCTACCCTAAACCTTCATCATATTTCTGTAGTACTGTATGAAAACTAGTTTTTATTGTGTTTACTGTCATTCATACCTGTAGCTGTCATCCTCAATTTACTTTGAGGGTGCCTTTCAATCACATTTATGACTGAGCATCAGTGAGGCTGAGTTGATTATTAATACACAGGCTTTTTATCAAACCTTTCATGAGCATGGAGGATCCATGTAGCAGTGATAAAGCACAAGCTCTAAAATGAACTTCTCTCAACTGCAATACTGCCTTTACCATGACAGCTGCCTGCTGCATTCCAGACTATCTTTTTGTTCTCTTTCTTCCTTGATCAAGTAAGTCGGTACTGCTGTCTTTCAATTGTTCTGTTAAGGTTGTTGTGAGGATTAAAGAGAACATGTGTGAAGGCTTTAAAGTAGTACTTACTAAAATCAATAGCAATCATGCTGGTAGCAATGATACTAGCTGCAGAAGCAAAGGTAATACATGACATGTCCTCAGAGTATACAGTTATTATAAACCTGTCCTATAGATCCTGCTTCAGAGGACAACAGAACAAAGTTTTATAAAACTACAAAAATTATTATAATTATATTTCTCAATTGATGCATTCACAAAACAATAAATTAACAAATAAATATATTAAAAGTATAAATTTGATAGTTATATTTTTGGATAACAGTAGGGAGAGAGCCCTGTAGGGTGTTATCATATCAAAGAAGTGATTGATCCCAAGTGAAAATATACACATTTTTCCCATTAATGTCACAGGAAATTCATTCAGTGAATGAATACATTGAATACTAGAATAAATTCAAAAAAACTGGTGTGTTTGGATAATTCTTTCCTGACTTGTGCTCTCTTCATGTGGAGTTCAGCCCCCTGTAGAATGTATCCAAACACCACTGAGTATGGAAAGACTTGGGAAGCATCTCTACAGCTACACAGATCTACACCAATAGAATTTAAATGCCTTCTTCATTTGTTATGGCTGAAGACAATAACAAAGGATAAGGAAAGAAGAAATGTTGAGCAATATTGGAGAGTTATTTAGCATGGACAGAATCAACTTTTTCAGTATTAAGATGGGCTTTACCAGCATCAAAAAGTTATCTAAGTTCTTAGAGGTGTTTACAAGGGTTCTATAGAACTGGAAGAAAGTCACTCTTGAAAGATTTCTTCCAACAGTTTTCACGTTTTCTGTGTCAGTCAAAAACAGTTGTGACCTGAAATGGAGAGAGAAAAAATACGAACAGGAAACATTTATTTTTATACACCCAAGAAGAGAAACATAAGAACTGATTTTTGAAAATTAAAATCCATTTAAAACTTATTGAGCAAAGGCAAGAATGGAGAAGAGCAGAGGCTACAGCTCTGAGATACCCAAGGGGACATGGGTGAAGGGAACTGTCAGGTGTGGATAATCTCCTCTTCTGCCCAATGAAATTTGGCTTTGGTGCTTTACATTACTATCACACTCTAATAACAGATGAGAAACAGCCAGAACATAAGCCAGGTGAATGTAGGAGCATTTCAGACCATTATCAAACCATATGAAGCATATTTCGTGGACTTTTAATTAATTTTTATTCAATGGTTTTGTGAATTTTTAATGATTTTTTTAATTTTATGGATATAGGTGTGCTCTCTGCATGCATGTCTCTGTAGCACAGGTTGGCCTGGTACCCAGAGATATCAGAAGAGGGCATCAGAATCCCATGTTACAGACGGTTTTGTATCATCATTTGGGTGCGGAGACTCAAACCTGGGTCCTCAGGAAGAGCAGCCAGTGCCCTCAGCCTCTGACCTATCCTTCCTGTTCCCTCACAAATTTTGGGGTCTTACCTTATAGGTCCATCCCTTCAATCAGTCGTTAATGGTAGTTTTAAACTAGTGAAGCCAGAGTTATATTTATTCAGTATTAATTTTACACGTATAATTTCCTTAAAGTGACCAATTTTTATGCTCTGAACTTCTAATTTACAAATAGCTAGAATTGATTTGTTTCGATTTGTAACATTGTGTAAAGCTGAAAAAATATTCATTGGAATTAGTAAAGTAGAAAATCTGGTCATATCTTTAACTTGAGACAGGAGGAAAATTTCTGAATCGTTTGATGCAAATTGTCCAGTGATGGGAAGATTGCAATATTCATTGCTCTCATAACATGACATTTCTCTGTTACCTCTGGCATAAAACTAACACTGTTCTATTCATGATGGAAGTAGAGTAAACAAAGTTATTAACATCCACATATTAGGAATAGCAATATCAGACTCCAGTGATGCACAATTTTTGTCTCAGTCTCATCAAATACAAAGGTCGTTTGTAGTTCTCTTGAGTCTTGGGAATACTGTTAGGGCCTGAATATTATAAACCTGAACAAGACACATAAAGTAATCTAGTTCAATCAGTAATTAATATTAGGTTTAATACATGAGGATATATATGTGTGTAAAATATATATGTATGTAGACATATATATATATTTATATATTTACCCTCTCACCCTCTGTTTTAGTTACATTTCTATTGCTGTGATACCATGAACAAGAGCAACATAGAGGAAAAAAAGTTAATTTATCTTGGATTACATCTTCAGATGAATAGAGTTCTTAACGAGAAGACAGCATGGCAACAGTTAACAGGCCTGTTGAAGAAAGAAAATGCATCTCAACCACATAGAGAAACCACAGAAAGTAACTGGCTCAAAAATATGAATTCTCAAAGCCTGCTGCCAGAGACCACATCTTCTAACATGTGTGCACTGTCTAAGCATTGCACAACCTCTCCGAACTTGGTGCCACAAAGTGGGGAGCAAGTTTTCAAATTTATCAGCCCCTGAGTTAGGGGCATTTATCATCCAAACCACAACACCTTCACAGGATATTTAAGAGATGACTGAGATTTGTGTTGTCCTCAATTAAAATGTGTCTTGTTAATTTTGAAGTGGAGCTGGGAAGAGAGAAAAAGTTCACTTTATTATGAATTAAATATTTCATGACCTGCTCATAACAATTCTCTTCTGAATTTTTACACATGATGTTAAACACTACATTTTAACAAATTAGCAAATTTGGCTTGAAAAAGAATTTGAAATTGTTTAAACTAAGGTAAGATATCAGGAAGAACATTTTCCATCAGTATGATCCTTCATTTATGTCCAGCTTTCCTAATAAAAATATTACTGGTAATGTAGTGATTGAATAGCAAGTGTAACATTATGCATATTATATGCTATTTCTGTTTATGCCACATAATGTTACAAAAACTTGTATAATTCTTTATACTTTGTGAGCATTCTGGAACTCCTTTCTCTTTAATTTTATGTGTTATACATTAGATAAATATTTTTATGAGAAGTTTAATATTTTCATCTTTATTTATTGACTGAGGAGAGCTATAATATAGCAGAATGGGAATTTTATTTGGAAGGAAGTAAAAAAATTTAACATGTATGATTTAATTCTCCTGAACTGAAATGTGATTATTATGTTAAAGAAACTTTGGGTTTTTTTATTAAATTCTTTATCAATTACACTTTATTCACCTTATATACCCTGTATTTCCCTCCATCCTCCCGTCCCAATCCCTCTCTTCCTCCCCACTCTGTACCCATGTCCTTCCCCAAGACCATCTATAGGGGAGGTCCTCCTTTCCTTCCCTCTGCTCCCAGTCCATCGGGTCTCATCAAGAGTGACTGCATTGTCTTCCTCTGTGGCCCAGCAAGGCTGCTTCCCCCTCAGGGGGAGGTGGTCAAAAAGCAGGCCAATCAGTTCATGTCAGAGACAGTCCCTGTTCCCATTACTATGGAACCCACTTGGCTACTGAACTGTCATGGGCCACTCCTGTGCAGGGGTCCTAGGCTACGTCCAGGCATGGTATCTGGTTTGACCATCAGTCTCAGGAAAAACCCCTTGGTTCTGTTGCTCTGCTTGTAGAGTTCCTTCCTCTCCAGATCCCACTTTTTCCCACTCCCCTCATAAGATTCCCTGCACTCTGCCCAAGTGTTGGCCATAAGTCTCAGCATCTGCTTCGATAGTCTGCAGGAGAGAGCCCTTCCAAGGCCCTCTGTGGCAGGCTCCTGATCGGTTCCCTGCCCTCTCCTTCTGATGTCCATCCTCTTTGCCCTTCTGGATAGAGATTGGGCATTTTAGCAAGAGTCCTCCCTCTTGATTAGTTTCTTTAGGTGTACAGATTTTGTAGGTTCATCCTATAGTATATATCTATATGAGTGAGTATATACTGTGAGTGTCTTTCTGCTTCTGGTATAGCTCACTCAGGTTGATCCTTTCCAGTTCCCACCTTTATGTGCAAATTTCATGATATCCTTGTTTTTTTATTGATGAGTAATATTCCATTGTGTAGATGTACCACAACTTCTGTATCCATTCCTCAGTTGAGAGGCATCTGGGTTGTTTCCAGCTTCTGTATAGTACAAATAAAGCTGCTACAAACATGGTTGAGCAAATGTCCTTATTGTGTACTTGAGCCTCTTTTAGATATATGTCTAGGAGTGGTAGAGCTTGATCTTGAGGAAGCACTATTCCTAGTTGTCTGAGAAAGCGCCAGATTTCCAGAGTGGTTGTACAAGTTTACATTCCTACCAGCAGTAGAGAAGGAGTCCCCTCTCTCCGCTTCTTTTCCAACATGTGTTGTCACTTGAGTTTTTGATTTTGGCCATTCTGATGGGTGTAAGGTGAAATTTCAGGGTTGTTTTGATTTGTATTTCCCTGATGAGTAAGGATGATGAGCATTTCTTTAAGTGTTACTCTGCCATTCTATATTCCTCTATTGAGAATTCTCTCTTAGCTCTGTACTCCATTTTTAATTGGATTGTTTGATTTATGCTGCTTAATTTTTTGAGTTCTTTATATATGCTGGATATTACTCCTCTGTCAGATATAGGGTTGGTGAAGATCCTTTCCCAATCTGTAGGTAGTCGTTTTATTCTGATAACAGTGTCCTTTGCTTTACAGAAGCTTTCCAGCTTCCTGAGGTCCCATTTATTGATTGTTGCTCTTAGAGCCTGCACTGTTGGTGTTCTGTTCAGGAGGTTGTCTCTGTGCCAAGAAGTTCTAGGCTCTTCCTGAACTTTTTCTTGTAACCGATTTAATGTGTCTGGTTTTATGTTGAGGTCTTTGATCTACTTGGACTTTAGTTTTGTGCACGGTGATAAGTATGGATTTATTTGCATTTTTCTACATGTAGACATCCAGTTAGAACAGCGCCATTTATTAAAGATGCTGTCTTATTTTCCATTGAATCATTTTGGCATCTTTGTCAAAAATCAAGTGTCCATAAGTGTGTGGATTTATTTCAGGGTCTTCTATTCAATTCCACTGATCCACTAGTCTGTTTCTATGCCAGGATTATGCAGTTTTTAGTATTGTTGCTCTATAGTACAGCTTGAGATCAGGGATGGAGATACCTCCAGAAGATCTTTTACTGTAGAGGATTGTTTTAGCAATTCTGGGTTTCTCTTTGTTCCATATGAAGTTGAGAATTTTTCTTTCAAGGTCTGAAAAGATTTGTGTCAGTAATTTGATGGGAATTGCATTGAATCTGTAGATTGCTTTTGGTAAGATGGCCATTTTTACTATATTAATCCTGCCAAGCTATGAGCATGGGAGATTTTTCCATCTTCTGATATCTTCTTCCAACTCTTTCTTTAGAGACTGGAAATTTTTTTTCATACAAGTCTTTGACTTGCTTGGTTAGGTTCACACCAAGGTACTTTATGACCTTTGTGGCTATTGTGAAGGGTGTCACTATCCAAATCAACAAAATCAGAAATGAAAAGGGGACATAACAACAGACACTGAAGAAATCCAAACAATCGTTAGGTCTTACTTCAGAAGCCTATATGCTACAAAATTGGAAAATCTAAACGAAATGGACAATTTTCTTGATCGATTCCACTTGCCAAAGCTGAATCGAGACCAGCTAAATCAATTAAATAGTCCTATATCCCTTAAGGAAATAGAAGCTGTCATCAAAAGTCTCCCATGCAAAAAACGCCCAGGGCCAGATGGTTTCAGCGCAGAATTCTACCAGACTTTCAAAGAAGAGCTAACA
>CM053745.1:55816867-55838307 GCA_028658305.1 Pachyuromys duprasi
CTGATTATTCCCTTCAGCAAAGTGGCTGGATATGAAATTAACTCAAAAAAAAGTTAGTAGCCCTCCTGTATACAAAAGGCAAAAGGACTGAGAGAGAAATTGGGGAGAAACTTTGGTTTTAATTTCTATATCTTGAAGACATAAAGAAACAATTTTAGAAATAGTATCTGTCTCGTATATTAATCTCTTTATTAATAATATTTATAAGAAAACAAATCTTTTATCAAAACATTTAACACTCAATATCATAAAACCAATCTTTAAAATGTAAACAGTGATAAGTAATAAGGAAATGCACATTTACTCACTGTTTTAAACGCCAGTGATATTCAAAGGTGTCAATACTCAGTGTGAAGTCATTTCTGAACTTTGAGATTGTGAATGATATCTTATTTTATTTCTGTAACACATCATGTTTATATCTGCCTTCCGCTTAACTGTGATTTGTACTGAACAGTGCTACTGTCTTGTGTTTGTTGGCTTTAGATATTAAACTACACCTCTGTAGAGGTAAGGAATATCATTACCCAGTGTGTGGCAGTGCCCTGCCCAGAGAAAATGTTTAATAAGTGTTTCTAGCATCAAAGACTGAAGGAAAATTATAAAAATTCAGACAGCTGCCCTGAAAAAAATCTAACTCTGTGGTAATAATCATTCACATCCCGAGTAGGTTTTGAAGCAAAGTAGCTTCCTGAGTAGGAGGACTCCAAACAGATCAAAGGCCTGTCATCGACCTTCAGAAGTGCTGTTTCTCATGTGTGTGCATGTGTGCATAACTCAGATGAGATTTTCTTCTCCAAAATACAAGTAAATGACAACTGTCCTATTCTAATGTACCTTCTGTGTTGGTAGATAGGGATGTCAGGTAGTGAAATAAAAGACTATAAGTATTTTAATAAAGATCCTTTAATGAGTCCAAGGTCTGTTCCTTTTTCTCTGCATCCCAAGGTACTGTCCAAGAATTTCAGACTGAGAGACTTGTGTGGAACATTAGTTGCATGAAAATGGTTCAGACATAAGCCATTTTGCTGTGAGTCTTTAAGTTCCTGGTCAAGGACATGAACATTCACACTCTGCTTTTATAGTCACACACTTCACACCTCCATTTAAAATGCAAAATCATTCACAGTTTATAGGCAAAGGCATACTAGATTTGGCTTTCGGAACTTAAGTTACAAATCATCAATATCCATTAGGACTAAAAGAATTACGAATGTTTAAGCTTTCAACATGGTATTTAGTGTTGGCTCTGTGGCCATTATGTCAATAGTATTTTGCCTCAGTTGGTTAACTTCATAGGTCCTTACTTTGCCTACTTGCAAAATGGGATTGGAGCATTTATTTCAAATTTATTGGTAGGATTAAATGTGGTATAACATTCCAAAAAACCTAGAACAATTCCTGTGAAATAATAATAAATATATTCAAATTCCCTTCTTGAATACTTATTAGTCTGACTTGACTACCTTGACTATCTTAGACAGACATTTTAGAGTACAAAAGACTGAAAGAAATGTTTTGAAATAGAACACTTTAATAGTTAGTTAAATACTTTAATAAGTGAAGAACCTAAACAAATGGCAAAAAGACATTCATATTTGAGCTTAGTTATTATTCTCAATAATTTAAAATCACCCTTTGAGATCATGTATATTTTTTGCATCATTAAAGTGTTTGTGTGTAAATAAAAACAGTTTAAGTGTTGTACTTTAAAAAAAGAAATATACTGTTTCCTGTTATAGAAAATTTATGTGAAATCAGACTGTAGTATCTATAGTATTTTAGTGGAAAATAATCCCTTTAAACCTTCTTTAGTGATTAGCCATGACTGTGGGAATACTACACCATGAGAGCTAAGTAGCTGCAATACAGAGTGTATGCAAAGATGAAAGTGTTTATTATCTGACTTCCAATAGAAATTTTCAGTATATTTTGTTATATTTTGTTGCTCCTTCAGTAATGCAAGTCTGAACCTATACATGTGGTCATAATATAAAGTGGTGCCATAGGCAAAAATAAACGAATAAAGAGTCACTCTGAAGATGCTGAGAGTGACATTTTTAAACAGCAATGATGCATCAGATACAATCACTCACTCTGCATTTTCCTTTCCTCACAATTTAGAGTTCATTGGCTTAAAAGCTTCCTTGAAGGCTTGCAATGCTTAATACATGCACAAATTAAGCTGCTCAAGTTTACTGGGCTTGAGTGTCATGGAAAAGATCTTGGAGGCAATTTATCATATAAGAAATTGTCATTGATTAACTCTTTGTTACTTGTGCCACTGAGCAGAAATGTGAAGTGAGGCTGGCAGTTCTGACAGGTTGTTTTCCTAGCAACTGGCAGAGACACCGCCCTCTGGTGCTAAGATCCTAGGGCATCTCCTATCCTGAGGACCAAGCCAAAGCCCAACCTCACCCTAGCATCTTGGTTTAGTGAAGATTAAACTCTACACATTTCAGGGTGGGGGGAATACTCATATTTAGTCCCAAACAAATGAATGGCTCTGAAATCTAAGCTCAGTTTGCTTTAACAAAATCATCTCCCCCCCCCCTCTGAGGTGAAGAAAGGGAAATGGCCTCATAGAAGGAGGCTGGTTGCATTTGTCAGTTGTGAAAATATCGATGTGATAAAGTCAAATATAAGGCAAATTATCCACATTTGAGAAGCATCTTGAGTCATGAAAGCTTCCTCCCATGTAAAATTGATGTCTACAGCAAATGAAATCTTCCTGTACATATTCCCTTTTATTCTCAGAAAATGTCAAACACAGGAGCAAACTGCTACAAGGGTCCCTAAACGGGTTAGCAGCAGCAGTTCAATCCCTTTCAGTTTCACTGTAGTCCACTTCTGCTGACTTTCTTTCCTTTTTATTGAGATTGAAACTCTGAACTAAAGCAGTTTTAGGCTCTCTTCTTGACTCACTGTGTGTCTAAAGCTTCAGAGAAGCAGCCAAGTTTCCCAGGGGCCTGACGCAGCATGCCACTCAGAACAAGAGCCTTCAATTCCTATGAACATTTTCTGTCCTATCTACTGTATCTGCTTCCAAACTTTCCCTTCATTTCCTTCACCTTTGAATCCAGATTCCTTCCAAGAACTATGTTATATAAGAGTAATAGTTCACTAGATTCCAAGGAGTAGAGTCTGGATAAAACAGGAAAATATTGAACCAGGTGTTTGGAATATAAAACTTAATACTAAGACTGGGTTGAAGCCAGGTCTGAAAAACCAACAGAGTTGGAAAGTCTGAAATGAAAGACCAAGTTGTGATCTTCCTGAAAAAAAGTGGTCCCTCTTGTCACTCGGAAAGAGGATGAAGGATTTCACTTCCTATGCTCCTTTGAGCAGAGCAAAGACTTTCAAATGTCAAAGAGAAGCATGGACTAAATGGGATAAAAGGAGTTGCAGAACAGAAGACATGAGGAGAGTCTGGCTGGAAGGCTCTGTCTTCTTAGCAGTGATTAAAACTCTAATAATTCAAGGTTTTGTGAGTATGCTTCCAAGACATGGGTTAGTAAGAAATAAGAGAAACACTTGAGATGTTCTATCCCAGTCCTGACCCAAGCATATGCATTAGTGTTAAGTTTCATCAGCTTCAGAGTGTTGTCTTTCTTTAATAAACTCTAATAAAAACAGCATGGTGCTGGCATTGAAAGAGTCACTGATCAGTGGAAGGTAGCTGAGGGCCCACATATAAGCCCATCCTCTTACAAAAACCTTTTTATTTTTTCAGAAATACACCAACAATATATGTTAAAGAAAAAAAAAAAACATCTTCAACAAAATGGTGCTGCTCAAACTGGATAGTTACATGTAGAGGAATGAAATTCAGTCCTGAAAACTCACCACATACAAAAGCCAACTCCAAATGGATCAAGGTCCTCAACATAAGATCTGATACATTGAATTTGACAAAGGAGAACATAAGGTACATTTTTTTAATTCATAGGCACAGGAAAGGACATTATGAGCAGACCCCAGTAGTCCCCAGTTAGTTACTTGATTGAATCGCACCCCAAAATGTTCCTCAGGCTTCTTTGCCTGCTTGTTTTCTGCCCATCTTTAGACTTTTTACATTAACTTTTAATCTCATTATTCTGTAAAAAAAATTGCTGAAGGCCAGAGAGCATTATATCATTTCATTATCAATTTTTCCAGTAGCTTTTACTTCCTTTATATAGAATGTACCAGAATCATAACAAATTATTTGTTTGATATCTTTCCTAATAGAGTCTGCTGAGAATATTCCAACTTGCAAGCCTCCTTTGTGCTTTACACTGAATGTATTGGTAATCACACGGTTTGATGTACAGTATGTACATATTAGTCATATCATTAAACAATTCTTGACATAGATGTTAAAATAAGTTACATGAAATTATTTATTGACCCTTTGAGAAGCTCAAATAAAATTTAAAGACACCCACATGTAATTTTAAATAGCTGAGTTGATGACTAGGATAAATGCAGTGAGCAAGCTTATTATGTTATTTGTATATCATAGATATTTTAGTATAAATAACTGAAAATGCATTACTCTAAAGACCATATCATCATGAAGTTAATAAGCACTCCAAATTTGTACACAATAATTACAAAACACTAGTCACTAACAATTTCAGTAATTGCTCTTTAATGATGTTTTTCATAATAGAGAGAAGACTTAGAATGCATAAGTTAATGTAATCCAAAGTTTCCAGAAAAAAAGACACAGCTGTGTTAAATGCTGTACAAGGTGAATGATGACTCAGAACTTTGGTGATGATGGGGAGGTTGGAATATTGCAGGTTCAGAGCTTAACAATCTTGAGATAGTTTAGCCTCTTAAATACAATCCACCACTTTCTTCATGTATGATTTAACAACCTTGTGACAATTTGGGAAAAGAGTTTTCTTAGAATGCATGAACAAACCCTTAGATTCACCTATCCGCACACCAAGTATGTCATCACAACATTTCTTAATCCTACAGCAGAGGATTCACCATCTTACCCGTTTCCTGATTTTATGTCAATGCATGATAACATCTGGGTTTTTGATTCATTGTCCTGGTAATATAGCTTAGCAATAATGTGAAATAATAATAAAATAACACTATTCATGAAACTGTACTATGCGGAAGTATGGTATTAGTGTTTCCAGGCCATAGCCACTTATATTTGGCTCCAGAATAAACTGTTTCTTATTCTCTTTGAGATGAACCTGTGTTTTCAAATCAACAGCATGCATTTATTATTTATTTTTTAATGCATCTTTAAATTAGAAATAAAATTCACAAAATATATTCATAATCTGGCTGATCAGGTGCTTCAAATTACTTTTACTAGAGTAAAAATAAATTCATGCTTCTACGCAGTTGCTTTTTAATAGTGGGGGTTTAAGGTCTTCTTAGGGAAAAGTAAGTTTGGCATCTTGAGAGTACATTTTGGGCTAAAAACTATCATCTCTTTTTTTCCTTTGCCTAAAGACCTGGAATATTCACATGTTCACTTGGCCAAAGACAGATGGCTGCAGTGCAGTCTCCCTAGGCTTAACAGTTGTTCTCCTAGCAAAAAGCAACCAAGGAACTTACTCCACCATCTGTGGTCTGTGACTTCTTCCTCACTGTATAAATTTCATATGATGCAAACATCTGAGAAACGTCACACTGTGGATACTGGGTGACTCATTTTGGGACTTATTGCTGAAGGTCATTACTTGTACAAGTCAGAGAGGGCTAGGTCATGACACAGTGAGAAATACCACTCAATATGGTATTTGTGATACACACAAGCATGAACACATGCACACATGCAAACACATACATATAAACAAACACATACACGCACGCGCGCACGCACACACACACACAGGTTTTATATGTCATGCACAATAAATGCCCAGAAAAAGAGCATAGTTCTAAATTACTTGAAGTCACTGGGCCCCAAGCTGATGAGAACTCTATACTTGTTACTGTAAATCATCGCTAGGCCAAGAAAAATATGTTTGTGGTCAAGTGCCTACGATGAATGACACTGGTCATTGTCATGCATGAATAGCATCAAGTATGGAAATTGAGGAGAGGGAGTGAGTCAGAACAACCAAGGGATGCTCTCAGAGGAATGTGGTACTGATAAGCTCTTATGAAAAAAAAAAAAAAAACCGGGAAGAAAAGGTGTTGTGGTTTAAACACTATCAGTAATTAAGCTTCATTTACATTTTTGAGCCACAGTGGGTTTGTGCCATGGCCTTCAAATTTATTTCTCCTTCATCTCTGAAAATGTTCTCTTACAAGTAAGGGCACGGGTGTGTGGAGTGTTGTCTACAGCGCCAGAAGGCTGAGCCTGCCCATACACCTCTGTTGAATAAAATAGGTTTTGTCTAAAGTTTTATTCTATGCTCTCCCATCATTGTGCAGAGGTCACAGGCATTTGATAATGAAACTAGTGGAGGGGCAAGAAAAGTCATAAAGAATTTGCTTATGGGATGGAGAGAATAAAAGATTTTTTCAGAGAAAACCATTGAGATTACAGTAAAAAAAAAAAGGATAGGTGTTCTGTGTGGTCAAGAGAATAATCTGCAAAAACCATACTTTTATTTTTTTATTGTTGAATAAGTAAATTTGTTAAATATATTGAGAATTAAAATAAAAAAATAACAAGTATTCATAGATAGGTAATAGATAGATAGATAGATAGATAGATAGATAGATAGATAGATAGATAGATAGATAGATAGATAGATGATAGAAAAATCACAAAACTATCAAACTGGCCACTCAAAAAATCCAGCAGAAATCAACTGGGAAACCCTTTAAGACAACAGCTGGAGTTCTTCATCATAGATTCATGGGCAGAACAATGATTCCTCTTGGGTGAAGCTTCTGAGTAAAAGAGCAGTTAGCAACAGACAATGTCATCAAATCCATTGTTGATATCAGACATAAGTGAACTAAAGAAGTTGAAGCATTTAGGTAGACATCTTGATTAAGATTTCTCCCCATGAATGAGCTTCCCAGGGCTGAACTTTTGCCTTCATTTTCTCCATTGTAGGGACTTTCATATCACAAGATTATCAATAGCAACATTTGCTTGAGATGGTCTATCATTTAGCTTTTCTCAAGAGCATGATGTTTTTTGTTTGTTTGTTTGTTTTTTCTTTTGGTCAAATAGTTTTCTTTTGGTCACATGTGTGTGTGTGTGTGTGTGTGTGTGTGTGTATTGAAGTCTGCATAACACAAGCAACCCTGGGTCTGATATGGAGGGGCTGTGTCGTTACAGAACCAGTTTTCAGTGTCCTCACGCAGCACATGCCAATGTAACCAATATAATGTAACTACTGTATGTCATTAAAACTGTCAATATGTATAAGAAATTCTCATTTTTTAATATAGCATTTGCTTCAAATATGTCCCTCCAACACAAGGTTAATGGTTCCTCTTATCTGTTATTTTCTCTTTCTGTTATGTACCATCAAGATATTCAACTAACTTTTTCCTACTAACATCACATAACTTGAATTATTTCTTCCTTTGCTGGATGCCTACATCATTGAGCAATGGGCTTGAAGATAATCTACAGCATTTAACATTTTATTTACAATTTAGTATCAAAAAACTCTTTCTTGTAACTTAAAATCTAGAGCCTATGCAAGGAAAGATAATTTGTTTTTTTTTTTAAGATTTGTTTAAATGAGTTTCCTGCTCGAAGTATAAATATTTTAGTTTTAATTATTTTTGAGATCTATTAACAGTTACAAAATTATCTATGATGATATATGATAGAGAAGAGTGTAGTGGTACTAGAGAGGGGGAAATGTGTGTGGGAGGACAGAAAGACAGGATATAGTTAATTACCACAACAATGCAGATGAATGAGAGAAATGACATCATTGTTTCTAGCATGGTAACATAATTAGGGTTAACAATAATTCATTTGATCATCTCCCCTGGCGAAGTGGCCTTAGCAGGCCACAGAGAAAGAGGATCCAGACAGTCGTGATGAGACCTGATAGGTTAGGGTTAGGTAGTAGGAGAGAAGAAGGACCTGCCTTATCAGTAGACTAGGGGAGGGACACGGGGGTGGGAGTAGCAGGGAGGGGGATACAGCCAGGACATAAAGTGAATAAATTGTAATAATAATAATAATAAAGAAAAAATGTATTAGAAAAAATCAATAACTCATTTAATACTTCAATAATAAGATGGGATTTTGAATGTTTCTAATAAAAAAGGTATATATGATGGGGTGACACCTCTCTCAATTTTTCTGTCTAACACTTACACACAGTAACGGCATTTTATGGCACATATATATATTTAAGTCAGTTAAATGTGTTTTAATAAAGTTTTAAACATTGGGCTAGTGAGATGGCTCAGTGTCTGTGTAATGAGCTGAACTCAGTCTTCACCCACCCACACGGTGGAAGAAGAGAGCTGATTCCTGCGTTTTCCTCTCACCCCCATGGGGATACTGCACCAGATGCATACAGAGCGCAACCAACAACAGCATGCCCACACATACAAATAAATGCAGTTTAATATTTTGACATAAAAATACTTGAAATGACATCCTAGTTCCAGCTTTATAGGAGATGATTAAACTCGTCTTCCTTCATGGAACACTATGGAATGCAGCATTAGCTAGCACATGGCACTTCTGTAGGTCTCAGCATCTACTGGAAACCACGGGGAAACCTGCCACAGCCTCCAGAAATTTGAATAGTCAAAGTCCATAATTTATAGCATAGTTACACAAAAACAAACCAGAAAATTAAACGAAAATATGGCTCTCTGATCTATCAACGCATGGTAGCTGAAACTCCATGGACACATACGCTTCCATGGAGAGATCCAAAGGAAACTGGGACAAAGTGTCATTAGCATGAGATCTGAAGGGTGTAGATATGGAGGGAGCTGCACCAAGGTTTATTCTCAAAGGTGGGTGAGTTCACCAGCTATCTCAGCTTGTGTGTGCTGTTGCTGATATCTGGTTTATCTTCTTGTAGGCACAGCGAGGTCCAAAGTTCCTTAAGCTGCTGCCAGATCTCCTCTTTCAGCTTCTTCAGCAACTGGTCTTCATGAGCAGCCAGCATGTGGCTTTAAGGCATCAGCGTATCCCCAAAACACAGCAGACATGGAGGTGAAGAGAATGAGGGTGGTTCCGAATTCCCATTGCTTTCCCCACTTCATATCCATCTTTCTCTTCAACATGCCTTTTTTTGCCATCCTCAGACATAATCTTACAAACAAAAGCAGCTTTCAACATAATGTTCAATAAATACCCAAACTGCCTGTGAACAACTACTATAATGAACTCCATATTTTATATTTGCCATTGTATTTCTGCTTTCTTAACACATGAATGTTTACTACAACACAGAATGATTGTGAATTCTAAACTGCTTAGTTTTCTTGATAGAATTCCTTAAAAATGCATTAATTCTTTTAGACTTTGAGGGTAAAACTACTAATAAATGTATGTGAATCCTATTGTCCAATTGGCATCTCAAAGCTTATGGCATTTATAAAATGATTTTAAAGAATGTATGTTGTAAGAATAAGGTTAATTTTCAAGATTTTCTAAACAATAAATTTGCTGGTCTTGATACATTGTTAGAATTTAGACTCTAGACTCAATATCTTCCATTAGAGGTCATATTTTTCTATTTTTTAGATTTCTTACATTTAGATAAATGGAATTCACTTTATGGCAATCTAATGTCAAAGCATTTATAAATATTTAAGTATTTCTCATTTATGAACATGGTATTTTGTCAATTACTTTTTCATCAACTACATATGAATCACTTTGAGTCATCCAAATTTAAGAGGCAAAAATAATACTAATATTAGCGTTTGTTGCCAGGGCTCAAAGGAAAAGAGAAGGTAGCAAATAGTGTTCAGTGATATACAGCTTCGGTCGTAAGAGCTGAAAAGGGTCATGGTGCTAGATGACAGACGTGACTACATAAAAATGATTCAGGACTGAAGTATATACATACATGGCTTAAATATAAAATTATACATCTTTTATTATAATAAACATGGAAATTTTTCAAGTAATAATACAGTACAAAATATACTTAACAATGTAAAGTATAATTTTAATTTTACTGATTAAAAATATTAAAGGTTTCAGGACACTAAAAAATTACATTAAATAAATGTCAGCCTCTTATTTGCTCGTCAAACATTTGTTACAAGGTTGGTAACATCCAGGAATATGGCTGTCCATCTCTAGACACTGCTGCTTTCTCTCACAGAAAATTCTGTGATCTGACTCCTCCTCCAAGAAACCACTCCTTTTGCAATAAAGGCCTGAGTTAAGTCAAAGGCATAAAAACCATTGATATTTGAATAGTGATGTTTCTTTGGTAGCAACAGTCAATGTAACTCTTGGAAGCACAGACACATGGAGATTTGTTTAGTTTTATTTTATGCTGTAGGGACGATTTTCTAACATGTAAGAGTTAAGGGTATTTACACATGTCTTCTAATTTATAGCTTATGTACATAACTTTGATCCATAGTTGCAGCAGATTTGATGTGCGTTTCTAATGTAAGGATACATTACCTTACATTGTCTTACCTTTCAGCTCATGTGAGAATTTTTGTCTCTTGTGTGTACTGTTATATACTCACACACAGCTTTCTATAGTCTTATGCAGAAATGATATTTGTGTAATAAATTCTTACAAAAACTTGGGTGCCTGAATAATCCTA
Organism: Pachyuromys duprasi; assembly: GCA_028658305.1. Taxonomy (NCBI): domain Eukaryota; kingdom Metazoa; phylum Chordata; class Mammalia; order Rodentia; family Muridae; genus Pachyuromys; species Pachyuromys duprasi. The sequence goes on from CM053745.1 coordinate 55,827,569, forward strand.
GAGCCTATAATTATGTTTCATGTGTCCTATTTTTAACGTTTCCTAAAAAATAACACTTTTAAGTACGTTTGGTTCTGTCCCTTAGGTTTCCTCTTCTGGAAGGCCGCTATGCTTATCAATGTACCACCATCGCAGGTAGGCTTTCTCTTCTGAACACCGCTTCCTATCACTTACCATTTCCACAGCCACTCCGTTGCTGCACCCAAATTTTGGCATACTTTTTTTAAAAAAACTTTTATTTATATTTTTTATATCTCTTTCTCCCTACTTTACCTACCCCAATCTCTTCCAACACCCTAACACTAGATAAGGGAGAGAAAGGGTTTGTGGGAGAGGAGCCACACTACTCTTTTTAAAATTTTTTATATTAATTACGGTTTATTGACTTTGTATCTCAGCTTTAGACCCCTCCCGCTTTCCCTCCCAATCACACTCTCCCTCCCTCATCTTGTCCCATGAGCCTCTCCAAATCCACTGAGAGGGGAGGTCCTCCTGCTCCTCCATCTGACCCTAGCCTATCAGGTCTCATCAGGACTGGCTGCATTGTCTTCCTCTGTGGCCTGGTACAGCTGCTCCCCGGTCAGGGGGAGGTGATCAAACAGCCAGGCAACAGAGCCACAATAGTCTTAGCTGCTCCCTGCTGATTAGAGTCTTAGGGTATCTTGAAGCCAATCAAATCATCTTTTCAGGAGATCTCCAACTTCTTGTCTCACTGCATCAAAAGCGATAAGAAAGCGCAGCTGGGGCTGGGAGGGGGGTGGAGGAGAGCAGCAGCAGCTTTGTTCTTTCTGGAAGCGCCACACTCTCTGGGCTCGGGCATGTATTCTCCCTCCGGAATTAAACTCAGATTTAAACTACCTGCAGCTGGCAAAGAGCTCCTCTCAGAGCCTACGTGAGGCAAATTGTTTGCTGTTGTGGACCATCTGAATCAGTCCCACATCCTACACCTGGGATTCAAACAAAAAAACATGTTTATATCTACCACACCCGCAGGATTCAGTTCTGGACAGACAACAAGAGTCAGCTCCTTGATACAAATACAGAGTGCCCTAAACCATCATGATCATCACAATAGTGTTTGCTAGTGGTTTAGAAGTTACTCAACGATGTTCATTCCTATCATTCATCAACTGTTTATTAAGTACGTGCTATGTGACAAAGACCACCATACTTTGCTGTGTAAAATGCAAGTAGATGTTCTCTTTTCCATGGAATATGTCACTAAAGGAAAAGATGAAAGTATTGTTGAATGCTTGAATGTTGCTTGTTGCTGAGCCAAGACTTAATATAGACTAGAGAAGAAAAATAAAGATATCTCAGAGACCTAATTTCAGGATGAGAATCTTTTACAAAAAATCCCAGAGGCAAAAACATCACTAGTGCATGTTAAGAATAAGAGTGCAGATACGTTGAATTGTAGAGCATATAGACAATTTGTTTTTATATTGTCTTACTTATTTTTCATGTTTTGTCATAAAATACTTGTCAAAACAACATAAAGAATCAGTATGTTCTTCTGGTTCACATCCTCCTGAGTTTCAGGCTATCACAGTGGAAGAGGAATTCAGAGCTCATTACAGCACAGTTATGTAGTTATGAAGTTTCCTCACATCACAGTAGAAGAGAAAGCCAAAACCAGAACCAGAGGGCAGGCTACAAAATTCAAAGTTCCTTGTCTGGTAACCACCCAAGCACTGTCTCCTAGAGGTCCCACAGCTCAAACTAATGCTCAAAACAGCTTATATGGAAAATGTCAGATTCAAACAATATCAGATATTAATGAGGATATTTGGTAGATGGTATAATTTATCTTTCATTTATAGTGTTTACATTGGTTATAGAGATAAGAATAAGAAAGGACGATGGCATAATGAACAAAGAAATGTAGTTATGAAGTTACCCCAATAATCATCTTGTTTTACAGAACAGAATATTTAAATATGGGTATTAGAAGAATATATTCTTGAAGGTGGAGTAGGTTATTTGTTTATATATTGTATCAGAGTTGCAAAGGAGTGAGTGAAGAAGGCTCTAACCTTTTCATCTTGATCAAATGAAAAATAGAAGTTATATTTTACTAAGAAGATTAAGTTGGGGGAAATTTTATATTAAGTTTACAATATGGGTTATAGTAGATGCTGAAAATTTCCAAGAATGTTGCTAAAGAGATAGTTCATATCAGGTGTGGGACATGCCTAAATCCCAGCATTTGGAAGGCATGGAAAGAAAACCATGAGTTCACGGCTAGCCTGGATTACATGATAACATGGAGGCCAGCTTAAGCTATATAGACCGCTGTGTAAATGTGTGTTTTTGTGTGTGTAAGAGAGAGAGGTTGAGAGACAGATACACAAACACAGAGACAGAGAGAATGAACAAAGACCATCAGATGGGTATGTTTAACTTGTAGACAAAATATACTGATTCTATACATAAAGTTGAGAATGATTAATATATGATTATAAGAAAAACTAGAAATGAATGAACTCACTAAGGAAATTAATATTCATGTTGCAAAAGATGGTAAATAAATTAATCCTTGAAGTCCTATAAATTAATTAATACATTAGAATTATAAGAGAAACAATTAATCACATGGCATTGAGAGCAATTAATAAAAAAAAGAGTCTTATACTTTATCTCAAACAAATGCTTACTGATATTATCACAAACTGTGAAACTCATCAAGAAAGCTGGTAATTAGCCAGGGCCTATTGATACTTTGAATTCTCTAGTGACCCATCCACAAGAGTCCTTTGGGAAATGGTAAGACTACAGCTAGATTAATAGGAGTTGATCAAGAGAAAGTTTAAAGGCAGTAAGTATACACAATTTTAGGAAGTGTCATTTTATTAATGAATGTAGCATAAGGAAATTTTTGTAGACAAAATAGCCAAGACACTTGTATTTATATTGTGTTTTTCTTTTATATTAATTACAGTTTATTTACTTTGTATCCCAGCTATAGCCCCCTCCCTCATTCCCTCCCAATTCCACCCTCCGTCCCTCATCTTCTTCCTCCCTCTCTCTAAGTCCACTGATAGGGGAGGTCCTTGCCCCCTTCCATCTGACCCTAGTTTATCAGGTCTCATCAGGACTGGCTGCAGTGTCTTCCTCTGTGGCCCAGCAAAACAGCTCTTCCCTGGTGGGGGGGGGGGGGGGCAAGAGCCAGCCACTGAGTTCATGCAGAGACAGTACCTGCTCCTCTTAATAGGGAAATCCACTTGGATGCTGAGCTGCCATGGGCTACATCTGAGCAGGGGTTCTAGGTTATATCCATGCATGGTACTTGGTTGGTATATTGTGTTTTTAAAATGGTAAAGGGAGCTGGGGAAATTGCTCAGGTAAAATCACTGGCTGCTCTTCCAGAGGTCCAATGTTAAATTCCCAGAATCCATATGGTGGCTCAAATGAATTTACAGGCCATCTTTTGGTATGTAGATGTATATACAGACAAACCACCAAGATACATAAATAAATCCTAAAAATAAATGAATGAAAAAGATGATAAAGGAACAATGGTATAGATGCATAACAGCAAAAATAGTCCAAAAAAATTTAGAAACGATAGCACAGTAAATACAAGAAAGTATTTGAGAACAATGCGCTTATATAGGTAGGTAGGAAATGTGGAGAGTAATCTTAGATGCTAGACCAGGCAGTTCATCTTTAACAACTGACATGTGAGGATATGATTTCTAAAGCAAGTTGATGGACAGAGATATCCCCTTCAACTATTAAGGTTGCTTTTATGAAATAAAGATAAGAGCTATTTCTCCTGCAAAAAAAAAAACAAATATATATATATATATATATATATATATATATGAGAATGACATTATCACATAGAATTGCAAGTAGCTACTTAAATAGTAGAGCATTAGAAGAACATGTATTGAATTCTTGCAAGGTACCATGCAGTTTTCTGGACACAGAAAACAATGACAACAAAAAGGGGTGGGGACAAAGTCTTCATTTTTGTCAAGGTGAGGGCAAACACAAAAATATATTTCAAAGCCATCTTTAATGGGAACACCTGAAGTTGAACTTGGAAAGTACAATTTGTGGATTCATGCAGACAATAAGGGGAAAGCGGGACTCAAGATTAAATAGAACATGTTTGGAACAATGCAGCCCAATCATCTGACTTACTAACTCAGGCTTTATAGCTGCATGGCTCAGCAGATACTGCAATCTAGTCCCTGTAAACTAATTTATTTCTTTAATTTTTTAAACATTGTATAGAGACAGAACAAGTTCTTTGGGAAGTTTATTGACTGTATTCTGCAAGAGGAGAAAGATTTGCTGTGTCCTTTTTTCAACTCACTCCCCAAAACCAAGAATGTGATTAGATAATTATATTCCATGTTTACAGTATTTGGTTTAGCCTGCTACCTTATCAATTTGCGTATTTTTTTTATAACATGGGGCTCAAACAAACTTCACATTAGTAGTTGGTTGCTCAGAGGGTAGAATTAAATCTATCATAGGAAGGTCAAAAAACAAATACAAGTCCTTCCTGATTATTGTGCTTGAATAGCTAAATTAACATGCTGTAGGCATCGTAACCTAAATCATAACCCTACTGAACTGATTATAAAGAGGCACTGATAAATGAGGTGTTTTAATAAGCACTTATTTATGGATTTGTTATCAGCACTTCTTCCATTAAAGTAAAATAATTAGGATGCTGAATCAGATCAAGATGACAGGGCCACAAAGCAACATCTTTAAAAGAGAACATGAGAGCACTCAGAAGAACGTGAGGCAGTATTCTCTAATGAACACAAATTCTTTTTCAAATTATTCCATTGCTCAGAGAAAGACAGTTGTTTAATAAAAACATTTAACTATAAACATCAGTCACAGTTTCTATCAGTCTATGCAGAGATGCAAGGAACAGCAGCCATATTTCTACTTAGGCATTTAGGATATTTTGTTTTAGACAATATAAAATGGAAAAGGTCATTGTGGTATAAGCATCCAAGTGAAAACTATGGTTTGATTACTATTTATTAATTAGTTTATTAGAATATAGTCAAAGTCTAAACAGGGAAACCCATAAATCCACACTGAGTCCTCTGGTCTTTGAGGTCATTGGGACATTGAACCTCAAAGTTTCTTACAATGATATCCACCAGATTTCCCTGTCACTTCCCAGTGGTATATGATACACGATGTAAGGATTCATAGTGTTTTCAGCCCACCTTGACCCAACTCTTCATCACCCATTTTCCTCCTCTGACCCATGATCCAGAACTCATACCAGCATATCTGTCTTTTCAGTGACATTTCTGCAATTAGCAGAAAGCTTTCTATCTCACTAGAATTCTGTTAGGAAATAATCATTTTTACTCCTTTCTAAGGGGAGAAATAATATATTATAATCACTATGAAGTTTAGTATGCTATTATATCAAGAGCTTATAAAATCAAATCACTCTTAAAAGCGTGATATTTCAGTCTTGTTGATTTGCTGCTAAACTTTATGTGACTCATACATAACGTATTAAATTTTCTTTGGGCAGAGTACAGGGAATCTTATGAAAGAAGGGGGAGAACAAAGACCTGGAGGGGACAGGAGCTCCACAAGGAGAGCAACAGAACCAAAATATCTGGGCCCAGGTGTCTTTTCAGAGACTGGTACTCCAACTAAGGACCATTGATGGAGATAACCTAGACCCTCTGCACAGATATAACCCATGACAGCTCAGTGTCCAAGTGGCGACCCTAGTAAGGGGAAAAGTTTATGTCTCTGACATAAACTCAGTGGCTGGCTCTTTGATAACCTCTCCCTGGGGGTAACAGCTTTACCAGGCCAGAGGAACACAGTGCAGCCAGTGCTGATGAGACCTGATAGACTAGGGTAAGAGGGAAGGGGAGGAGGACCTCCCCTGTCAGTGGACTGGGGGAGGGATAGGAGGAGAAGAGGGAGGGAGGGCAGGATTGGGAGGGGACAAAGGAAGGGGCTGCAGCTGGGATACAAAGTGAATAAATTGTAGTATTAAAAAAAGAAATTAAAAAAAAAGATGTACCTAATTGTAACCATGGTTGTCACAAGTCTTGGAAATTTTTATCTCATTAAAGATGCTTTAGTCAGTGCATCTTCTAAATTAAAGTTCTCCTTAATAGACAAGTGCAAAGGAAATTGCAGCTCAGAAACAGAGTAGATGTGGTATTCATCTAGTTTATTAACTTCAAATTGAGAATACAATAAAGAATTTTGTTAACTCAAACTTTCTGTCTTACTTGCATCTTGTTACCAAATTCTGTAAGTAATGCCATTAAACATGCTGAACCTTCATGTATCCTACATCTAAAAATTTAACCACAACTAAAGTAATATGCTACTGGATTTCATATTAAGTGAGTCTGTTTTGTTTTAAATACTTCCTTGCACCTGTTATAACTAGAAAATGACAGGATTTCAGCAACTTGCTGGAAAGAAATGGACTAAAATGGAAAGGGGATAAATAAGGAGAAACAGCTAGCGAAAAAAAAATTCTGAGTAAGAAATTATTTCCCCTGTATACGTCAATGAGTTAGAAATCCTTAATAAGTGTGAGACTATATGGACTACACAGGAGATACACACTCACAGAGAAACAGAGACAGAGAGAGAGTGAGGATACAGAGAGAGCATAGGTTAATCTCCAGTTTGCTTAGCACGGTAACTAGTGATGACATTTGTTTATATTCAGCAAGTGGAGACGGAAAGAAGAGGATTTTTTTTTTTTATGAAGAAATATCCAAGACAAGGTATCAGCTGTTTGTGTCCCATTCTTAACAAGTAAGAGCTGTGTGTGGTGAGAATGCCAAACGCTGCCTGAGTTCTTTTTCCACATCTTCTGAAGTGAGATTCTTTGCTGTCCACCAAAAACCTAAGCATATTTCTCTTTCATGTTGAGTCTTAGAATAGCAGTCTCTTTGGAGACTGGTTGTCTGAAGTTCTCTCTTGTATGACCACTCAGGCTTAACCATAATCCAGCTAAAGCTGACTCATTGATTGACATGAGGCACTGGGGCAAGGAGATGAATTTCTGTGGTTTAAAGTTTAATGGAACAGATCTTTTGATCTCTGATTCTGTTAGGAATGTGAAGTCCATTTTCTCCCTCAGGTTTTTTTGGTGCTAGCTAGTGTGTTATCCCACACAAATCTCATGCTCAGGAGTTGAGTGCAGTGCAGTGAGGTTAGCATGGCTTAAAGAACACAGTGATTTACATTTATATTTCATGGGATGTTAACTGGATCACCATTTTTTCTTGAGTGCTTCACCTAGCCAACGTTAATGTGGTATAGTTTGTTTTGTGCTCTAAGGATGGGTAAATGTCTTATGTGAACATAACCTAGATAAGAGTCCTATAATTCTGCAGTTAGATTCTTTTTCTGCAGATAGTACAAAATTGATTTAATGTGTGCATAAACTCCCAAATTAATATACATGAATACATAATATTTTAATATATTAATTGTCACAAATATCTAAAAGTATTGAAAACAGTGGAGAAAAAATATATAAAATAAATAGCTTTTTTCAGAGTAAAACTTATTTTCAACATAACAGCACTGAGACTGGTCAAATCTAATTGAAGTTCTCTGATTCTGCGTGTTTATTGAAGTTTCTTTTTTGCTCATCTATAATCATATAAACAAAATCTATTTGTCTACTCTGAAGTAGGGCAGAGTGATTTTCTCTTTCCAGTTAGTAGATCCAAGATCTACTCCATCTTGGAAATACTTATGAGCATTCAAATATAGAAACTTTAAAGACATGAACATTCCATTTTTCATTGATCTTTCCGTGTAGAATATTATTATAATGTCCATTCTTTCAAGTCTTTGATAGAAAATTGAGCATAAGGAACAGTTGAGCACTTTTACCCAAATTCAATCATTTTCAAATGTGTAAAGATTCTAATAGAAATAGCTTAATATTAGCATGATAAATATTAAAAAAATACTTCAGAACATCAATCCTCTGTAAGCACCATGAATGAGCTTCCTACTTTTAACTCTGTAGTACTCTTTGACCAAAAGTGATTGAGTACACTTTTGTTCTAATGGAGCTTTTGAGGGAATGCAAACTGTTGATAAGGCCAGTAAAGCAAAGCTTTTAACCTTTTTTGCATTTAGCAAAACCTAATGATAGCACATCACACAGCATGCCATGAGCATTGCACAGAAAATAAAAATTAGTTCTTAAAGCCTTTTCATTCTTGTGGCATAGTGTGGCTCATTTCCTGGCTGAATATAAAAGAGATCAGAAACAAAATGGAAAAAAAAATATTACGGCTGTGAGTCAAAGCAAAGCCCAGAAAACCAAGAGCATCAAGAGTTGAAATAGAAGAGTGAAGGGCTGTAATTACCTCCCCTGTTTTATGATTATAAAAAAAGTCACTTCAAAAACTCTAAACAGGCAGAATGCCAGCTGAGATAGTGACTAGGGCTGTAGCAAACCGTGGTAAATTTTGAGCCATATGAAAGTAAATAGCGTCCATGGATAAAAGTTTGACATCAATTCCAGCAGCTATAGCTTTCATAAAATTAAAAGTAATTTTACAATATTACTTTAGAAGTAAAACAACATTTAATAGCAAAGATGGTTTTGAATAAAATCAGAGTATTCTCACATATTCTCTTAAACAGGCATGCTAGGCAATTTTAATTACTGTGTGTCTGAGCAAGAAAAAAGTTCCTGTTTATAGATACTTTCACTTTGAAAAGCAGTGCAAAAATAATAGAGGTGCTAAAGGCTTTCTCCCCAACATTTAGCATTGATTTTGGTCCTACATACAGTCTATTTTCATTATTTAATTAAACAGTGACCCTGAAAATGTGTTCAACCAAAACTCATATAGGTGTTTCATATTTATGCAAAAGGCTATAATTCTTCCACCTTGAACCATATTCATTTTGTTCTTTCAACAAATTCAAGCAAATGTGCTCAGTATGGATACATTAACATAACAGACATGGACTTTAACATATTTAATGATAATCTTAAGATGACCAATTTCCAATTTTTCCTTTGTTTTTAAAGCTAGGTCTCCCTTTTCCCAGGCTAGTAGTTATAAACATAAAATACTACAGACCATGACTTTAAATTCCTCATCTTCTTTTGCATGGACCAGACAAGTGCTGACCAATCCCCTAGTTCTGTGCTGATTGCTGTGATAAACATCATCACTGAAGCAACTTGTGGAGGAAAGAGTTTATTTAGCCTACAAGAGTCATAGTCCATCATGCAGGGAAGCCAAGGGAGGAAGTTGGAGGCAAGAGCTGAAACTGAAGTCATGTATGAAACTGTTTACTGGATTGGTCTCCTGACTTGCTTAGTTTGCTTTTTTTTTTCCACACCTCAGACCACCTTCCTAAGGATGTCACTGCCCAACATAGGCAAGGCCATTCTACCTCAAACAATAATGAAGAAAATGCACTACAGGCTTGACTATAATCCAGTCTATTGATGACAAAGTCTTATTTGAGATAGTTTCTTCTCAGATGACTAGAATTTGAAAAAGAAAAGAAAAAGAAGCCACAACCACTAGGCCTAGCATTAAAGCAATCAATTAAACTAAAAGATCGTTCAAAACGGCCAAACTTGCTTAACACGGAAAAAGACTTCAGAACTGCGGCTGCATTTCTTTCATGCTGCAGCTCTTCATAGTCACAGTCTGTAAAATTTTTCAGTTCCTGCAGGATCCACCCTTCCTTTCCTGTCTACATATCATGAACAGAGCCCCATGTGTGCTCAAGAGTGTGAGCTTTACAAAAACAAGTCCAGAGAGGTACTCTTAAGTTCTACAAACATTTTGCCACTTTCTTTATTTGTTAAGCAATCTACACATTCAATGCAATTCCCATCAAAATACCAACACAATTCTTCACAGACCTTGAAAGAAAAATTCTCAACTTCACATGGAGAAACAAAAAACCCAGAATTTCCAAAACGATCCTGTACAACAACAGATCATCTGGAGGTATCTCCATCCCTGAACTCAAGCTGTATGACAGAGCAATAGTAATAAAAACTGCATGGTATTGGCATAGAAACAGAATAGTGGATCAATGGAACCAAATAGAAGACCCAGAAATGAACCCACACACCTATAGAAACTTGATTTTTAATAAAGAAGCCAAATCCATCCAATGGAAAAAAGGTAGCATCTTCAACAAATGTGCTGAACCAACTGGATGTTTATATGCAGAAAAATGAAAATAGATCCATATTTATCACCTTGCACAAAACTAAAATCCAAGTGGATCAAAGACCTCAACATAACACCACACACATTAAATCGGTTAGAAGAAAAAGTGGGAAAGACCTTAGAACTCATTGGCACAAGAGACTACTTCCTGAACAGAACACCAACAGCACAGGCTCTAAGATCAACAATCAATAAATGGGACCTCATGAAACTGAAAAGCTTCTATAAAGCAAAAGATACTGTCATCAATAACAAACGACAGCCTACAGACTGGGGAAGGATCTTCACCAACCCTATATCTGACAGAGGGCTAATATCCAGTATATATAAAGAACTCAAGAAGTTAAAAAGCAACGAATCAAATAATCCAATTAAAAAATGGGGTATGGAGCTAAACAGAGAACTCTCTGTAGAGGACTGTAGAATGGCAGAAAAACACTTAAAGAAATGTTCAACGTCCTTAGCCATCAGGGAGATGCAAATCAAAACGACCCTGAGATTTCACCTTACGCCCACCAGAATGGCTAAGAT
>CM053745.1:55838807-55897780 GCA_028658305.1 Pachyuromys duprasi
CTATACACCTAAAGAAGATAAGCAAGAAAGAAGACCTGGGGTAAGAGGATTAATCCTCAGTTAGAAAGTCAAATGGGATGGACATTGGTTGTAGGAGAAAAGAAGTAGCAAGACAAGAGCCTACCACAGAGGGCCTCTGAAAGACTCTACCTAGCAGGGTATCAAAGCAAATATTAAGACACATAGCCAACCCTTTGGCAGAGTTCAGGGAATCATATGAAAGAAGGGGGAGTTAGAGTGACCTGGAGAGGGCAGGAGCTCCACAAGGACCAAATATATCAGGGCACAGGGGTCTTTTATGAGACTGTCTCTCCAATCAAGGACTATGTATGGATATAACCTAGAACCCCTGTTTGTATGTAGCTAATGGTAGCTCAATATCCAAGTGGGTACACTAGTAAGGGAAACAGGGACTATTTTGGACATGAACTCAATGGCTGGCTCTTCAACCTCCCCACCCACTAAGGGAGGAGCAGCCTTGCTAGGTCACAGAAGAGGACATTGCAGCCTGTCCTGAAGAGATCTGATAAGCTAGAGTTAAATGGAAGGGGAGGAGGTCCTCCCTTATCAGTGGACTTGGAAAGGTTCAGGAAGGAGATGAGGGAGGGAAAGGGGAGATAGGGAGGGAATGTGGGAGGCGGCTATGGCTGGGATACAGAGTACATAACCAGTGATTAATATAAAATAAAAATGTTAAAAAATGAGAAACCAAAATATCTTTTAAAAAATCTAAATTCATATAAAAAAAAAGAAATGGCATCAACTTTAGTAATAGTTTCCACTTACTGAACGCTTAAAATGAGTCAAACATTCAATAAAGTAAGTGCACTACAAAAAAAAATTATCTTATATTTAGTCTTCTCTCATAAAATACATCACAACTACAATTTCCCTCCCTCTTTTCCTCCCAGTACTCCCCCCAATCTTTCCTCTCCCCAAGTCCACTCCTTCCCTTTAGAAAAGAGCAGACCTCTAAGGGGTGTCAATCAAAGATGTCATAACAACTTATATTAAGGCTAGGCACAAACCCTCACATCACAGCTGGATGGGGCTATGCAGGAGAAGGAAAACAGATCCCAAGAGAAGGCAAGAGTCAGAGGCTATACCCACTTGCACCATAGGAGTCCCACAAGAACACCAAAATACAGACCGTACATATTTGCAGAGTGCGTAGTGCAGACCTATACAGGCCCCATGATTGCCACTTGACATCTGTGAGCCCATATGACCCTGGCTTAGTTTATTCTGTGGGCAGTGTTCTCCTGATATCTTTTTCCCCTCTGGCCCTTATGATTCTTCCCCACCTTCCAGGTAGCTAGCTCCCTGACCTCCCCCAAATGTTTGGCTGTGGGTCTCTGCATCTGCTATCATCACGTGACAGATGATGCCTCTCTGACAGCAAATGGTCAAGGCATCAATCTATGAGTATAGATTCCCCCCTCCCTTTGGCCTGTAGTGTTTGGTTCTACCCTAGGTCTCTGAGCTATCCAGGCTTTGGTTCCTGGACATGCAGCCAATACTAAGCATGGACTTCCTCTTGTGGCATGAGGCTCAGGTTAGACAAATCGTTGGTTGGTCACTCCAACAAGTTCTGTGCCACCATTGTCCTGGCACATCTTGCAGGCAAGAAAAGTTGTATGCTGAAGGTTTTGTGTTTGTGCTGGTGTTCCAGTCTCACAACTGATAGCCTTACCTGGTTAAAGAAGATGGTTGGTTGAGGCTCTAAAGCCTCCCTTACTAGGAGTTTTTGCTAGCATCACCCTCATAGATTCCAGTGAGTTTCCACTGTACTGGGTTTCCACCTCTTCCCCCAACCACCCTGAGCCTTAATCACGGATAAGCATGGCTACACAAAGCACTGATTCATGAGTGATGAAAAGACAACCCCTTGTAAGGTGGAAAAAAATGAACCACCTAAACATGCACCAATTGTATTTTTTCTATAATATCCTCATCTTATTTATTTGTTAGTGATCTTCTCTGTCTAGAACTTCAGAACCAAAGCAGAAGGTCTATCTTGCCCATAGTCATATGCTCCAACATAGATTGTTATGCTTGAATTACTTAGTTACTCCCTCTAACTCTCTTTCAAAACTCTTAAAATCTCTTACCTCTAACTGAGTAAGAATGTTAACTCCTTTTAATAAGGAGTTAAGTGGATACACACACACACACACACACATATATATACTCATTCTTGTTAATGTTTCTGTTGTGCCTTACATAACTTCCAATTTTTAACTTTAAAGTTCTATTAGAGTCAGCCCAACCTACCCCCTTTTATCTGGTCACCATGCAATTACCTGAGCTTGCTCAATGTTCATGGGTGGAGTTAAGGGTACTGGACACACCTTCAACACAGGCTCTGCCATACACAGCTCTCCTTCCTGTATAACAATTCTAGGAATCCTGGCCACCTTCCTGTCTTCAATCCTCACAACTGCATTCATGTCTACAAGCAGGTATTAGTCTTCTACAAAATTCATCCCACTATTAGAATCTATACAGCAGTATTTTCTGGTTCTTTTGCCCATTTCTGATCAATTATGAGAGCTACATGTTTTCATTTATGGATATAGCACTTTTCATTATGGTGCTCTTACCCACAATTTCTAAGCTCTGTTACACCTTAACATAAACAATCTAATAAATTTCTCTCATTTCTATAACCATCTGATTTTCCTAGACCATGATATCAGCATCTTTAGAGCCCTCTTGCTTTGCTGGTCCAGAATTTTTCATTCATAGCTTCAAGCCCACAAGCCCCTTGATAATGACAAAAGAACCCTTTTTAAGACTTATTTATTATTAATACAATGTTCCATCTGTATGTCTGCATGTACACCTGCATGCCAGAAGAGAGCACCAGATCTCATTATAGATGGTTGTGATCCACCATGTGGTTGCTGGGAATTGAGCTCAGGACCTTTGGAAGAGCAGCCAGTGTTTTTAACCTCTGAGCCTTTTGAGACTGTTTTTCCAACCAAGGACCATGTATGGGTATAACCTAGAACCTCTGCTCCGATGTAGCCCATGGTAGTTTACTATCCAAGTGGGTTCCCTAGTAAGGGGAACAGGGACTCTTTCTGACATGAACTCAATGGCCATCTCTAAACACCCCCTCCCCCCTGGAGGGAGGAGCAGCCCTATTAGGCCACAGAGGAGGACTTTGCAGCCAGTCCTGAAGATACCTGATAAACCAGGGTCAGATGAAAGGGAAGGAGGTCCTCCCCTATCATTGGACTTGGAAAGGGGCAGGGAAGAGATGAGGGAGGGAGGGTGGAATTGGGAGGGAATAAGGGAGCGGGATACGGCTGGGATACAAAGTTAATAAACGGTAACTAATATTTAAAAAGAACCCTTTTAAATAACTGTGATTATTAGGGTCCACATTATTGGCACAGGATGTAATGTGCATTACATCAGGGCCACAACCTCCCTGAATCGTTTATCCCATAATTATCTTCCACAAAAGTATCATCTTTAGCCTACCCAACCCTTTTAATTGTGTTCTTCTATTTACATACTGAATAATAATAGTTCTCCAGATTGGATACATATCTCACTTGTTTACATTTTTTCAGGTCATCCATTCTGCCAGAGACAGTATGAATAAAACTGCCTTTTTAACCTCCAGTGGCTGATCACCATACTAAAGTCCTGAATTTATTATTTCCTAGTGCTTTGTCATTGTTTTAAGATGACTAGTGGCCTGTAATTTAGTATTTGGAATTCACTCCATCTCTTCTCTAATGTCTGCCTTTTGTCTTTTTCTAGATCAAAATGGCTTGATAGCCGATCCTGTACACTACTGTGTTCATTGATTTTTATGTACTATATCTGAGCTCGATTGATAAGGGTTGCTGGTAGTAAGTGCTAACAACAATGTTATTATCATTTTTATTCCATGGCAGAATACAAATTTGATTCATTAAGCAGGTAGGCATCAAAAGTGATTTGTACATAACTTACCCTCACACCCACAGCTCTTCACCTGACATTCAGTGTCGAAGAAAGAACTTGATCATTTTCTATTTCAGGACCTACATCCTGCATTCCACTTCAAGTTCTCTGCATTAGGTCATTTTCAAAAGTCAGATTTCTGTGCCATTCTTAAGAAGTTATATTTAGGGGTTTTGAACTTCTAGAAATCATAATGTAATTGTACTATGATTAACTTCCAGGAGTTAAAAGGTTATCTTTACAACTTTTCCCTAAATTGATAGCTTTTAAAAAATTTTCCTACCATATTTCGTGGCATTTACAGCACATAGGAAACATAAATCTTCTAGGCTGAAGCAAGTCTCTCCAGTATATCAGAAGCATCTGCAGGCAAAGCAAATGATCTAAAACAGGCAAAGCCTTCAAGGCCCTCTGTGACTCAAGCAGGGACTTAAATAGTGACTCAAATAGCAAAATTGGGTTTCATTTAGCTTTTACAGCTGTCAAGGCTGAATCCTCCACATATTTAGCTTGGCCAAAATTTCCTTCATTAGTGTTAGAAATTAAAAGCTTTTCTTTTATACAAATAAGAGAATGATACATTGTTTCTTATCAAAGTGTCATTTATAAGGAATTTTAATCTCCTTATAACGTGAAAATAAGGGCCTGCACAAAAACAGTGGATTGTTGATTTGTCAGAAAGATATTAACATACTTTGAAAGATTTCCATTTATAGGATATACTGAAAATCCTATTTCCATTTATAGGATATAAGTTAATATTAACTTATTAACTAATTCTGGCCTACAAATAGATGGTATAATTTTTACTAATAATATATCTTTATTGCAAATGAATGATTAGAAAAATCCTAATTTCCCTTATTATTTTTGAAATCCATGTCTTTTGACAAATACATGCTTGGAAATGTTTAAGCCAATATAATTTACTATTCTACTGTACTTTGGTTTCTGTGACCTCAACAAACAATATGGTCAAGAGCAATCAGAGGAGGGAATTGTTTATTTGCTTTACAAGTCACAGTTCATTGTCATATCCAAGGCAGGAACTCAAAGCAGGCACTTGAAACAGAGACCATAGAGAAATGTAGTTAACAGGCTTACCCCTTCCAGGTTGTTCAGTTAACCTTCTTTTGAAATTTATTTCTTTTCTTTATTAACTACAATTTATTGACTTTGTATCCCAACTGTAGCCCCCGTCCAACCCCACGCTCCTTCCCTCTTTTCCTTCTGTTCTCCTCCCCAAGTCTTCTGATAGGGGAGGTCTTCATCCCCTTCCACTAACCCTAGCCTATCAAGTATCATCCTGATGGCTGCATTGTCTTCTTCTGTGGCCTGGTAAGGCTGCTCTCCCCTCAGGGGGAGGTGATCAAAGAGCAGGCCACTGAGTTCATGTCAGAGACAGCCCCTGTTCCCATTACTAGGGAACCCACTTGGACACTGAGCTGCCATGGGCTACATCTGGGCAAGGATTCTAGATTATCTCCGTGCATGGTCCTTAGTTGGAGAATCAGTCTCAGAAAAGAATTCTGTGCCCAGATTTTTGGTTCTGTTACTCACCTTGTGGCACTCCTGTCCCCCATCTTTCAGAAGATTCCCTACACTATGCACAAAATTTGGCTATGAGTATCAGCATCTGCTTTAATACCCTGCTGGTTAAGAGTCTTTCAGAGGCCCTCTGGGGTAGGCTCCTGTCCTATTCCCTCTTCCTCTCCTGATGTCCATCCCATTTGCTTTTCTGAATGAGGATTGATCATCGTACTCAAGGTCCTCCTTCTTGCTTAGTTTCTTTAGATGTACAGATTTTAGTGTGTTTATTCTAGATTATATAGCTAATACCCACTTATAAATGACTATATACCACGTGTGTCTTTCTGCTTCTGGGATACCTCACTCAGGATGATCTTTTCTAGTTTCCACCATTTGCCTGAAAATTTCATGAATTCCTTGTTTTTATTTGCCATACAGTATTCTATTGTAAAAAATGTACCACAATTTTTGTATCCATTCCTCGGTAGAGGGACATCTGGGTTGTGAGCAGATTACTGGCTATTACTACCAAAGCTGCTGCTAACATGGTTCAGCAAATATCCTTGTTGTATTGTTGAGCATATTTTTGTATATTTTCACAGGAGTAGTATAGCTGGATCTTGAAATGGCACTATTCCTAATTTTCTAAGAAAGTGGCAGATGGATTTTCAAAGTGGTTGCACATACTAACACAAGTTTTTGCATAGTTTAGGTATCAAGGTGACTGTGGCCTCATAAAATAAGTTTGGTAATGCTCCTTCTGCTTCTATTTTGTGGAATAGTTTGAAGATAATTGGAGTTAGCTCCTCTTTGAAGGTCTGGTAGAATTCTGAGCTGAAAACATCTAGCCCTGAGCATTTTTTGGAAGGGAGATTTTGATGATTGCTTCTAATTCCTTGGGGGATATAGTATTATTCAATCTATTTATCTGATTTTTATTTAACTTTGGTAAACGGAATCTATCAAGAAAATTTACCATTTCATTTAGATTTTCAAGTTTTATGGCATATAGGCTTTTGTAGAAAGACCTAATGATTGTTTGTATTTCCTTGGTGTCTGTTGTTATGTCCCCTTTTCGTTTCTGATTTTGCTGATTTGGATAGTTTCTCTCTGCCTTTTAGTTAGTTTGGCTAAAGGTTTGTCTATCTTGTTGATTTTCTCAAAGAATCAGCTCTTGGTTTCATTGATTCTTTGGATTGTTTTGTTTCTAATTTATTGATTTCAGCCCTGAACTTGATTGTTTCCAGCCATCTATACCTCTTCCGGTGTCTCCTTTTTTTTTCTAGGGCTTTCATGTGGGTCATTAAGTTGCTTGTATGAGATGTTTCAAATTTTTTCTTGAGACACTTAGTGTTATGGATTTTCCTCTTAGCACTGCTTTCATTGTGTTCCATAAGTTTGGGTATGTTGTGCCTTCATTTTCATTGAATTCTAGGAAATCTTTAATTTGTTTATTTCTTCCCTGACCCAGCTGTCTTTGAGAAGCAAGTTGTTCAGTTTCCTTGTTTATGTAGGCTTTTTGCTATTTCTGTTGTTGTTGAGGTCCAGCTTTAGTCCATGGTGATCATATAGGATACAAGGGATTATTTCAATTTTCTTGTATCCATTAAGGCTTGCTTTGTGACCACTACATGTTTTAATTTGGAGAAGGTGTCATGATGTGCTGAAAAGAAGGTATACTCTTTTGACTTTGGGTGAAAAGTTCTGTAGACATCTATTAGGTCCATTTGATTTAGGACCTCTGTAAGTGCCTTTGTTTCCCTATTTATCTTCTGTCTAGATGATCTGTCTCTTGGTGACAGTGGAGTGTTGAAGTCTCCCACTACTAAGGTGTTGGGATTGACGTGTGATTTAAGCTTTAATAATGTTTCCTTTAGAAATGTAGGTGCTCTTGTATTTGGGGCATAGATGTTCAGAATTGTGATGTCCTCTTGGTGGCTTTTCCTTTGATGAAAATGTAGTGCCCCTCTTCATCTTTTTTGATTAATTTTGGTTGAATGTCTATTTTATAAGATATTAGGATAGCTACTCCAACTTGTTTTCTGGGTCTGTTTGCTTGAAATACCGTTTTCCAGCCCTTTACTCTGAGGTACTGTTTAATCTTTGTTACAGTAGTGTGTTTCTTGGATAAGGCAGAATGTTAGATCTTTTTTCCACAACCATTCTGTTAGTTGATGTCTTTTTGTTGGAGAGTTGAGTTCATTGATGTTGATATATTATAGTGATCTATGAGTGTTAGTTCCTTTTATTGTGGAGTTGGTGGTGTTACTATATTTCAATGCTTGTTTTCTTGTTATAAAAGTCTACCTTTATAGTTACTTGGCCTTTTCCCTTGTTGCTTTTAATATTTTTTCTTTGTTCTATAGATTTAGAGTTTTGACTATGATGTGACATGAGGAGTTTCTTTTCTGGTCTAGTCTATTTGGTGTCCTGTAGAACTTTTGTATGTTTATGAACATCTCTTTCTTTAAGTTGGGAAAATTGTCTTCTATGATTTTCTTGAAAATATTTTCTGGATCTTGGAGCCTGGAATATTATTTTTCATCTATTCCTATTAGTCTTAGATTTCATCCTTTCATGGCATCCTTGATTTCTTGCATGTTTTGTGTTTGGAACTGTTCTGATTTTACTTTTCTGCAATTTACTTTTCTGTAACTATTTCTGCAATTGTATTTTCAGCACCTGAGATTCTCTCTTCCATCTCTTGTATTCTATTGGTGAAGCTTACCTTTGTGGTTCCTGATCTTTTCTCTAAGTTCTCCAGCTCCATGCTTTTCTCTGTTTGTGTTTTCTTTATTGATTCTAATTCTGTTTCATGTCTTGCACCATCTGTTTGAATGTCGATTCCTGTCTTTCCATGATGGCCTCATTTTTTTTGTTCGTTTCCTCTCTATATGCCTCTACTTGTGTCTCTGTATGTACCTCTATTTATTTGGCTGTGTTTGCCTGTATATCTTTGAGAGCTTTGTTGGTTTCTTCTTTATGTGCCTTTAATACCTGGATAACCATAGATTTGAGATCATTTTCCTGTGTTGCCAAATAATTAAAATATCAATTGATTTTTGAGGTTGTTAGTGAAGCCATGATGTCCTGAATTTTGTTGTTTGTGTTCTTAACACACAGACCTTTGTTCTCTACTCTCAGATTTGGGCCGGCAGCAACAAATGAACATGTAGGAGATCCTTCAGCTCATTGGTGTCCACTGTTTGGCCACTGGGCAGGGAAAAGTACTTGTGGCAGCTGTGTCTGCCTTCTCAGTCACGGAGCATGGAGGCTCCTGCTTGGGCCAGCAGGTGCTGCAGCCGCCTAGCTGGGAGTCCCTTACTTCCACTGTCTCTGCAGTCTCAGTGCAGAGCACAGAGACTCCTACTTGGGGCAACCAGTGCCACCTCCACCAAGCAGAAAGGCCTGTGCTTGGGGCAAGGGAAAGTGCAAGGGGTTGAATATTCGCTACTCTCAGGTTCTGGAGATGTCCGCGGGTGACATGGATCCACACTATCCCAACTCATGGGTTGTCCCCTCTTGCCCAGAAAATCTCAATGTCGATGTTCTAGCTTTGGTTGCCCCTCTACTCACCAATTTTACAGTTTCAAATCCTGTGCCCTTCAAATACGGTGCAAGCTGGTTGCTGCCATCTTGGACTCGCCTCAGCCAACTTTCTTACTATTCCCATCCTCCCTTCCCTCGGGTGGCGCTGCCTATAGTGAGCCAGCCCTCCTACCTAAATTAGCAATTAAAAAAAAATGCCTCACAAACATGTTCACAGGCCAATATGATGGAGGCAGTTCTAAATGGACTGAGCCTCTTCCGAGGTAACTCGGTTTATGTTAAGTTGACAGCTGGCACTAAATAGAACGTTACCATCTGTATTAAATCATTATCTTCCTAGGGAGCATTTCTTTTGCTTGTTTGTTTGTTTGTATTGTTGGTTGCGTTTTGTCAGATTGTCTTTTTGTTCTTCACTCTGGCATAAAACTCTGTATATAGCCCAAGCTACCCTCAGATTCATACCAACCCTTCTCTTTCAAGCTCCCAAAGCCATACCGTTACAGGATTTAGCCACTGTGCCAGATCACGTCATTGTGAAGACAAAATCAGTCAACTCTGTAGTTTTATGTTTAATATGCTATTAGCTATTATCACTACACTGAACACTGTACTCCTTGAATTTTGGCTCTTAACTGAAATCCCTGGCCTCCCAATACTTTTCTATCATGCTTAAAAACAAATAATAAAGTAGTTACTTAATATTCTTACTGTTTGACAGTCTATCTTGTACCTTTTACCTTCCTGACCCTGTTAAAACTCTGTTACAACATGCATGCAATGTGTATGAAACTTCTACAAGGCAACACTCTGATTGCACGTTTATTGGGGTGCACTGTGTAAAGATATGTCTCTGAATATTCATTTGTTAATTCTGTACTGGCAAAGAGCACTGGTTCATCACTGGTCTCATATTTTGTAAATATTTGTTCTTCCCTCACCTGCCTAAGGCAATCTAGAATTGTATCTGACTGGCTTTAGTGATCTTTACTCAGCAGAAGGTGAAGGCAGATTGTCTGGGCAGAGAAAGGAACTCTGGGAGAAGAAAAAGATGCTGAGCCATCTAGACAATATGAAAGTAATTTTTAAGTCTTAAAATAAGCAGTTTAAAAAATAGTACGTTTTTAACAATCTGTTATTTTACTGTATAGCTTATTTCACCACTGTGCCCATCAAGTAAGACATAAAAGTTAGAAAGCATACAGATTGTATTAATGCCTCCTTTTTCTTCTTATATGAAATTTCAAATAGTTACATATATCTTTCTATGAGAGTTTAACTTAGTTAAATTGATTTTTATAATACTTAAAATGGATTAATCATAAAATCCTAGAAATTTCTGATTTACAATGATTTTCAATTTTACTTAGCTTAAAATATTTACTGCATCAAATGAAATTAAAAACATTTTATTGAAGTAAATAAATCCTTATAATTTCAAATTTAGTGAACTATGAAGTAGGAAATGTTATATTGTTACATAAAGCCAAATTACATTTGTAAAAAATGTTAATATTTAAATGTGTATTTAGACATGAAGGAGTTTAGGAAAATAATACACTAATTGTCTCTACATACAAATAAGACACATAATAATTAAAACATGTAATGGCAGTTCAATTCATCTCTACAGTACCTTCATATAACTCACAGCATAGACTAAATAACAGAAATTTTACTGGGGAAAGTTTAGAATCAATTAATATCCAACCTTCAGAAAAGTATCATGAGGCAGAAGAAGCCTTACATTATCATTAGCAGAAAAACATGGGACGGATTGCCAATTTTATGCTTATAGATTACCAAGATGTAGGTATTAATACAAAAATTCAAGAGACAAAGAAATGTATCATTCAGATACTAACCAGGCAGACAGTCTCTAATAGGGACAGCTGTGTAACGTAGTCATTTGCATAGCATAATCTGGTAAAGCAAATTAACTCCTTTATTGTTAGTCAAAACTACAGTGTTATTCTATTTGGAGTCTTTAAAGGAACAACAGCATTTCCTTTCTGATTTCATAAACACTTTAAATTTTAATCACTGGAAAATATGGTATATAAATTTTAGCACCTGATTCTTTAAGTCTTCAAAGTGCATCCCTATTTCTTTGGCCTTGATTCAGGTGTATTAAAAGTCAATAATGTTATTTACCCAATGTACTTTTCCTGCTGTTTATCTGTTTAGGTTTATCTTTCATTCTTCCAATGAAGGATAAACTCTGGACTAGGAACATCTCCGTGATAGGAATGCTTGTTTTAGATGCCATTTTCCATGCTACGCATCAAAAATATAAAAGAAGTTACACACACACACATACATACACTCATACACAAATACACGTATAAACACATACATACACACATAGTGTACAAACAAATGAAATGCATATGTATGATTTCTTCAGTTTTGTAATCCTAAAAAATAGAACACTATGTGGTATATGAAATTTGCTTAATAAGTAATTATTAGAAAAATTAGTTTATAAAATAACAGAAATGAATTTAATAGAATGATTCACTAAATTCTTATTAAGCTTACTCATTAATCTTTCTAGTCTTTCCTGTAAATGTTGTTTATTTCCTCAGATGAAGGGATGAAATAAGAGCCATTCCCAAACCTTTCTAGCTCTTTCTGAATATTTTTTATTATTATTACAATTTATTCAATTTGTATCCTAGCTGTAGCCGCCTCCCTTGTCCCCTCCCAAACCCACCCTCCCTCTGTCTCTTTCCCTCCCATGCTTCTTCCCCACTACACTGATAAGGGAGGTCCTCTTCTCCTTCCATCTGACCCTAGCCTAATGACTGGCTTAAACTCCTTTCCAAGCTGGCTGATTCAAACTGGCTTCTCTTGGATTTTGACTGAATGGGTCTGCTTGGCCTCAAACTAACTCTGGCAATATGTTTTAATCTTCTGGTTCCTTCTCATTCTCTGGGTCATTCTGTCTTTACCTGTGCCTAGCTTGTTGTCTCTGCAACCTGCCTCTGTAAAACTGTCCTAGCAATAAACTCTCAGCAAAAAAGAAAAAAGCTCTGTGTAAAAGCCTCTTCTCTCTCCCTACACTGCTCTTTTTTCACATCGTTGTTTTAGTCCCATCCCTCCTCTCATTCTATCCCTACCCTCCCTCCCTCTCCTTTTCCTCAGAAAAGAGAAGCTCCCTTTCCCATCTACCCCAGCTAGTCAAGTTGCATCAGGACTGAGACTGTCCTCTTTCCCTGTGTGTGGACTGGCAAGGCAGTCCCACTAGGGGAAGTGTTCAAAAACATGGCAAGAGAGTCTGTGTCCAATATATTCCCCCACTTCACTTATTAGGAAACCCAAATGAAGCCTAAGCTGCTCATCTGTTACATCTTTGCAGGGGACCTAGATCCAGCTCATGCAAAGTCCTTTGTTGGTGTTTCAATTTCAACAATCCCCTCTGGGCCCTAGTTAGTTGGCTCTGTGCCTGATAAAACCAAAGACCTACCTTATGAAAGAATGCCAACCTTTGACACTGTTAATGATACTCTGCTAAGCTTGCAGACGGGACCCTGTCAGAGTTGTACCCAGCAGCACCTCCAAACAGATGCTGAAATCCACAGCCAAACATTGGTTGGTATGTAGAGAGTCTTGCGGAAAATCGGGAGGAAGCAGAAAAGGACCAGGAGGTGAGAGTAACTCCACTGCCTGCACTGCTCTGAAGTAGCCTCTCTTTCTTGTCCTGGTTTCAGGACTCATTCTGCCAAACCTTATCTGACTCATCGCTTTGTCTGCCCCTCAAGTACATGTCACTTTGAAACATGGTTGCTTCCTTCTGTTAACTAATTTTACTTATTTACACACATTGTTTACAATTAAATGTGTGTACCAAGGGAATGTTTGTATTCCAGTCAGAATATACTGTAATCTAGAGTATGTCTGTGTTCCAGTTGGATCACATAAACCTAGAAGGTCTTTGGATTTGATCCCCTGTCAAAGCAGACATGGTGATGGATTAAAGTTCCTCTTCCCCTTTCTGCAGAAGCTAACAGAAACAATTGTCGATTCCATAAACTTAACAGACCAAGTAACTTTATGAAGATCCATTGATGTGATGATCCTTAATAAGCACAGTCCTGAGCATCTGTGTCATCAAATGTCATTTCCACATCATGGTTTTTCAGTCTGCCAGTCTAATAAATGGTCTGTCCTTTTTCAGCCAGTTTATTGATCTGTCCCAATTCAGGACAGTTTTCTGTGTTGTGTGCATTGCTGTCTTTCTGCATCTCTTCTTTCCTTTAGTTAATCCTCATTTTCTTAAACATAGGTATCAAAATGTAACCCAGGATTGTCTTTAACTCAGGATTAATATTCAGTAAAGCTCTTACATCATAGAAAAGTATAGAGGAATCAATATCTATCCTTTTGAAAGAATGCCTTTCATGTAGAAGCTTCTTTACTAAGATCAGATCTTTATCAGTTTTGATAGGAAACCATAGTCTTTCATTACCTGTGGGAATATAGGTAAAACCACTTCCCCAATGTAACACATTCTGTGAATTCCACTTCGATGTAAAAATATCTTTGAAATATACGGGGTGGTCTAATTCTAATTCAGTAGTTTTTGTTTTCCCTATCCAGTGTCTTTCAGGTAATCTTACTCCCCCTTTCTGTTTATCAAGGTACAATTAGATTTTTATGAACCCACACATATCAAGAGCTAGAATTTCTTACTTTTTAAACTGCATACTTGGGCACTCAATATAAACAAAGCTGCTTCTTTCCATAAACTAACTTTATCTTCATTGTTAGAGATTAAAGGTGTGACTAAGGGTGTGTCTGTATTCAGCCAGATCATATTGTAATCCAAATTGTGTCTGCATTCCAGCTGGATCATAAAGACCTAGAAAGTCTTTGGATGTGATCCCTTTAAGTAGTGGCCAAGTTGCTGGATTAAATTTCTCTGTACTTTTCAGTGATGTAAGAGCACTACTGAATATTGATCCTGAGTTCAAGACAAACCTAAGTTACATAGTGAGACCTATGTTCAAGAAAATAAAGCCTAACCTTAAAAAAAGAAATGATGACAATTTGCCTGCAAATTTGTAGGCAAATGATGGGACCTGGAAACGATCATCCTGAGTGAGGTATCCCCAAAGCAGAAAGAAACACATGGTATATACTCACTTATATAGACCTATAAGATAGGATAAACATACCGAAATCTATACAGCTAAAGAAGAAAAACAAGAAAGAGGACCTGGGGTAAGATGATCAATCCTCACTTAGATAGACAAATGGGATGGACATTGAATGTAGGAGAAAACATGCAACAGGACAGGAGCCTACCACAGAGGGCCTCTGAAAGACTACCTAGCAGTGTATCCAAGCAGATATTAGGACTCACAACCAAACCTTCAGCAGAGTGCAGGGAATCATATGAAAAAAGAGGGAGTTAGTAAGACTTGGAGAGGACAAGAGCTCTACAAAGAACAATTAGATCAGAGCACAGGGGTCTTTTATGAGACTGTTTCTCCAACCAAGGACTATGTATGGATATAACCTAGAACCCCTGCTCAGATATAGCCCATGGTAGCTCAGTATCCAACTGAGTACCCTAGTATGGGGAATAGGGACTATTTCTGTCATGAACTTAATGGCTAGCTCTTCGCCCCTCCCCCTCGAGGGAGGAGCAGCTAGACCCCAGAAGAGGACATTGCAGCCAGTCCTGAAGAAATGTGATAAGCTAGGGTCAGAAGGAAGGGGAGGAGGTCCTCCCCTATCAGTGGATTTGGAAAGGGGCAGGGAGTTGATGAGGGAAGGATGGGGGGAGTGGGAAGGAATGAGGGAGGGGGCTATGGCTAGGATACAAAGTACATAACCTGTGATTAATATAAAAATAAAATAAATTTAAAAAAATTTAAAATGACAACAAAAACTGGTCCTAGTCTAACTGAATGTCTACATGTAGAAAAATGCAAAGAGATCCATATTTATCACCTTGCAAAAAGTAAAATCCAAGTGGATCAAAGACCTTAAGCTAAAACCAGACACATTAAATCTGTTAGAAGAAAAAGTAGGGAAGAACACAGGTGACAACTTCCTGAACAGAACACCAACAGCACAGGCTCTAAGATCAACAATCAATAAGTGAGACCTCATGAAGCTGAAAAGCTTGTGAAAAGCAAAGGATACCATCTTCAGAACAAAACTACTGCCTACAGATTGGGAAAAGATCTTTACCAACCCTATATCTGACTGAGGGCTAATATCCAGAATATATAAAGAATTCAGGAAGTTAATACCAAGAAACCAATTAATCCAATTTTGAAATGGGGTACAGAGCTAAACAGAGAATTTTCAAGAGAGGAATATTGAATGGCAGAGAAATACTTTAAAAAACGTTCAAAATCCTTAGTCATCGGAGAAATGAAAATCAAAATCCTAAGAATAAACTTCATACCTACTAGATAACTCATGCTGTTGAGGTTGTGGAAAAAGGAGAACCCTCCTCCATTGCTGGTGTGAATGTAACCTTGTACAACCACTTTGCTAATCAATCTGGTGCTTTCTCAGAAAATTAGGAATAGTGCTACCTCAATATCCAGATAATAACCTCTTGTGCATATATCTGAAAGCTGTTCAACCATATAGCAAGGACATTTGCTCAACTATGTTCATAACAACTTAATTCAGAATAGCCAAAATCTGGAAACAACCCAGATGTCCTTCAACCAAAGAATGCATACAGAAATTGTGCTTAACTTACACAATGGAATACTATTCAGCAATTAAAAACAAGTGAATCATGAAATTTGCAAGCATATGGTGGGAACTAGAAAAGATTGTCCTGAGTGGGGTAACCCAGAAGCAGAGAGATATGCACGGTATATACTCACTTATAAGTGGATATTAGCCATATAATATAGGATAAAAATATTAAAATCTATAGTTCTAAAGAACCTAAAGGAGGACCTTAGGACAGGTTCAATCCTCATTCAGAAGGGTGAACAGGGTAGACATCAGAAGTAGGAGAAGACAGGGAACAGGAAAGGATCCTTCCCCAGCGGTCCTCTGAAAGAACCTACCCATCAGGGTATCAAAGCAGATGCTGAGACTCATAGCCAAACTTTGGGCACAGTGCAGAGAATATTATGGAAAAAGGGATAGATAGAAAGACCTGGAGGGTACAGGAACTCCACAAGGAGACCAACAGGACCAAAAAAATCAGAGCTCAAGGGTTCTGAGGAGACTAATCAATCAACGAAAGACCATGCATAGAAAGGACCTAGACCCCTGCTCAGATGTAGCCAGTGGAGAGCTCAGTCTTCATGGAGGTTTCCTAGTAAGGGGAGCAGGGGCTGTCTCTGACATGGACTCAGGGGCTGGCTCTTTTTTCATCTCTGGTGAGGTGGCCTAACTAGGCCACAGAGAAAGAGAATCCAGATAGTCGTGATGAGACTTGATAGGCTATGGTCAGATAGTAGGGGAGGAGGACCTCCCTTATCAGTGGACTTGGAGAGGGGCATGGGAGGAGAGGTGAGATTGGGAGGTAGTGAAGGAGGGGGCTACAGCCTGGATGTAAAGTGAATAAATTGTAATAAATAATAATAATAATGAAGAATAAATAAATAAATATAAAAAATTTAAAACCAAATATTGTTTAAGTACTACAGAAAACATATTTTTATCTATTAAAATATACTTCTCTAAGATAAGCCCCGCCCAAAAAAAGGACCACAATTTACTTTATTCATTACAGCTAAACTTCAAAGGAATGTTTACAAAATCACAAATGTTATTTAGTTTACTCAAAGAAATTTACTAATAAATAAACAGAACCAAATAATAAATATTGTTACAGCTTCCATTAATATGAATTTGCCTTCTTTGAAAAGTCTGTAGAGCATTTTCTCATTATCAGATGCTAAAAATAAATGATTCTGTATTTGATGTGTGAAATAATACATAAAACTTAAAAGATGTGGTAAGTGAAGGAAACACGTAAAGATGCCTTTTGTTTCTTTACAAGGGAATAAATTGTACCTTCAGGTATGATCTCAGAATGGAATCCTTCCCAACCTTCCAAGTGCAGAGTGAGCAGAAACTAAAGAGGAAATCAATATTTGACCACAGAGTATTTTTAGAGTTAAAATTATAGGACACAGAAGGCTCTGACAGAGAGCAAGTGAATGGTGCACAGTGTGTGTGTCTGAAATGTCTGAAAATGCTTCACTTGACAAAGATGTGCGGAGGCTTATCTGGAGTCGCTGGCACTGATGACTGCTTCTGACTGTCTCTCTAGATCTGAGAAGAGAGAAGCATGTTGCTTCATATAACCATGTCTACTAAAGCTCACATGCTTGCATTAGGTCAAATGTTCAAAAACATGTTAATGACATGCAAGGCCTGTTCAGTGTAACATAATTTCCAAGCCATGAGCTGGTTCCCGGAAGAAGCCATCAAATATGTAAATAGCTAGAAGTCGCTGCAGGAACCAGTACTGACAGACTCAGACAGTTAACAGAGTGGTCAAGAGTCTCAGCTCATTTTATTAACATTTTTAACAGAACTTCAGACATATTTTAATGGTACTGCATCATTGCACATATAAGTAACACTAAGGTTTATCTCAGTAATTCCATGGGTCGTTACAAACATGGCCAGTGTGACAAGCATACATTCATGAACTTTCAAAATTTATTTTCTTAATTTTAATTTCTTACAAAACAAACAAATGCAGTAAAAATGTTGATGGTAAAAATCAAAACACCAGAAGTCAAAATAATTAATTTTCTCACTTATATGAATTAACATTTTATTACTAATTGTTTTTTAATTTCTCCATTATATTATCATATACTACTGAATATTCTCTATTTAGTGCCTTTATGTGGGGATCTATATATCAATTGAATATATCATTTTATTTATCATAAATATTTGTTCCTCCTTTTTGTATAAGGTTTACACAGCACTACATGATCTAAATAGGCTTTCAAGACCTCTCACAAGGTGTATTTTTGCTTACCAGGTAGATATCAAGTTGTGTTTTTCCCTTTTCACATAAACAGATATAGTAGCTTTCATCAATGAACAGAAGCTTCCTAAAAAGCCATGGCATGCTTCCATTACACATTTTTCTGTCCTTTCTCTGAGAAGCCAGGTACCTCCAGAAGGATATCTGCTTCTCCCTTCTCAATCTTGAAGCTGACAGAGGAGACACCTATACACAATCCACGGGGACCTGCTGTTCAAAGGTAACATGTTGTGTTAAGGCACATATTTGAACATTCTCTTTTACTGTAGCAAAATACAATGTTCTTTGAAGTTCTTTAACTTAGATAAATGTCTTTGTGCTACACAACTTTAGAGCTATTAATAAATATCAAAGCTAATACCCAGGTATTTGTCATAAAGATACCTTAGAAAATTTTGCCAGTTCAATTTTTTTCTTTTTCTTTATTATTCATTACAATTTATTCACTTTGTATCCCAGCGGTAACCCCCTCCCTCATCTCCTTTCAGTGCAACCCACCCTCCATCTTCTCCAATATTCCCTTCCCAAGTCCGCTGATAGAGGAGGACCTCCTCCCCTTCTTTCTGACCCTAACCTATCAGTTCTCATCAGGACTGGCTGCATTGTCTTCCTTTGTGGCCTGGCAATGCTGTAATCCTCAGGGGCAGGTGAAAAAAGATCCAGTTACTGAATTCATGTCAGACAGTCCCTGCTTCCCCAATTGGAGACTGAGCTGCCATGGTCTACATCGGAGCAGGGGTTCTAGGTCCTCTCCATGCATGGTCCTTGGTTGGAGCATTGGTCTCTGCAGGGCCCCTCTGAGCCCAGATTTTTGGGGTATGTTGGTTTCGTTGTGAAGCTCCTGTACCCTCCATGGCTTTCTATCTCTCCCTTCTTCCATAATATTCCCTGCACTCAGCCTAAGGTTTGCCTATGAGTATCAACATCTAATTCTATGCTTTGCTGGTTAGATTCTTTCAGAGGCCCCCTGTGGAAGGCTCCTTTCCTGTCCCCTGTCTTCTACTTCTGAAGTCTATCTTGTTTGCCCTTCTACATGATGATTGAGCCTCTTGCCTAAGGTCCTCCTTGTTTCACTTCTTTAGAACTATAGATTTTAGTATGTTATCCTGCATTATATGGCTAATATCCACTTAGAAGTGAGTATATACACCATGTATATCTCTCTGCATCTCACTCAGGATGATCTTTTCAAGATCCCACCATTTGCCTGCAAAGTTCATGATTTCCTTGTTATTAACTGCTGAGTAGTATTCTATTGTGTAAATGTTCCACGATTTCTGTATCCACTCCTTAGTTGAGGGACATCTAAGTTGTCTCCAGAGTCTGTTTATTATGAATAAAGTTGTTATGAACATAGTTGAGCTAATGGCCTTGTTTTATACCTGAGCATATTTTAGCTATATGCATAGGAGTAGTATAGCTGGATCTTGAGGTAGCTCTATTCTTAATTTTCTGAGAGAGCACCAGATTAAGTTTCAAAATGGTTGAAGAAAAATGGGGTATAGCCAGTTGTATTCTTATTGTAACATTATGGTTAATTTCTCATACATATATTTCTGTATTTTATAATGATATAATTTTATATTATATGTTATATTATTTATAATATATACTTTATAATAATATAATTTTTCATAATTATGTTAATGGGATTCTTAGAATGTCTTCTCATATTATGAGATACTGTTAGAAAATCATTTGTACATATAAATATATATATATATATATATATGTTTGTGTGTGTGTCTAACTATGTCACCTTATTCTCTGTACCATTTCCTGTCCCAATCAATTCATATGACTAAAAAGAAAGGGGATACAGAATTATACTATGGGACTGATAGGAAAGCTTTTGACATCTCAACTCCACTTATTCAGGTGTAAAATCTTAGCAGAAGATGAGACTCAGGCATATCGGCAGTGAAGGTAGGTAAGAAAATAATGATCAATTCTGATGTACTATTTAGCTATGCAGTCATTAGAGAATCACAATAGAAAGACTTTGGAGGCCTTCCACGGGCTATGTGAGTCGACTTTCAAGACTCAGGACTCACACACATGATTGTTTTTGTATTTGTATATATGCTTGCTTTGATATATGGAAAACACACCACCTTCCATTTTCTCCAGGTTTTAAGTTACAAGAACTTCCACATAAAAACTATAAGCAAACATCAGTTCACTGCTTTAAAATTGATAAGTCCTAAAAATATTTTTCACTAGGTCATCAACAGGTTTAAAATATAGTGGGACCAAAGTATCATGGTCATTTCTGCTTGCTAGCATGAACATAAAACATTTGGTTTTCCGTATTTAAAAATTGAACAATGACTTCATTTCTTTCTAAGTACCAAAAAAATCTTTTAAAATCTCAAATATAAAACCTGAAGGGAAGGTAATTCTACTCTTGTCCTTTCATAATAGTTCTTTGAACACAGAACATATTATGAATAACAAAAAGAAGTCTTTCATATTACAAAGAAATTCATTTAAGAAATGAAAATGTCATAAGAAAAGAAAATGAAAATTGGAATCTAATTCTCTATAAATGTCTCCTCTGTTCAATTCAGTGTCATTCATATAATAATGTGAGTGGAGTGGAGTCATCAAAATTGTCAAGTGTCTGTAAATATTCCTGTCTTGTGTCATGGGATGAAAATGAAATAACTTAGAGATATGTTTTATATACAAGATTATTGGCATTTCTCCCATGTCCTATTGGATATATGATCATGATAATTGAAATGTATTCTTTTACGTAATATACTCTTAATGTATAGCCATCAAATAATAAGAGCCACAGTGAATAATTGAAGCAAGAGTGGATGATTGTGAAGGAAATGATGCATAGTATCTTCTTACATCCATCAATTATTTGAAATTATATCACTAACAGAAATTGAAATCTCTCTAAGAGTTTTTTAAGAATTCCCAATGAATATCAATGCATTTTTTAGTTACCAAGAGATGTGCCACTCTTCCAAAAGTGCCTGCATTATATACACAAAGTTTTATTCATTCAATTGTCCACTGCAGCATTCATGACTGCTTACAGAAATGAACACATGCCTTGTTGGGTTCATGGAGAATCCATAACACCATGTGATTGCTTTGGTTTCCCAGGTAATCTCTAATTACACTTTAAGGAAGTACTGCACCAATCTGGAGGTGAAGTTAAAAAAAGAAATTCAGTTGATGTTTTCTTGGTCATCACTGTCAGGTAGTTTTGTGTTGATGTGACAAGACACCTGAAAAGAAAGAAAAAATGACTTTAAGGAAGAAAGATATATTTTGGCACATTATTTAAATGGTTTCAGTTCAGGGTTGCTTGACTCTACCATTGTGTGCCAGAAGCAAGTCCAAACATCTTAACAAGGAACATATCTAGGGCAGATATTCCCCTTTGGCATCCAGAAAGCAAGGAAACAGAGCAAAGAAGTGGCCAAAAACTAGATAAAGCCTCCAAAGTGCCATCCCAAGTGATCTACTTCCTCCTGCTAGGATCCATAAGTTTCCAAGACCTTCCAATAGCTCATGCAGCTATGAATCCATCCGTGATTTATACAGTTGGAGCTTTCGTGATTCAGTCACCTCTGAACACTGTTGCATGGGATGTCAATGTTCAACACATGAGCCATTGGGTAAAATTCAAATTAAGCCACAGCAACTATACTAATATAACAGAAAAGCCAAGATTTACCAAATGCTAAATCAAATCACAATGAAATTACATGGACAGATCTTAGTCAGAGATTCAGGACTCACAGAGTTGCTTGTGGTTTTTAAAAGTGGTAGAAGGAAAAGTTGATTTTCATTCTCTCTCCTTGATGTTTTCTACTTATACATTTATTCCACACCCTAAATTAATTGGAAGTAGCATCAATTGGTTGGTTACCTTGCTGTGTGTGCTACATCCTCCATCATTTATGCTTCCCCCCTCCCAAAAAAAGACCAATTACCTACATCTTAGTGAAAGTCAATTTCCCTTGAAGTAAATTGCCAGGTCATAGGCTAGAAACAAACAAACAAAGAGGAGAAGGGAGCTGAACGACAATTCCCACTCCATCCTCAGTTTTTCAACTGCAGCACACAGTGTGTAGCAAACTCTTGAAGACTAAGAAAAGCTGTAACATAGGCAAATACAGTTTCTTCTTCTTCCAAAGAGAAAATGAGTCTTTTTGACCCCAAATCACCTGCCAGCAAGTCTCAGAGTTTCTTCAGGTGCTGAAGGTATAGAAATCTAAAGTGACAAGAACTCATCATCTCTCTGAATAGAAATAAAAACAGTCCAATTTTAGGAAATGAGAGCAGAAGACTCTCACAGGGAACGGTCCTGAGTCAATTACACAGAACACACCCGATTGCCTCTGAAATAAAGCTGCTGAGGTATAGGCTTCTACCACTGTGTTTCTAAAAGGGAGAGATCAGTCTGGGTTTTTCACCTTATGCTTTTTTCTCTGTCTTCATATTCCAATATGAGACTTGCTCTTCTGACTTCACATTCATGAGCTATATCTTGTTACTCCATCTTACTTGTTATGTTATTATTCTTCTACACACATACATATATTTGGGTATATATGGAAAATATACAAAAAGAAACATGTTTCCAAATGGAAACATAGAAAAAAACAAAAGTATAAAAATAACAAAAAATACAATGTAAGTCCAATAGCAGAAGCAGATATTCCTATAAGTATTTCCACACTGAAACAGATTTGTTACTAAAAGCTTGACCCTGACAAACTTGTCATCAGGGCTGCTTGGATAAAGCCATGAGCTTTATCAGCTTTAGTCAGCTTCAGCAGGTGCGTGAGGACAGAAGCCTGCTGCTGCCACCCACAGGGCCGCCTCTGACCGCCTGCGACCTTCCTCGATGCCAAGAACCAGGTCTGGAACACGGACACCAGCTTTGAACACGGGTCTTCAGAAGCCTGGTGGTCTGCCTCCGCAACTGCTGAAGGAACTGCCCAGATATTATTTCACCTCTCAAAGTTTTTCCAGATAAATTTCACTAACAATATTTAATCACATCCGAACCTGAGTCAGGGAATCAGAGTTTGAGGGTTCCCAGACCCTGTATTAACAAGAAATATCTAGAAAGAATGAGGATAAATTGAGAAGTTAGCCAACATACAACAATAGTTCTAGGCGAGTCACATGAAAAATAAACATGAAAAGAATTAAAGTACATATCAGGTGTTCCAAATTACAAGCTCCTTTCCTCTTTTTGTACCTAGTGATATTTAAACCCCTAGAAACATTCATTAAAAAATAACCTTGTTTAATCTGATAAATTCATGAAAAGGTGTTTCTACTTAACAAGACAAAAGTTCTATAAAACCAAGAAGAGCAAGGAAGTTGAGGCAGAGAAGCCATGGTAGAGTTTACCATCCAGATAGGGAATAGATTAGATTCCTGTGGAGAGATAGAAGGATCTGAAATGAAAAGCAGGGCTTGGGAAAATGTGGAACTCTTTTTTTATATTTAGACAATGACCATCCCATATCTGTAAAAAACAAAACAAAAAAACATATTTTTTGGTTCGCCACTGAAATTTATTGTAGCAGTAGGACTTATGTTTTAGGTAGCTTTTAGAGGAAGAAATTTTGAAGGGAATTCTATCACTAACATTGCAGACCATCTAAAGACAGAAGTTTCTGAACAGAGCTTGCCACAAGTTCCTACTTAGGCAGTAGCCAGAATGATGTTAATCTACAGTGAAAGATCATGAGATATTGGTTAGTCACATGGGAAAGCCTGGTGAATAATTTTTGAAGTGACAAGACAGAAGCAAAGCCTTACATTTGTTTTCAGGCAAAAGAACTGACAGCAAGAAATATTACTTTACTATAACCATATTTTTCCCACATAAACAGGAAGGCTCTGGATGTTGGAGTTTTACACACATGGAATTGCCTCTATTTCTGTCTTTTCTACAACTCGGCATTATGAGTATATCTTACGTCCACATCTGGTACCCAGTTCCGGTGTCACGAGTCTTTTTAGTGTACAGTATTTCATTCTTGCTAAATTCTTACTAAAAAACTGGGCAAATTCCTCTACCCCTGA
Organism: Pachyuromys duprasi; assembly: GCA_028658305.1. NCBI lineage: Eukaryota > Metazoa > Chordata > Mammalia > Rodentia > Muridae > Pachyuromys > Pachyuromys duprasi. Next base: position 55,862,920 of record CM053745.1, read on the forward strand.
AAAGAAAAAAAAAAGCCTTTCCAAATCAGCTTGGGAAAAGAGCTTAACAAAAGCTGCTGTATAATCAGAATTTCTATTTGAATGTGACAAAGAAACCTACATTAAATTCTGGGGTGGAGGCCAAGGCCACAGCCACAAAAGCCATCATCTCAGCTTTGTCCCTCACTCCTGGAAGGACATTCTCATTCTGAAAGAAAAGCCAGGCCAGAAGGCTATTTTGACAGGACATTTAATGTAAGTAGTAATTCTCCTCCCATCCAGCTTTACTGTCTTTGAGGTACTTATTCTTATTATCTTCATTTTAAAAGTGTAGAAACAGAAGGAGTGAAGAGAGGTTCAGTATCTTGTTCAAGTATTCTGCGAGTGTAGGTTACACACTACATTCTTCCTATAAGCAGGCAACTGAATAGACGTTTCCAGACTCATGTATGCAGATTGATACTTATAACCTCTGTCATCATTCTATAAGCTTGTATAGATGTTCCAGAGATCTCTAATAAAGATTGTCTGTGTTATGCTTATCTATGAAGAAGGAATGCTTGAACATGAAATTTATTCAAAGTTCTAATTTAAACTAAAATCATTCTTCACAATTTGAAATGTACATTTTAATTTACAAACAATTGAATTTTTTCTTATGGTTGTTACATTTTTCTCCTTTGAAAAACCAGATCCTTCTACACTGAACCAATGTTGTAATTGAATTTGAAATTTCTTCTAAAAATCAGTTTATGTATAAAACACTTGATGCATTTTGTATTTAACCTTAAATTATTATATCAGCACAAATAAAACATACTTTTACCAAGTTCCAATGGTAATGGTTAAATAGTAGCTATTTAATAATTCTATATTTTTCTCCCATGTAGCCAATAAGTTTAACCACAAGTACAACTTATTTTACTGTTTTCAAATATTAAAATGCTCAGATGAACTGCAAAAAAGAGATGGGTGGAGGCTGAAAACAACTGAAGACTTTGTGTTTCTAATGGATAAAAAAAATGATGAGATTTTAATTAATACCCTTACTGAAACACAGTTTTACCATTGTATAAATAATTTAACCAATTGGCTGCTAAGTCAGTAACCTCATCATAACCAATTCCTCCTATGTAACAATTAAGTTTCAAATTTTTGTAAAGTAAACTCTGTAACCAGATGTCAGGATGGCTCCATGTATAAAGTTATATGCCAAGGAGCCTGATGACCTGAGTTCAGTTTGGTGACCCATATGGTAGAAGAAGAAAACAAATTGTCCTCTAATCTCTACATATATGCTATGGGCCTACACACACTTTCACACTCACATACACACACACATACACACACAATTACTAAGTACAAAAATGATAACAAATTTTTTCAGCTTTTAAAATTTTTTTATTTAATAGAGTTTATTTACTTTGTATCCAAAACTTTTAAATTCTGTTACAGGTTCAGATATAGAAGGAAACACAACACCATAAGATGGATTTAAATGAAAGTGAATAACTGTTCTGTAACAGTTAGTAAAATCTGGTTCACTGCATCAATTTTGCTATGGCATCAAACTTCTGTCTTTTTGGGAAAATCACTTTCAGACTCTAGGCATAAACTGAAGATACACCTGTCAAAAACAGCACAATCAATGGCGTATTGGGAATGAAACAATTCATAGGAATTTACAGAATTGACACAGACATGAGAGAGAGTAAGCATAAGTATTTATGTAATTAATCATTTATTTACATAATTGGAGATATCATTGGATAGTGTATTAATGACAAAAAATAAGTGATGAAAGACAGAAGGAAGGAAGGATAGAAGAAAGGGAGAAGAAAGATTTTAAGTTGAATTTCTTTTATTCCATGAACTATAATAGGGATTTTGTGAACTAATTTGCAATTGAACACTAATTCCATAATGTATGTATTTTAGATAAGATATGGAACCTGAGGTTCGGAGCTAAATATCTCATATCAACCCTACCTTTCTGTGTCCTACTGCTCTCTATGAATACCAGCTACTTGTCCTACCCTTCTCCCTACTTCTAAGAAATCAAAGGATTTAATTTGCACATATGAGGGTGAATGTGCAATATTTGTCTTCCAGTCTGTCTTATTTCATTTGAAGAAATTCTTCAGTTCTGTCCACATTACCACAAATGTCAGACCTCATTCAGCTATCCATATGGTTATGAATATATATATATATTCATATATGCACACATATATACATTTACACAATGCATACACAACATTGTGTTATTTACTGACAAACATTGATGTTGCTTCTATATTTTGACTAATGTGGATAACGCTACACAAGCACAGAAATTCAAATATTGTTTTGACACGTTGATTTGATTTCCTTCAGATAAACAGCCACAGTAGACTTTCTTGTACTAATTTATAATCCCATCCTCTGTGCAAGTGCACATGTGTTACACGGGTAACTCAAAAATCAAGACTTTATACTAGTAACTCAAAACAAAACCAGTAAGACTAAAATTGTTATTTTATGAAACGGTGAAAAGGTCTTAGTAAAGTTTCAAGGCACTTCAATGTAGAAAGCAGTTACACGGTTTTTCCTTTGAACAAGGAAGGCTGCCATAGGCTCATGTGTTTGAGTGTTTTGTGCCCTGTTGGTTGTACTGTTTGGGAAGGTTGTAGGACTTTTAAGAGATACAGCTTTGCTGGATAAAGTATGTCACTGGGGATACGCTCTGAGGCTTTATATCCAGCCCCTCTTCCTGTTTTGTTTCTCTTCCCCTCTTTAGTGTGGATCTATCTGCTTCTGGTTCTTATCACCCATGTCTTCCCCACTTGTTTCCATGTCTTCACTGTCATGATCAACTGTATCATTCTGGGATTTTAAGCCAAAATAAAGCCTTCTTCACTACATTGCTTTTTATCATGGTATTTTATCACAGCAACAGACACATTTCTAGAAATATTCATGTAATTCAGATTTTAGCAACAGACAAAAAAATAAGTAAATAAATAAAACTCATTTTGTTTGACAAGAACAATAGAATTTATATTGGGGCTCAGAAATGATCTTGAATATGGAGTATTTAAAGTATGAACCAGGATTAAGGAGTATGATTCATTTGGATGGCTGCCCTATGCATTAAATAGCAGCTAGCATCATCGGCTCTGCCCTAACAGCTTAATGTTCTCTTCAGCCCTCTGATTAATGAACACATGTTTCTGGATTGATGCCAAAATGTCACCAACATTAAAATCACTGAGTCAGAAGAGAAGTAAAACTCAGAGTAAGGGGTGTGTTTCTGGAGGTGTAGCCTGGAGGTCCAGGATATGATGCTAGAATTCATAATTTTTCACTCTGTAATATGCGTAAGAGAAGGGTATGGAGGATTATTCCAAAAATCTGAGAAAAATCGACTTCATTTTTTTCCTGCATAGAAGAGCAAAGCCTTTCCTGTTACATCTAACTTCAAGTGCAGTACCTGAAAGCAAGGCCTTTTCTGATCTCTTCCTCAATGACTGTAGTCAATGCCTGCAAGTCAGAGCCCTTGTTAATAGCTTTACTGCAAATATCTTTACTACACAGTTAGCAGATTTTAAATTTGCACAGTAATATTCAGTGGAAGAAAGGACACAGACAGAGCAAGTATTTTAACAGGAAAGATAAGAAAGATCAATACATACTTCTGAGTGAAACTCATGTGATTAGACATTCATGAGAGCTGATAATAAGCTCTGAAAATGTGAACAAAAATGCAGGAGAGGAGTGAATATGCAGCAATGTCTAAGCTTCATTTTGCTTAAACTAGTCATACCCAGTAATGTCCACATTCCAATCCAATACATGGCAGCTAAATTTTACTAAGCCAAAACTCATTACTGATGTGAGAAAACTATGTACAATTCAAATCAAGAAAAAGAGTAAAGGAGGTCTCAGTATTCCCCAAAGAACTTAAAAAACAGGATAAATGCCCCATCAACCTTCTAAGGATCACTGTCAGCAAAAATGTAACTGGCTTCCATTTGAGACTAAAGTATGTACCATTATATTTCCCCTACCTGAGTGTATTCTTGTCCCCAGTGGTAAAAAGCAAACCTGTCAGAGGAGGCAACAGAAAACTAGCAAAATGTTACTTGGTCATATTATTTTCCAGTCTTCGAAAGCATATTTCTTGAAATAATATGAATATGAAACAGGATAGAGACCTGGGTTTAAAGGTGTGATGTTAACTCACTCTGTCAGCACACACAGCACTATCAGATAATCCACGAGATTTAATCTGGATATGATACACTGCTTTCCTTTCAGTGACCTTGACTTTCATAACAGTATTTGCTGCACAAGAACATTTCTTGATGGTGAGAGCTCTCCAGCTTGAGCTCCCAGCAGGTGAAATGAAAAACAGAGAAACATACCATATTACCCTCTGTCAAACACAAAAATGTGTGATTTTGCAGCATTTTATATCCTGTACTACTCTTTGACAAGCACGATGTTGAACTGCATTAAATATTAATTTGTGTAATGTAGTAGTCGTATAAAGCTAGGCATAAAACACAGCAGGGGAAATTACATTTTGTTACTGTTAAGACTATTGTTACAGTCTTCCGGCACCTCATGCTGTCATTCTACTTAGTAGATTGATGTTTATTTTCCCAGAACACATTGACTGCCATCAATAGCATTACTAACTTGTCTACTGTTATGTTGCCCTCAGAGTTGTAAATCTTACAGGCTGCAAAGGGGTCTTTAGATTCAAGAGACTACTCATAATCTCTTGACATGAAGTTAATCAAAATTCAGAAGTGACACACGAATGCTTGCCTCTAGCAAACAGTTTATGTTAAACCTGGGCCTGGCTCTGGATTTGATCTATGACTCATTGTATGATGTAATGCCAGGGATAATTTCACTTCAGAGTGGTCTATTCCCTTGTTTTCGCATGTGCAGTCTGTGTAAACAAATGTCTCAACTCTCTGCTAAGCCTCACCAAAGAGAGGCATTTGACAAAAAGACCTACTTACCCTTTACCCTAATCATTCTCTGTTTACTCTCTAACCTTGTTCTTGTCCTAAGTTTTGAAACGATTATTTTGATTCCATTTTCCAAGAACACCTACAAGAGTATTCCTCAAAAGTGTCAGTATATTAAAAAAATGTTTGAAGGCAATTTCTCCCTTTATTTTGTCTTTGATCCCTCTCCTGTCATTCTTAGTCTCAGTATCTATTCATGTGCACAAAGCGAAATCTGGCCACCTATTACCAAAACACTCTCACCCACCCAAATACAACTCATGAGGTCATTTCTCTGGGAGCTCTTCTTTGCAAACTTACAGCTGAGGAAAAGTGAGAAGATGTCACTTAGAAGTTGCACAACTGACCAGCCATGGTATACACTCATATTTTACTACCTTATGCCTTCAACTTTGCCAACTGTAACCTTCCTTGATCTTTGTGTTTATTTAAAGTAAATTTTATGTTCTTAGTCTGATACTCAAAATCAGGCCATGTAGCTCAACGGTAGTGTCTTAACTGGTGGGCATGAAGCCCTGCGTTCCATCCCAAGCTCTGACCCTATTTCCCTAGAAAATTCATACCCATGTTCCCTTCCCTCTCTGTATCCCTTTCACTCTCTTCCTTCATCCCCCTCCCTTTTTCCCTGTTCCCCTGTGTCTCTCTGGCAAAGTCAAACACCTCCATTTTCCTAAGACAGAAAAATTGCATTTTTGCTTCTATAACTGTTATAACACTCCCACTTAGAGTATTACATTGTTTAAAAGTAAAGTATTAGTAAAGTGGATTATCCATTCCACTTTTGAAAATGCTTCATTTGTCTCACAAATACATCTGTCCACTGTCTCTAGGAAGCCTGTGGGGTAGAGGAGCAGCTCGAGGCTCAGCCGCCTTTAGCCTCCCCAGCTGCCTGGCTCACCTCGGCCAGAGATGGCCAGCCCAGCACAGACAGTGAACACAGCTAGCAGAGCTAGGCTTGAGATCCAAATCCCATTGTCTTATTCCCAAGGAGGCCTGTGGGGCACTAAAGCAGCTCGAGGCTTCATCCCAGGCATGCAAAGGTGGTTCAATATATAGAAGTCCACCAATGTAATCCACCATATGAGCGAACTAAAAGAAAAAAAACCCACATGATCATCTACTTAGATGCCAAAAAAGCAAACTCTATCATTCATTCATGTTTAAAATCTTGGAGAGATCAGAGTTAAAAGGCACACACCTGAACATAGTAAAGGCAGTATACAGCAAACCTATAGTCAACATCAAACTAAACAGAAAGAGACTTAAATCAATCCCACGGAAGTCAGAGACAAGGCAAGACTGCCCACTCTCTCCATATTTCTTCAATATAGTACTTGAAGTCCTAGCTAGGGTAATAAGACAACTAAAGAAGATCAAGGGGATACAAATTGGAAAGGAAGAACACAAAGTATCACTATTTGAATATGATATGATAATATACATGAGTGACCCCTAAAATTCAACCAGCAATCTCCTACAGATGATAAACACCGTCAGCAATGTAGCTGGATACAAAGTTAACTAAAAAAAAAATCAGAAGCCCTCCTGTATACAAAAGACAAAAGGGCTAAGAAAGAATTTAGGGAAACAACACCCTTCACAATAGCCACAAATATCATAAAGTACTTTGGTGTAACTCTAACCAAGAAAGTGAAAGAACAGTATGAAAAAAACTTCAGGTCTCTGAAGAAAACATGAAGAAGATTTCAAAAACTGGAAGGATCTCCCATGCTTTTGGATTGATAGGAATAACATAGTAAAAATGGCCATCCTACCAAAAGCAATCTACAGATTCAATGAAATTCCCATCAAAATACAAACACAATTCTTTACAAACTTTGAAAAAAGAGTTCTCAACTTCATATGGGAAAACGAAAAACCCAGAATAGCTAAAACCATACTGTACAGTAAAAGAACTTCTGGAGGTATCTCCATCCCTAATTTGTACTATGGAGAAATAGTAATAAAAATGGCAGGGTACTGGCATAGAAACAGACTTGTGGATCAATGGAATTGAATCAAAGACCCAGAAATAAATCTACACACCTATGGACACCAGATTTTTTACAAAGAAGCCAAAATCATACAATGGAAAAAATAATATCTTCAACATGGTACTGGCCTAACTGGATGTCTACATGTAGAAAAAATGCAAATAGATCCATACTTAGCACCCTGCACAAAAGTAAAGTCCAAGTGCTTCAAAACCTCAGCATAAAATCAGACACACTGAATTTGTTAAAAGAAAAAGTGTGGAAGATCCTGGAACTCATTGGCACAGGAGATAACTTCTTGAACAGAACAGGAAGATCTCACTCACTAAGATCAACAATTAATAAATTGGACCTCAAGACACTGAAAAGCTTTTGTAAAGCAAAGGACAGTCAAGAGAACAAAATAACAGCCTTCAGACTGTGAAAAGATCTTCACCAACCCTATATAAGAGAGATGGCTAATATCCAAAATATATAAATGACTCAATAAATTAAATCACAAGAACCAAATAGTCCAATTTGCAAATTGAGTATAGTACTAAAAAAAAAAGAATTTTTAACAGAGGAATATTGAATGGCAAAGAGGGAGGCATTTAAAGAAATGCTCAACTTTCTTAGTCATCAGGGAAAAGCAAATCAAAATGAATCTGAGATTTCATCTTATACCCATCAGAATGACTAAGATCAAGACCTCAAGGGACAACACATGCTGGAGAGGTTGTGGATTCCCATTCTTGACAGGAATGTAAACTTGTACCACCACTTTGAAAATCAACCTGGTGCTTTCTTAGAAAACTGGGAATAGTGCTACCTCAAGAGCCACCTATACCATTCCTGGGCATACATCCAAAAGATGCTCAAGTACACAACAAGGACATTTGCTCAACTGTGTTCATAATCAGCTTTATTCATAATACCCGGAATCTGGAAACAACCTAGATGTCTCTCAAGTGAGGAATAGATATGGATACTGTGGTACATTTACACAATGGAATACTACTCAGCAATTAAAAACAAGGAAATCATATGCAGGCAAATGGATGGAACTAGAAAAGATCATCCTGAGTGAGGTAACCCAGAAGCAGAGACACGCATGGTATATACTCACTTATATATGTGAATGTTAGCCATATTATATAGGATAAACATATTAAAATCTACAGACCTAAAGAAGCTAAAAAGAACAAGGAAGACTCTTGGCAAGATGCTTAATTCTCACTCAGAAGGGAAAACAGGATACACACCAGAAGCACTAGAAGAGAGGGAACAACAGGATGGAGCCTTCCACAGATGTCCTCTAAAAGACTCCAGCCAGCAGGGGATTGGAGCAGATGCAGAGACTCACAGACAAACTTTGGGCAGAGTGCAGGGAGTCTTATGGAAGAAGGGTGATATACAAAGACCTGGAGGGGACAGGAGACCTACAGCTATACCAACAAAGCCAAAATTGCTGGACTCAAGGGTGACTGCAAAGACTGATGCAACAACCAAAAACCATGCATGCAGAGGACCTAGACCCCCGCTCAGATGAAGCCCATACACAGCTCAGTCTCCATGTGGGTTCCCTACTAAGGGGAGAAGAGACAGGCTCTGACATGAACTCATTTGCCTACTCCTTCATCACTTCTCCCTATTGGAACCTAGGGAACCTACTGAAAAAGATGATCCAGGCAGCCCTGATGGGATCTGACTGGCTAGGGTCAGTCAGTAGAGAAGGAGGGCTTCCCTTATCAGTGCACTAGGGAAGAGGGATAGGGGAGAAGGAATGAGAAAGGGAGGGACAGGGAGGCGATGAGGGAGGGGACTATAACCTGGATACAAAGTGAATAAATTGTAAAAAAAATAATGAAAAAAACAAATACATCTTGATATAAACTGGGTTTCAACTATTGGGATTCCAGAAGTAGAAGAGATTTTAAAACTGAGGGCTGGAGATATTTCTCACTGGCTGAGAGCACTGGCTGCCCTTCCAGGGGTCCCGAGTTCAATTCTCAGCAACCACATGGTGGTTTAAAACTATCTATAATCGGATCTGATGCCTTCTTCTGGAATGCAGGCTCTCTATGCAGACAGATTACTCATATTTATAAAATAAATAAAATTAAATATAAACATAAGATAAAAGTTGCATAAGACTGACCTGGGCCCTCTACTGTTTGTGTAGCTTGGTCTTTATGTGGGACTCTGCCCTTGCCAATGAGAAGATGGCCCCAGAGGAGGTAAGGAGTCAGTGAAGGAGAACTGAGTCAGTCATAGGGTCAGGGGAATCTTGCAGTTCTGACTGAGCAGTTACTTCATTATTTATGTAAGTTTCACAGACAGAAACAAAGTAATAATTATCCAAGATGTACAGATTATATCATTTTTTTCCTCCAGACATATGTTTGATTTTTTCATTACATGTCCAGGGTTACAAGTTCAGTCACAAATAGAATGTACAAATAGAACAGATTTTACTTTTTATTATCAGCCCTATTACTCCAATTTGAAGAATCTAAAGAATGTTTCCACCAAAGCAAACACATTTATTATATGACAGCCAGCTTTTAGGCTGGCAGTATGTGAAGTTTTAAAGTACTCCTGACAAACAGAAAATATATGAACTTGTCTTTTAATGAATAGAAAACATTAATACCAAGCTCCTTTTGCTAAATTGATTCTTTATCTATGCTATAAATGTATGAGAAGTTATTTTAATCAATGTATCTTATTTATTGAGTTCTTTTCCTCCAGAGTTGTATCCTGTGTGATACCCATTTTTAAACCACTCTTTTCTGTTTATTATTTTATTTATTTTTATTACAATTTATTCACTTTGTATCCCAGTTGTATCCCCCTTCCTTCTTTCCTCCTAATCCTGCCCTCTCTCCAGTCCACTGATAGGAGCAGCCCTCCTCCCCTTCCCTCTGACAAAAACTGGGCACAGAGGTCTTTTCTGAGACTGATAATCCAACCAAGGACCATACATGGAGATAACCTAGAACTCCTGCACAGGTGTAGCCCATGGCAGCTCAATCTCCAAGTGGGTTTTCTAGTAAGGGGAACAGGGGCTGTCTCTGACATAAACTATATATATATTTTTTTTGATAGCTCTAAACATATTGTTAAAAGAGGCCTTCAATCTGTACCATATCTCCCAGCCAATCAGAGTCTGTCAATTATCTCCAAGTTCACCCTGTTCCATTTATACAGTTTGGATTTATTTAGGGTGGATACTCTAAGAAGGTCCCTGGAGTCAGGGTCTCACAGAAATTCCTAGCTGTGTGCTTATTTGTGCTTATCACTGTCTTCAGGGCATAAGGAAGACATCCAAATAGCACCAGATAAACTTATTTCCCTAAAAGCCGAAGAGATAGTAAGTTTAGGACATTATTAAAAATCTTAGAAATAATTTTCTCAGGAAAAGACATAGAATGATATATACATAAAGACATAAAATGATAAAAACCATAATGCAGAGTCTCCAGGAACACAATACTCAGAGAACAAAACCAAAGAGTAAAAGAGACTCTATGACTGAGATCATAGCAGTCAATTCAGCTTTGCTATAACTATGCCAAACTGCTGTGCTGTATTCATGACCTTCACCCTTTCTAGTGGATACAACTATGCTATGACTCCTAACAATGGGAGCAGGGGCTATCTCTGACTCTGTTGACTGCCTTTGGGACCATTTCCACCTACTGGTCTGCCTCATCTAACCTCAATAGTCTTAATGCAGCTTGGTATGCCAAGGCAGGCTGACATTTTGGCGATGCCTTCTCTTTTCTGAGGAGAAAGAGAGGAGGAATGGAGAGGGAAGTTGCAGAGAAAGGGCTGGGAGGAAGAGAAACTACATTTGGGATGTAAAGTTAATTAATTTTTAAGAACTGGGAGAGCTACTGTACCATGATTTTTATATGTTGCATCAAAATCCAGCTATTTCCAATAGACACTATCAGTGGACCCTATCTATGTCATGTCCTCGCCTTTGAAGTCTCAGGGACCTCTGTGGAATAATGGCCATATAAAAGGAACTTTTATTCTCCTGAGGTAATTGTTTTCTCTGAGATTTACTGCCTCGTTCTGGAAGATTCTAGCCTCCATACAATACAACATAGCAGAGAATTCCTGTATTAAAATTAAAATTAAAATTCCTCTACAGGATCAGAACGAGTATATGAGTCAGGGGTACAGGAGTGTCAGAGAGAAATGTCATCTGTGGATATGATAGAGCTATGGCACTCATGAACTCATGTATGAAGATTGTAACCACAGCAGCTCTGGTTACATGCACAAGATCAAGGAAATCAATATTCAAGCGTAAAGTGAAAGAGTCTCAGGAGCCCCTACACATAGTTGAGGTGGTATGGACAGTTGATGGCTTTAGGGGATGAGGAAAAAGGTTTTCTTTAAGGATGTGGCCCGTGGTAGATTGAACACACTCCAGTGGATGGCACCACACCAATGAGTATATTGACAACACAAACTGTACTCACTGGGTTATTTAGCTTTTTAAATTTATGTTGTTTTGTTTTGTTTTGTTTATTTGCTTGTTTTTTAAAGGCAAAAAACTGGGAATGGGGAAGACCAGGGGTAGATCCTAGTAGTTAGTTGGAAGAGTAAGGAGTTAAATATGATCTAATTACATTGTACATGTCTATATATTTCTCAAACAGTTACAAAAATATTATTTTTAAAATAATAAGTTATCATATATGAAGATTTTAAAGAGAATAAAAGGAAAAGGTGTTTTTCTTTAATCCATATGGGCTTCTCTTTATAAATGGGATTTTTTTCACAGTATAAATGAGGCTGTAAGAAATATTGAGGCATCCTTTTCTCTGAGTCTTCTGCCTTGGGATAACATGGTCTTCTCCAGAAATCCAAACTTGTCAACAACTGAATTTAAGATTCCACAACCGCTAACCTGTGAGATTACAAACTTGTATTATTTATAATTTTTGCACTCTGAAGTGTTTTGTTATAGCTACACAGAACTAGATAAGAAATGCAGATTTATAAACATCTATTGGAGATACTGATTATTATTCAAACATTTGCTTGAAATCTTTTCATTGTTATTATTATTTTACAATTTATTTATTCACTTTGTATTCCAGTTGTATGAATGTTTTTTTCAATTTTTCCAGCTAGTCAAATAAAAACCCATAGGGCTACGCTGCTAAAATTTCATCAAAAGGTAATGGAGATTTTGCCCCAATGTCAACAGACTTTGATACTCTGCAAACACAGGAGATAGACTTCACGTTCCTCACAGCATGAATCCGCATAGACGTCACGCTAGAGAACGTACAGAAGCCGCTTCTGCTGCCAGCTCACACCTGCGCTCGCACTGAAAAGCTGCTGATGCCAGCATCATTTCCTCCAGAAATTTTGGCCCAGGCTGTGCTGAGGTCTGCTGCTGCACTGACCATTCTCTTTATTGAACTTTCATTAATCAGATCCAGGCAGCTTTCCAGAAGCTATGACTTGTAGAGTGATTGACCCCAGGCCTGACCAAGAGCTTCTCACAGAGGTGTCTTATGTCACCCTTCCTACTACTGCTCTGTGCAACACAATGCAGACTCCACAGCATTAACAGTGCCACGTGCCACAGAATTAATCATATCATCTCAGTGGCCTGACGTGGGTGAGGCTGGCTTGGCACGCTCTACATATGTGCAGCGCTGCCTTCCATGAAACATCCATGATAGATGATGCCTGGGGCCTGTGTTCACAGAAATGGAGCAGAACACTGTATCCAAGGAGCTCTCGCGAGGTGAGTGGACAGTGACAGATCCTGAGGTCACAGCTGTTCAGCTGTGGATTTCAGGGCTGTCTGAAGCCAGCCGATGTCTGCTCCCATTGTCCAGTACTTCTCTAGATTGGAGCTCCTGTTCAGCAGCCATTGAGGACAGTCTGCAGCTCTCACTCTGAGGTCACTGGGTAGACAGGGACAATCACTGAGCGGCTTTAAGTTATTCTGTAGCAAGTAAGCAAGGTAGAAAGAAGCTGCTAAAAAATAAAAGCACTTTTAAAATTAATAAAATTTTGTGATCTTCAAGCTTAAAGTCATAAAATCAGAAAATACTTCTGCCCTTGTTTTCTAATGTTTAATATTTTAAACATTTGTTTTATTGTTTTAGAAATGTTATGTATTGTCTATGTGTATATATAATTTCCACCATACCCTATCCTCACTACAATGCTCCTGTGTTCCCTCACTCCCCCTCAACTTCATGACCTTATGTTCTTTAATTATTATTGTTACAAATTTCAATTTACGCATCTGAAAATCCCAGAAATGCCAAGACTGCTATTATTTATTTTAAATTCTTTGCTAGCATTAAGATCAACCTACCAACACAAGTTATTTCACTTATGAAAATTAAATTCCTTCAAGATATAAATACGGAGTTGTAAATCCAAGACCTGTATTTAAAATAATAACATAATCAGAACCAAGTAGGCTAGTCCCGAAATTATCTCATGAAAACCTGTGAAATATGCTGGCCACTGACTGCTGACTCAGAACATGTGCAATAAAAAAAAAAAAACTGAAGAAGTTGACTAAATGTTGCCATAAGACAACTCTCCCTTTTAAATAACATTTTAAAAACCACTGCCCAACATGTCCTACCATAAAAATATTTACGTGACAATCCTCTTCAATCCCTTTGTGCAAGCATTTTAGGCCTAACAGACAATATTAAAATCTCTAATAGTCAAGATTACATGTCTGAAGTTCAATAAAGAAACAACCAAGCACAACAAATACATTGACAAATATCCTGTCAATCCAAAAACTAAATAAAACTTTAAATAGCAAGAACACATTTATATACATGTTTAAAAATTAATAAGAACTAGAAAAAAATGAAGAAACACAATCTGGTGAAACAATTTGAATTCAAGAATAGTGTTGGAAATGTAGACTGAAGTGGAAGTTTCTCATTTCTTTGAAGACTCAGTTTTGTCATGTGATGTTTTGCTGGAGGCTGCCTTGTGAGAGAGCACATGATGTTTTGCTGTGAGCTCTCCTGTGCACGGGGCGTGACTTTGATCAGCTGAGAACATCTGTATGTGGCCTTGGAGGAGAGGATATATACAGAGGCCACACAGCAAGGCATTGCATTTTTGGATTGACCTCCCTGAGTTGATTTTAGCAATCTGATACTTGGCTTCGCAGAGAGAAACATTCCAGAGAACTTCTTGGGGCAATCCAACTGTGTCTGGAGGCTTTCCCTGACCTGTCATACTAATTCATGTTGCTGTTTGGTCTTGGCCTTTGGACTGGACTGCTGGTATCCTGAGTTTGGTAATCCTTTAAAGACTTATTCAGCCAAATCAGCAGGAAGTACATAAAATAGGTCCACAGTCCTTTCCCCTTCTAATCACCTATCTAACATTTGGAGGTTGGGGGATAGTAGGGAGATAAAGAACCCTAAATAATGTAGGTTTGGTGGAAATTGCAAGTCTACAGTAGACGTTGCAGACAATTATAACATGCTTTGGGGGGAAGACCCCAAAGAATGGAGTAGTCAATACATGTCCCCTTGGCCTCTGATTAAAGTACTAAATTCACAAAAATTAAGTCTGACTATAGTATAGGAATCAGTACTTAAATTTTAAACTTAATGAAATTGGACAGTTTCTAAGGCTTTATGGAATTTCCTAGTTGAAAAGACTTTATAAGGAGACATTTGGAGATGATGGGAACAGCAGAGCTGGGCACATTGCCACAGACCCAGAGTTTCCCATTCTGAGCCTGGAATTCCTGAGCTAGCGTCTTCAGCCCTCACTGGAAGGGCTCCTCTAAAGTTTCCATCTCCACATTTGTATGCTACTGTGAGACTCATATGTGAAGATATTGAAATAATATGCTTTTCTAAAATGCCTAAGAGAGCAAACAAATATTTTTATCAGATGTGTTTTGAGAAAATTGTACAACTCAGTTCTATGCCTATCACACAAATTATATCAGAAAATAATCACCAGCTATTACACAAAAGAGGAAAAGGAAATTGATATTAAACAGCAGATGATAATAGAATCTCTTTGTTGTTCTACCCATGATGATGTCCTAATTAAAATGGCCTTGTTGGTAATCTCTAGCATTTTGAATAATAACTCATTTTCAAAGCAATGTTTTTTTTTCTCTTCAGAGCTAGATGAAACCCAACTCCTAGACAAGGTCTCTTCTTTCATTTTTGATATTACTGTATAGACAGGGAATAAATTATTTCACCCTCATTCAGACTGACTACAGGACAAGCAGTGATTTCTTCCTTATATATAAAAATAATTATGGATTATCTAACATTAAAAGTGCTTAGAACATCAGTTTAAGGACTTAAAGAAAGAATTTAATTGTATCTATTACTGGCAATTGATGGCTAATGGGGTAAACAGAGCCACTTTTCTTCAGGGATACAGTTCCCAATAGCTGACCCATGCTCTAATAGATGGCCCAATGCCTCTGCATACACTGTATGGCAAAAATCAATTGGCTCAGTGGGTTTTGAAAAAAATAAAAGCACATATAGTTAGGAAGAAATAGTTATGGAGGAGACAAAATAGGGAGAGGGAAGGGAGAGAATGCAGGGATATTTTTTCAAAACACATTATATTCATGCATAAAATTTATGAACACTAATAATATTTAAAAATTGAGTGGTCTTATTTAGGAAAAGTTGAAATCATTGTCCACCAAATCTATATCAATAGCACAAAGACAGCATGATCACATAAGAAAATAGGTTGAAATTTTATTTTTTTACTGTTATCGATAGCTTTCCTTTGAGTTAAGAAAGTGAATACAAGAATCAAAAAAAGGGAAACCTCACAATTTTCATAGTTGATATTATCATGTAGGTTAAAATTTTATTTTTATCATTTTATAAGATCTGATTTGTATATTTCCTCTGGCACATACTTCACCTTTGATTTATTTTTGTTTTTGATGGATACAGCTTGGGAGGTATAATGATGCTTTAATGCACAGGTACACTATGCGATGATAAAATTAGGACAATGTACATATTTAGTACTTTTATGCATTAAAGACCTTCTTCCAAACATATAATTCTTACAGATCTTAAAAGATCAATAAGACAAATATAAATTGAATGTTCACTGGAATACGGTTATAAGTAAATTTTTAAACAAAGAAATTACAAAAAAAAACTTAATGTAGAATTCTAAGAATTTTCTAGATCACAAAAGAATCCTTGGCAAGAATGAAAAGGTTCCTTCGTGTGTTAGCTGTGCACTGAAATGTTTTTTTTTATTCTCATCTCTGAATTAGGAGATCAGAGCTACTAACTTTCATGCTTTTGAAACACTTAATGTTCTGGAGAAATGTCCTTGAGCCTCAGAGACTGCTTACTTTCCTTTATAACATGGACATATGTCAATACTTAAAATGCTGAAAATTTTTCCAAGACAAGCCATTTAGAGCCAACAGTAAAACAATCAAGTGCATCTGTTTGCTGATATATATTTAAATTTTTCCAATTACCGTCATTTGGATCATAAATACACAATGACAACTTGAAGTCAAGATTTAAGAAAAAAACTAAATGTATTTTTAAAAACTAGTGGTTCTTGTAGCAAAATAACATTTTTCTACATGGAGTAATGATGGAATATTGAATCACTAATACTTGAAATTAAATAGTGTCACTGTGCCTAATTAATAATATTTAACCAGCCATAATATCAAATAAATTTTAATGCATAAGAAGGCTGATATAGATTCCAACACATTTTAGTGAGTTCTTTGTTTCCATTAAATCTAAGTGACTATTCTCTCCAGGTCATATTAACTACCCCTTCTTTCATATGATTCCCTGCCATGTGCTTTGATACACTGCTAGGTAGAGTCTTTCAGGGGTCCTCTGTGGTAAGACCCTGTCCTGTTGCTTGTTTTCTCCTACATCCCATTTGTCTTTCTAAGTGAGGATTGATCATCTTACTCCGGGTCCTCTTTTTTGTTTATCTTCTTTAGGTGTATAGATTTCAGTATGTTTATCATATCTCATAGGTCTAAATAAGTGTGTATATACCATATGTGTCTTTCTCCTTCTGGGATACCTCACTAAGGATGATCATTTCCAGGCCCCACCATTTGCCTACAAATTTCATAATATGACCTGGAGAGGATAGGAGCTCCACAAGGACCAAATATATCTGGGCACAGGGGTCCTGTTTCTCCAATCAAGGACCATGACTGGATATAACCTAAAACCTCTGCTTGCCGGAAGCCCATGGTAGCTCAGTATTCAAGTGGGTACCTAGTAAGGGAAATAGGTACTATTTCTGACATGAACTCAATGGCGGACTCTTTGACCTCCTCACCCAGCAAGGGAGGAACAGCCCTCCTAGGCCACAGAGGAGTACTTTGCAGCCAGTCCTGAAGAGACCTGATAAACCAGGGCCAGATGAAAGGGGTGGAGGTCCTCCCCTATCAGTGAACTTGGAAAGGGGCAGGGAGTAGACAAGGGAGGGGGCGTGGGATTGGGAGGGAATGAGGGAGTGGGATTCACCTGGGATACAGAGTTAATAAAATGTAACTCATAATAAAAAATTTAAAAAATATGAGTGACTAAGATGAAGAAAAAATTTTCTAGCTAGTTTTAATATAATCATCATCTTAATAGTTAAACTAGTAGATGTGTTCATTTCCTTTGGTGTTATGGTGTAGCTCGATTAAGGGTACCACACTGAGCACTTTTCTCTCTGGGAACCAGCAAAAGTGGAAGATGGACAAAAGGAGAAACCCAAGAATCATATCCATTTAACTCTTTTAAACATTGTGTCAGTAAGAAGAAATACTTGTACCCGTGGAAGCAGAGGGTCACTCAAGCTTGCAGTTCTCTCTGCTCCTTCCGCAAACTCTCCACACCCTGTTGGCTGCCAAGATGTAACAACCCTACACCACAAGCTTCCAGCTAGTGCCTTTGTTCCCTTGGTGGGCTGAAAATTTTGGAAACTGCCCCATAATAAATCTTCCATTCCTTAAATTGATTTGCCAGGTATTTTTCATTAAAACTAAACAAACAATTAATGTAAATACTTATTATATGCTTCATCTGTATGTAACTTCTCTACAGAGAAAACATCAGCACACAGAAAGAAAGCAAATCAAATGATACGGGGATGGGGGAGGGAGTCCAGTCTGGAGAATGCCAGAAAGACCCTTCTGAGAAGGCCCCAAAGAACACCCAAACCCACACTGCTGTGATGGTTTTACATCTGTTTAAATTTTATGAAGCTCATTGTATTTTATATTTAAGGAAGAATAATTTTGAGATACAAATTATCACTTAATAAGGCTCTTTAAAGGCTAAATATGAAAAACAAAAAAATCTATGTGATTACAGATGAATAAACATCATAGAAATTCACAAAGTGTAACTTGAGAAAATGAAGAAATTTGGCTGATAACGAGCAGAACATTAAGCTACAAGAAGTCAATAGCTGTACATTTTCTAATTATGTGCTCTAAATCCCCTTTATTCTAAAAAATAAGTGATTAGAGCCTCTATTGAATAGAATTCTTTATTAAGTAGCCCTAAATAGAAAACCAAGAGTGAAACAGACTCTGATAGCATCTGGAAGCATATTTTTAGATAGGATGTCAAATATTAGCAAAAATAGTCACCCAAAAGAAATATATTTTAAGACACTTACTGCAATCACATGTTAAACCCTAGTATTAATCACAGTATAATGTTGACAGAAGTCATTTTAGTTTGAAAGGGTTTAAGCCAACTGTGATCATTACGCGCAGCACAGATAATGGAGCATAAGGGCCACATGAAAAACCATCAGTTTGGTTTAAAAAAACAAAACACCTGTAAGTTGAATCAAAACTTCCTTAACTAGAATTTGGAAATTACCTTTCCCACATTCGTAATTTGAGTATGTATTATATGAAAGCTATTTGCTAAAATACTGGATACATAAGTGAATGACAAAGGAAAATAAAAAATAAATAAACTGTTATACAGTCTTAGCAATTCCATCTTTTTCTTAGTTTCTCTTAAATTAACTAATGAAACTTGACCTCATTAGGGGATTGACATTTATTCCTGACCTTAATTCAAACTCAATTCTATTTCACAGATTCAGATCTGTGAACACAACCAATCTTCATTTAAAAATGCATGGCCGCCAGTTGCTGGGGTAAAATCCTCCGCATATTACATGTTTCCATATTTCTTACTGAAAAAGACTGCGGTAAATGCTTATGTTCTCAAAGGTGTTTGCATAAGGACTGTCTTTTGAAATAGATCAAAAGCCAAACCTGCTTAATGCCCATAGAATATTTAAAGTTTTAAATGTCAAATTCTTCTCTGGTAACCCTAATTACAATTGCTGAAACGGGAGGTACCTGGCTCCTTTGTGTCACCTCATAGGCCAGGATATTAGAAAAACAGAGGAAATGCTGTTATTTTGTCAAACTTCTGTTTTTCCAGAAATGGTCAAGCCTTTTTCTCTGTTGCAGGAGTACTGTTTCTCCTGACAACTTTCACAAAACTTTAGCAAATTGATGCTGTGCGCTTACGAGGTGGGGTAATGTCTCAGATCTCTTCATGATATTTGCTCCAATTCCACTTCTTAGAAATAATTCTTTTTCAGAGATTATAATACAGTTACATCCTTTCCTACATTCAAACAATTCCGTATATACTCCTTGATGTTTTCAAATTCATGGGTCATTTTTTTAATCGTTTATAAATTTACTAGTACGTATATATGGAACTTGAGATCTGGAGGATGCTACCATAGAAAAGTGTTTGCCATGAGTTTTTAAATATATGTATTTATATATACATGCACATATACATACATACATGTATGTATATGTGTGTGTGTTCATATATGGTTCGTGTGTGTGTTCAGTTTGCAAAATGTTACTTGTATGCATAGTTTCAAGGCCGTCCATTTGGTATTGGATAACTGTTTGGTATACTGTTCCCTGAAGAATTGTATTTTCTGGGCTCTCAGCATTTCTTAGTTGCCTGTAGCTCTTTGTATAGTGTTGAGGATTCTTTGGCTTCCTGTGCCCATATTAGTGTGTTTTTGTTTTTGCCTTTGTTTGGATCATGCTCAAGCAGTTTTTTTGGCGAGACTTCATGGGTGCAGCGTCTACATTCCTAGCAGACATAATCTTAGAGCGAACGCTATTTTTCCTTCATAGTTGTCTAGTTTAGAAACAGAAATGTCCACATTTACTCTCTGCAATTGTATTGAACCCAGTCAATTTATTGGACATAAGACCAAGTAAATTCATAACCAACAATGTTCAACATTAGTATTACATCTTGAAATAAAAGTTTTTATAGAAAAAAATTAATTTATCAGAGCGGGAGATATGGCTCAGTGTTTAAGATCACTGACTGCTGTGTCAGAGGGCTCAGGTTTGAGTCCCAGTACCTACATGGCAGCTCACAACTGTCTATAATTCCAGTTTCAGGGGATCTGACATCCTCAAGCAAAACAGTCAAGCAAAATACTAATGTATATTAAAAAATAAAAATAAAAATTTTCTAAAAAGAAAATTAATATCAATATGTAGTTAAAATAAGGTATTAAAGATAAAAGTGTTGCAGCTCCTGGCCTGCTACAGCCCAGCTGCATAGGTCTGCAGGCAAGCTATGCCTAGAGCCATCCTCCCCCAACTCCCTTCAGCATGCTACTGCTTCCACCTGCCAGGGTGCTCAATTTCCCAGGACCATAAATTACCAGGGAACAGCACGCACTCCAAGCACCATCCTCTGGACCTGCTTAACATCTCTGCCTGCATTCTAGGAGACTAGAAGCTATCAGGGAGAAGCAGCCATCAGTGAACAGCAGAGGCTAACAACACCTACCAGGGACCAATAGCATCTAGATTGTTCTCTTTCATTATCCTCATCCTCCCCTGCAATCCCAGAGACTGGCAGCCATCACAGAGTACCAGTTCTCTTTATTCCTGAGAGATTTGCTAACACCCAGGAAAGCCAGAGGACTGCTACCATCTGGGACCATCAGCTAACACTACAATCCTAGATTCCAAATACCATCAGACACTACCAGTTTCATTAGCACCAGGGACAACCAAATGACTAGAGGCTAGCATAAGAGGACAAGCCACAAAACCCAGGGCTATATGATGTCACTGAAAATGAAATTGTCTATCACAGCAAGCACTGGAGATACTATTACACCTGAAACACAGGAAAATGATCTTATATCTGAGGTTACAAAAATGATAGAGGCATTGAAAGTGGAAAATAAATCCCTCAAAAAATACAGGAAACTACAATAAAACACGTGAAAGAACTGAATAAATCCTTTAAAAAATACATGAAGTAACAATCAAACAGGAGAAGAAAATAAATAAAACTGTTTAAGACTTAAAAATGGAAATAGAAGCAATAAAGAAAATACAATTTGAGTCAATCTTGAAGATGAAAAACCTAGGGAAGAGAACAAGAACTGCAGACACAAACATCACCAACAGAACACAAGATATGAAAAAGAGAATCTCAAGTGTAGATATGATTCAAGAAACTGATACATCAGTAAAAAAATATTATATATATATATGCATATATATATATATATAAACTGTAAAATGTCCCTGACGAATAAAATCCAAGAAATCTGGGACAATATGAAAAGACCAAACCTACCAAAAATATGAATAAAAGAAGTAGAAGACTCCCAGCTCCAAAGACCAGAAAATATTTTCAACAAAATCATAGAAGAAAACTTCCCGAACCTAAAGAAAGAGATGCCTATAAACATACAAGAAGCTTACAGACCTCCAAATAGAAGGATTAGAAAAGAATATACTCCCAACAAACAATAATCAAAACACTAAAAGTACACACAGAACAAAGAGAGAATATTAAAAACTGCAAGGGAAAAAGGCCAAGTCACATTAAAGGCAGATCTACCAGAATTACACCTGACTGCTCACCAGAAACGCTAAAAGCCAGAAGGGCCTGGACAGATATACAGACTTTAAGAGACCACAGATGTCAGCCCCCATTACTATATCCAACAAAACTTTTATTCACCATAGAGGGATAAAACCAGATATTCCATGACAAAAAAAAATTTAAGCATTACCTATCCACAAATCCAACTCTATAGAAGATATTAAAAGAAAAAAACTACAATCCCAGGAGGCTAACTTCACCCAGGAAAACACAAGCAGTAAATAACCCCACATCAACAAAACCAAAAGAAAGGAAGAACACACATACTCTACCACCACCAACATCATAAAAGCAGGAAGTTACGACAAATGGGTATTAATAATTCTCAACATCAATGCCCTCAACTCCCCAATAAAAATATACAGGCTAAAAGAATGGCTGTGAAAACAGGATTCATCAATCCACTTTGTACAAGAAAAGAAGCACACCTCAGCAATAAAGATATACATTATCTCTGAGTAAAAGACTAGAAAAAGGTTTTCCAAGCAAACAGACCCAAGAAGCAAGCTGGAATAGCCATTCTAGTATCTAATAAAATAGACTTTCAACGAAAATAAATCAAAAGATGTGGAAAAGGACACTTCATACCCATCAAAAAAAAAATCCAACAAGATGTCATCTCAAATCTGAACATCTATGCTCCAAATGTAAGGGTACCCACATTCATAAAAGAAATATTACTAAAGTTTAAATAATACATTGAGCCCCTCACATAATAGTGGTAGCTTCAACATGACACTCTCACCAACGAACAGATCGTGGAGACAGAAACTAAACAGAGAAATAATGAAACTAACAGACATCATGAATCAAATGGTCTTTTTAAAAAGTAATTTATTTATTTTCATATTAATCACAGGTTATGATTTTGTATCCCAGCCATAGCCCCTTCCTTCATTCCCTCCCACTCTCCCCATCCCTCCTTCATCTTCTCCCGCCCCCTTCCAAGTCCACTGATAGGGGAGGACCTCACCTTCTTCCATCTGACCCTAGCTTATCATGTCTCTTCAGGGCTGGTTGCAATGTCCTCTTATGGGATCTAGTTAGGCTGTTCCTCCCTTGGCAGGGGGGGAGGGGGTGGTCAACAAGCCAGCCATTGAGTTCATGACCCAAATAGTCCCTGTTCCCCTCACTAGGGTACCCAGTTGGGTACTGAGCAGATATCTACAGAACATTTCACCCAAACACAAAAGAATATGCATTGTTCTCAGCACCTCACAGAACCTTCTCCAAAATTGACCATATACTCGGTCACAAAGCAAACCTCAGCAGATACAAGAAGATTGAAACAACCCTTTATATGTTATGGGACCACCATGGATTAAAACTGGAACTCAGAAACAACAGAACCAGTAGAAAACCTATTAACACATAGAAACTGAACAACTCCCCACTCAATCACCACGAAGTCAGAGAAAAAATAAAGAAATTAAGAACTATCTAGAATTCAATGTTAATGAAGCCACAATATACCCAAACTTAGGGGGTACAGTGAAAGTAGTGCTCAGGGGAAGTTCATAGTATTAAGTGCCTTCATAAAGAAATTGGAGAATTCTCATACTAAAAATTAACAGCTGAAAGCACTAGAACAGAAGGAAACAAACACACCCAAGAGAAATATACAGCAGGAAATAATAAAACTCAGGGCTGAAATCAATAACTTAGGAAAAAAAAGAGAACAATACAATCAATGAAACCAAGAGTTGGTTCTTTGAATAGGAACAGGACAGACAGAGCCCTGGCCAAACTAAACAAAACTCAGAGAGACAGTATCCAATTAACAAAATCAGAAACAAAAAGGGGGACAACAGATACTGAGGAAATCCAAAGAATCATTAGGTCTTACTTCAAAAGACTGTGTTCCACAAAATTAAAAAAAAAATATGGATGATTTTCTTGATAGATTTCACTTACCAAAACTAAATCAAGATCAGGTAAGCAGTTAAAACAGTCCTACAACCCCAAGGAAATAGAAGCAGTCATCAAAAGTCTCCAAAAACAAGCAAGCAAACAAACAAACAAACAATACCAAGGTCAGGTGGTTTTAGCTCAGAATTCTACCAGACTTTCAAAGACAAGCTAATACCGATACTTCTCAAACTATTCCACAACATAAAAACAGAATGAACATTGCCAAACTCATTCTATGAAGCCACAATCACACAGAGACCTAAACCACACAAGGACTCAACAAAGAAAAAGAATTTCAGACCATTGATGCAAAAAATACTCAATAAGATACCAGCAAACCGAATCCAAGAACACCTCAAATCCATCATCCTCCATGACCAAGTAGGCTTCATCCCAGGTATGCAAGGATGGTTCAGTACACAATAATCCATCAATGTGATCCACCACATAGACAAACTGAAAGGAAAAATCACATAATCTTCTCATTAGAATCAGAAAAAAACCTTTGATAAAATCCAACAGCCCTTCATGGTAAAAGTATTGGAGATATCCGGGATACAAGGCTCATACCTAAACTTAAAAGCAATATACAGCAAGCCTATATAGCCAACATCAAATATAATGGAGAAAAATTCAAAGCAATTTCACTAATTTCAGGAACAAGACAAGGCTGCCCACTCTCTCAGTATCCCTTCAATATATTACTTGAATTCCTAGCTAGAGCAATAAGACAACTAAAGAAGAAAAGGGGGTTACAAATTGGAAAGGAAGAAGACATAGTATCAGTAATTGCAAATTATATGATAGTATATATGAATAACCCCAAAAATTCTATCAGGGAACTCCTTCAGTTGATAAACATCTTCAGTGGCTGGATACAAAATTAACTCAAAAAAATCAGTAGCCCTCCTGAATTCAAATGACAAACAGGCTAAAAAAGAAATTAGGAAATTAACACCATTCACAATAACC
This sequence comes from Pachyuromys duprasi, assembly GCA_028658305.1. Lineage (NCBI taxonomy): Eukaryota > Metazoa > Chordata > Mammalia > Rodentia > Muridae > Pachyuromys > Pachyuromys duprasi. The sequence continues at coordinate 55,887,778 of CM053745.1, forward strand.
ACACACACACACACACACATACACACACACAACCCATAAAATATATTGGTGTAACTCTAACCAAGCAAATGAAAGGCCTGTATGACAAGAACTTCAAGTCTCTGAAGAAAGAAATTGAAGATATCAGAAAATAGAAGGATCTCCCATGTTCATGTGATTTACATAGTGAAAATGGCCATCTTATCAAAAGCAATCTACAGATTCAATGCAATTCCCATCAAAATACCAGCATAATTCTTTAGAGACCTTGAAAGCACAATTCTTAACTTCATATGGAAAAAAATTTGAATAGCTAAAACAATCCTGTACAATAAAAGATCTTTTTATAGTTTTGATTGTGAGCTTAGCATTTAACAGCTGTGCTTTTGGGCGGGAATTAGGAAGGGGTTACAGCTGGGATATAAAATGAATAAAATATAATTAATGTAAAAAATTAAAATTTAATTTAAAAATATCTTCTGTTGGTATCTACATCTCTGATCTCAAGCTGTGCTATAGAGCAACAATAATTAAAATGCCATGGTACTAGCATAGAAACAGACTGCTGGATCAATGGAATTCAATCAAAGACCCCAGAAATAAACCCACACACCTAAGGACACTAGATTTTTGACAAAGGAACCAAAACCATACAATGGAAAAAAATGACAGTATCATCAACAATTGGTGCTGGTCTAACTGGATATCTACATGTAGAAAATGCAAATAGATCCATACTTATCACCCTGCCTAAAGTCCAAGTGGATCAGAGACCTCAACAACAACAAAAAAACAGCCGCACTGAACCTAGTAGAAGAAAAACTAGCAAAGAGATTTGCACTTATTGGCACAGGAGAAAACTTTCTAAACAGAACACCAACAGCCCAAGCTCTAAGATCAACAATTAATAAGACCTCATGAATTGAAAATCTTCTGTAAAACAAAAGGACACTATCATTAGAACAAAACTACAGCCTACAGATTGGGAAAAGATCTTCACCAGCCCTCTATCTGACAGAGGGTTAATATCCAAAATACATAAAGTACTCAACAAATTAAACATCAACCCTCAATCCAATTAAAGAGTGGAATACAGAGCTAAACAGAGAAATTTTAACAGAGGAGTATTGAATGACAGAGAATCACTGCAAGAAATGCTCAATGCCATTAATCATCAGGAAAATGCAAATCAAAAGGATTCTGAGATTCCATCTCACACCTGCCAGAATGGTTAAGATCAAAAATTCAAGTGACAACGCATGCTGGCTAGGTTGTGAAAAAAAAGAAACACTCCTCCATTGCTGATGATAGTACAAGCATATACAACCACTTTGTAAATCTATCTGGTGCTTTCTCAGAAAATTGTGAGCAGCTCTATCTCAGGAGCCAGCTATACCACTTCCGGACATATACCCAAAAGATGCTCCACCATATAACAAGGACACTTGCTCAGCTATATTCATAGTGCCCTCATTTGTAATAGCCAGAAACTGGAAACAATCAAAATGTCCCTCAATGGAAACATGGATAAAGAAACTGTGGTATATGTACAGAATGGAATACTATCCAGCTATTTAAAAAAAGGATGTCATGAATCCTGCAGACAAATGGATGGATCTGGAAAAGGTAATCCTTAGTGAGACAACCCAGAAGCAGAAAGAAAAAGATGGTATATACTCATTTATAAGGTGTTATTAGCCATATAATACAAGATAACCATACCACAATACACAGACCCAAGAAGCTAAGTAACAAGAAGCACCCTAGGGAGGATGCTTAATTCTCATTCATAATGACAAACAATATAGACACTGGAAGCAGTTAAAAAGAAGGAACAGAACAGGAGCCTACCACAGAAGTCCTCTGAAAGACTCCACCCATCAGGTTACCAAAGCAGATGTTGAGACTCACAGCCAAACATTGGGTGGGGTACAGGGAGTGTTATGGAAAAGTGGGAGGATAGAAGGACCAGGAAGGGATAGGGGCTGCACAAGATGGACAACAGAGACAACAAATCTGGGCCCAAGGTGTCATGAAGAGACTAATGCAACAACCAAGGACAATGCATGGAGAGGACCTAGGACCCCTGCTCAGATGTAGCCTGTAGGAAGCTCAATCTCCATATGTGTTCCCTAGTAGGGGAACAGAGGCTATCTCTGACATGGACTCTGTTGCCTGCACCTATATCACTTCCTCCTGATGGGGCAGCCTTGCCAGGCCACAGAGGAAGAGGATGCAGCCAGTACTGAGGAGATATGATAGGCTGTGCTGAGTTGGTAGGCCAGGAGGGCTTCCTCTCTCTGAATACTACAAAAGGGAAGAGTGGGCAAGAGGGAGGGAGGGTGCAACTTGGATAGCACAAAGAAGGGGCTACAATCAGAAGGTAAAGTGAATAAATTTTAAATTTTTTAAGTAAAAAAGATAAAACTGTTAGAAATGTGAACTTATCTTTGCTTCAAATATTTAATATTTCATTTTGGTAGTAGATTAAAATTTAATTTCATAGTTTGAAAATCAACATTTTCTAAGAATGAAAACTAAATATTCAGCCTAAAATGTAAGAAAATTGTAATGTTCATAAAAAACAGTAATTCTTTTATAATACAATAACAAATTTTATAATATGTCAAAAATAGTGTCAGAAATAACACAATAATGCCTTGACAAATAGTCTTTTACCAATTTAAGTGTCATTTTAGTAAGCACATTTTAGACGTAGCCTTAAGAACAAATGTTGATCGATGCACAACCTACTCATTTGAAAATTGCTGGTTCAGAAACTTAAGTATGACATGTACTTAGCAAAGCAGTCATTAGCAAATCCAGTTTCTGGGTCAAATCAATACCATTGATAAAATGCCTTCAGAAGAACATAAACATTCTTTTGCAATCTTGAAAGTGCCACTTTTCGTCTGATAATGTGCCCCCAACCTTATTGGAGGAAGCACTAAGTGCATCACTGTCCCATCGTGGCAGGGACGGCCATTATTAAACAGGAATCCTAGAAGAACAAGCCTGTCTTTATCACTGACACCTCAATATCAACACAATTGCTTCCCTATGAGGCCAGCAAAAGGTGACTCCTGAATGTCAGAGCCTGAGCAGTGTTTATCTTTTTCAAAGCGCTGTTCTTTCAAGACTTAAATTTAAGTGTCTATTTTGAAACATTTTAAGAGGACAGAAAATTTTATACATATGCACATCCATAGATATGGGCTCATTGAAAACTTTGATACAATTAAAGACACAATAATCAACACAATTGAATAATGGTAAGCTTCATATTAGGAGCTCTATGTGTAACATATACATATATGTATACATACGGATACCTAAAGTCTCCACATAAATGTGTAGATATTTTGAGATAAAACAAGAAAATAAATAGTATTCTGAAATTCTTAATTATGTGGAGACAAACCTATCACATTTATTATTTCTTACTAACCTATGTGGTTTGGTCTATTGCTATCTACTCTATACTATATAGTAGGCATTACTTTTTGATTTTCATTTGTGAATTTAAATGACAAGTTAGTAATATCAAAGTGAAATATAAACCTAGGTAAATAGTTTTAAATTCTCTGGTTTTACCCTGAGTTCTGTATTTATAATAGAAAATGTGTTCAATGAAATTTCAATGTGGGCAAATAGATCTATGCCAATATAGATAATTTTGAATTTGAATACATAAAATCAACTGGGAAAAGGAGTGTAGAAAAGCATTAGCCTGAATTTTATCAGTGAGAATTCAGAATAAAATATGCTAAAAGCTCATGCGTACTGTTAATCTTCTGTCCCCGGGCTATTTTTACATTGAGTATATCTGGATTAAGTGCAAGCAACACAAGACTTGACTATTTTGTAGTTTAGAAATCTTTTTAGATGTTTTTCGTTTACTCCGTTTGCCCAAATTTATTTTTAAAAAAAGCAAAATGCAGCTGACTTTAATATGAGGCGACATAAAAGCAATTGATAAATCAGCTATAAAAAGCGAAGTTTGCCATGATCTCAAAGAATGTAATTTTGTGATTAGCATTAATTTAAATAAGATAGTTCTCTAATTGACTAGGAACTTTTCTACCTGTCCAACCACCACCACCAACAAGCTAATAGGCTTACTCTCTCTAATAAGGCATTTTTTTTAAAGGAGAAATAGAGTTCAATGGTTATATATGTGGTATGAGGCTTGGGCATCAAAAGAAGTAAGCACATCTGAACTCCAGCTCTGCTGCTCATTACCTGTATCATCTGGAATCCACTAAACTTCTCTAAAATCTTGGGGGGCAGAATAAACCATGTAAAATCAATCCTGCCACTAGGTCCTTCTCCCATTAGCAGGCTGTCAAGCTGTGAGAAGCAGGCATCACTCCTGTTAAAAGGGAGATAAATTTCTAAGCTGCTGAGGCAGAATTGGATAAGACTGCCTTTTCACATGCTTTTTTGTTCTTAGGTCCATGGCAGGGTGACTCTCAGTCCATGACTGTGTTTACAACAGGCACATAAGCACAACCTTGTATGCAAGTGCTGGCCCAGGATAGAGCTAGGGATAGAAAAATGGTGTTGACTAGTGATACTCTGTCTTTTACTTTCATAAGAAAGTCACTATAGAGAGCACTGAAAAGAACATGAAATTGGCACAAATTAAGGGAGAATATAGCATGTTCAGAGAAGAAACTTTGAAATGTTTAAGGATTATGAAGAAAAGTTGACCTATAAGAAATTTCACATCCTCAAAATCCTTTGGAAAGCTGGGTGGTGGTGGTATATGCCTCTAATTCCAGCATTTGGGAGACAGAGACAGGCGGATCTCTAAGTGAGTTCCAGGACATCCAAGGCTACACAGAGAAACCCCGTCTTGAAAAACAAACAAACAACCCCCCTCAAAAAAAACTTTTTGAAAATAGGGATGTCTGAATTAAAGGCGCATTTCCCCTCTCTAAAACCAAGGTACACCCCTTATATTAATACGTTTGTTTATGCCTGCTATTTCCTTAATCCTTTCAGCCTACCTCCAGTTAAAAGCACAACTGTGGGAGTTGAGAAATGAACTGAACACCTGCACCTGCGTTTCCAGCACCCTCGCAATAAACTGAGTATGGCCACCTGCACTCACCTGGGGTGAGCCGGTGGTCCTCTGCAGTGCTGGCCAGCCAGTCACCCAGAATAGCACGTTTCTAGTTCAGTTAGAGATCCTGTCTTAAGGTGATAAGACAGAAGCAAACACAGGGAAAATGTGATTTCAACATACTAGAATCAGGCATGATTTGTGGAAGCAGTTCTGTGGAGGAGTAAGAACAGTGAGGCGGCACACGCTACCCAAGCCGCCAGCAGAGAAAGTGCGGCAGTCAGTGATTACAGGATCTCTAGGGTGGCGCCATCACTATACAAAGGACAAGAGGCTTATGCCAATCTTTCTGTCCTTTTATTTCCTTTCTTCTTTCTGAGTCAATTTTACACTTCAAATGACAAGGTAATCTCTCCAGCATATGACTAAATGGCAGACAAAAAATAATGGAAAAGGAATTAATTTATTAAGGCTGATAGGATGGACAGAATTTTATAATCTGACCCAGTGTATTACTGTGCAGATCTTCAATTTCAGATTGCTCTCTTTTGACGATGTAAACTTCAGTTTCCATTGAAAGCATGAAAAACATTATTGGGGTGCCAACAATAGGAAGGGACCACATTTTTGAACCTCGGAAGCATTGCATGTGTTGGTGATGAAGTACCGTATCTCAGAAAGCTTATTACTGAGCAATACCTCTAATTTAGCACTCTATATTTATAACACCTTCCATTTCCGTCTATCCTCCCTCGTCCACTGGTCCTATCCATTTTTTCATACCTGTCTGCAATAGTACATTTTTCTTCCTGAGCTACATGAGAACATCTGTTTATGGTTATCAGTCTTCCTTCTCTTACTGTACTTACTGTACTATTTATATATTCGCTTCCATATCACAAGATCATAACTATGTTTCACTCCTCATTGCTTAAATATTTGGGAATTTTTAATAGAGTCAAAGATTATACATGAACTTCATAGTCACCTTTAATATGCTGAATATGATCTTTGTTACAAGACATCTTAAACTCCAAATCTCTATGAATTCTATTCTGCAACACATTATGATAAACGTATGTTTAATTGCAAAGCATACTTCTGACTTTGTCTCTTAAACAAATCCCTACTGTCATCAACATTTCCTTGCTCAGGATATATCCACTTTAAGCCCATCAGACAATAGAAAACAAACTACTTAATTCAATCTAAAACATTTCTAGCACTGGATAATAAATTATAAACTCATCTTACTTAAATATTTTACAATATTTTTTGCTCTTTCCTCAAAACAATGTGTAATAAATTTTCACACTTCATTGCATACTATACATCCACTATTCCATAATATGTAATATTTATAAAGTGAGGAAAATTGTCACATGAAATGATAGAGTGTAAGTCTGGGCATAGAAAAAGAATTTCCTGTGACCAACATTATAAATGTCTAAGGATTAGGTCCGAAACCAGAATGGGTGGAGAGAGCAATTGCATTTGGCACAGCTTCAAAAACATCATTTCAGGAAGAAAAATCCAATTCAATTTTCAGAATGTCTGCTTAAACCAATCCATGACAGGTCTATATAATCAATATCTACTGCCACTTACCTTGGCAGCATTCCTGGACTGATCGTTTTCCAAAATTGTCCGCTTCTCAGCCACTTTCCATTGTGTTTTATGTAAATTCTTTTGGCTGGTTGGCTGTATTTTTTTTTAATGTTTTGGCTTTCACTACAATAAAGAATTTGACCAAGGCATTACGTTATATGTGAAGGAGCAGACATTTCTTATTCTCTATCCACATTTCATATCGTTGTGAAGTCAGTTTTAATATCATTCTATTCTATCATAGACAGCCCTAAATATTTGCTGATTTTTCAAGTCTTTTCAATGATTCAAAACAAGCATGCCTATCTCTGCAATGCACCCACTTTTCCAAATTGGCATGCAGTCCTATAGCATGTAGGAGCAACTTTAGACATTCTTTGAGGGGATGAGTATTTTTCTGGTTTGTGGACCTCTCAGGAACATTCTGTCACCATGTGAACAAAACCTAAATCTGGAGCCATGGCTGACAAATCCATACCTGGTCTGGGTGTTCCATCTGCCTGCTTCTGTAGACCAGCCTCACTCACTCCTCCTGAAAGTCACCATGTTCCCTGCATAATGGCCCCTGTCTTGTTCGAAAAGCAAGCCAGTCTTCCCTTCTCTGCCTGTAAGACTCTGTTCTCAGTAATTCGTGTAGCAGGCTCGTTTATCACTGTCATTATCCAGCTCTCCAGTTGGATACCACCTCCCAGGGAACCTCTGACTATACCATCTAGAGTGTCTTCAGGTAGCTCTCCCCACTGTCATCTCCAACCCATGACGGCTTTTATCACAGTTCTCTCATCGTTGCTTGGCTACCAATTAAAAATTGTGTGTCTTCTTAATCTACCATTCCCACTGCTGTTCACAAAGGAGATGATGAAATTTTTTCTATTATATGAATGACAGCCCAAAGTAAGAATGATGCATGTAGTTTCTGTTTTGCAATCCCGTAGTGTTCTCAAGCTAGTTGTCAGTTCTCCCTGCATCAAAGGATCATAGCTTTGGATGCTAGGTACACAGATTTAAAGACTTGCAGCTAAACTGCAATTCTTAGGGGAGAGTATGGGAAAGAAAGATATTCTGTGGTGGGAGAGAGATACTGTGGCTTTGTTTAGTCCTCATGACTATTGGTATCCATGCAAAGAGATTAATAACACTGGTGATCAAATGTTTCTAACTCTTGAATGCACTCAGTAAGCTATCCCTGGCTAATAGTAAAAAGAAACAACTGCAATGCATGTAGAAAGTTACATGTGCAAAATCACACTGAAGAGTATAACATGACCCAAAATGTATCTCACCTCCAAGATGTGCAGGGATAAAGATAGTGCAGATAAAGCAGAGACTGAGGGATTCCCAACCAGTGCCTGGTCCAACCAAAGACCCACCCTATAGGAGAGTGCCAACCCCTGATACTATGAAGGATACTCTGCTAAGCTTACAGATAGAAGCCTGTGAAAGTTGTTCTCTGAGAGGCTCCAACCAGCAGCGCCTCAAAACAGATGCTAAGACTCACAACCAAACATTGGGGTATGCTGTAGAAAGTGGGAAGAAAGAGAAAGGACCTGGTAGTGACAGGATTTCCACAAGACTAACAGAGCTAACTAGCCAGGACTCAGAAGGGCTTGCTCAGACTGAAGTATCAACCAAGAACCCTACACAAACTGGACCTAAGTCCCCTACAAAGATTTATCAGCTTGGGCTTCATGTGGGTCCTCTAGTAAGAGAACTGAAGACTGCATGGGACCCAGACTCACTTGCCAGGCTTCTGATCAATTGCCTCTGGCTGGACTGCCTTGTCTGGCCACAGAAGAAGAGGACAAGCTCAGGTCTGATGTAGCTGGATGTTCCAGTATGAAGGGGAAGGGAAGCTCCCTTCTGGGGAAATAGAGGAGGGAAGAAGGGAGGGGCTGGGAGGGGAGGAAGCATGTGACTACAACAAGGATGTAAAGTGAATAATTTTTTTAATTTAAAAAAGAATTCTGTATTATACTATTATACTCATTGGGGAAAAAAAAGAAAGAAATTTAGCAAGCACCTTCAAGGCCTTGTGACTCTCAGATCCATCTTAGCCTCTTGATGCTCTGTGCTGTAAAATTGCTTAGTAATATTTGATACTGAATAAGATAACTGGTTTTGAAAATCTGATTTGATCATCCACTTATGGGTGGAAATCTGTAGTTCATTAGATTTCTAAAGGAGTTTTAGATGATGTCTAAGAATCCATACCAGTGAGAAACAGGGAAGGAGGTTGTTGACTCCTTTGGGTTTCTTCATTTCCCCACTGCCTGAAAACATGAAATTATGTCCATCAGACTTTAAAGGAGACCATCTATATACTATGCTGACCAGTGTGGCCACACAGGATACTCTATGCCCCATCTTGACACTTGTCTTAATCACCAAGGGATGCCTGGATTGTTAATCTTGCTTGTCAGTGTTATAGGATTTGGAATCACCATGGAAACACACACCTGGGCCAGTCTTGGAGGTATTTTGAATTAGGTCAATTAACGTGGAAAGATGAACTCTAAATATGGTTAACACCATTCCTGGCTGGATAATAGAAAGGCATCAAGGCCTAAGCAGTAACATGCATCTCACTCTGCCTCCAAACTGCTGATGTGGCAGGCTGTTTCAGACAACTACAACCATAATTCCCACACCATGATAGACTATACCTGCCTGAAAAAAATTAATGTCTTTGTCCTATAAATGTGTTTGTGTCCAGTATTTGCCACAACTTCAGGGAGAGTAACAATACAAACACATTAGCAAACTTAATAGTTTTTGAGAGAATATGGACTAATTAAGAAAGGGATGGTCGGTACCTCGCTCAGCCTTTATCAGAGAAGCTTCCTCCTGCAGCAGATAGGAACAAATACAGAGACTTTCAGACAGACATTATCAGAGAGTAATGGACCTTGAAGTACTCAGTCCAAAATGGGATGTCTCCATCAAATCCCTTCCATCGGGGCTCAGGAAACCTCACAGAAGAGAAAGCAGAAAAGGATGGAGGACACCAAGAAAACAATGCTCTGTAAATCAACATGATTGATGCCCGTATGTGGGAGTGGCCGCCGTGCAGCATCTTCAGGGAACGGTGTCTGAGTGCTTCTCTGGTAGGACTCCATGAGGCAAAGCCCAAGGAAACCCCTTCTCACTTGACAAGGACCTGTGGTGGCTTCTCTGTTTATTACCTATGTCATGTGCGCTGCACTCTCTCATTGTTTTTGCTCTGCTGTTTATACCTCTACCAATATTTAGTTTCACTTTGTCGGTCACAGGCAAAACCAGAACCCCACAGGCTAAAAGCCCGGTAGGCGGTTCCATGTTTTTTCTCAGAACTCTTTCTTTTTTTTTTTT
>CM053745.1:55898280-55960355 GCA_028658305.1 Pachyuromys duprasi
TGATCTTGATGGCTGACTCTTTGACCCTCCCCCATATAAGCCGGGGAGTGACAGACTGGCTAGATCCCAGGGGAGGACTTTGCAGCCAGCCCTGAGGAGACAGGATAAGCTGGGGTTGGATGGAAAGGAAGGAGGTCCTCCCCTGTTGGTGGACTTGGAGGGGGCGGGGAAGAAGGAGATGAGGGAGGGAGTGGGAGGGTAGGAGGGAATGGGGGAGGGGGCTACGCCTGGGATTCAAAGTACCTAACCTGTGATTGAGATAAAAATAAATAAATTAAAAAAAAAAAAGAATCACAAACATAACACATTGAAAAAAAAAGAACTCACCCAACAAAAATCAGGACACCATCGCCCCACCAGAAACACCCAAAGGCAATGGAGATTTTAATTCAGCAGAGACAGGAAAATTATGTTAAAACTATGATTATGCAGATATTAGAGGAACAAAAAGAGGGACAAAAAGAGGAAATGAACAAGGCCCTCAAAGAAATTCAGAAGAATATAACTGCCCACATAGAGGAACAAGTAAAGATATACAGTGACGAAACAAACAAAAAAATAGGAGCCACAGTCAAGCAGATGAAGGACGCAAACTGAAAAATACTAAAGCTATGAATATAAGTTGTGAAAAACGCATATGTAAAGATCACACTTATGATCTCAGTGATTGATTTTCAATATCATGAAAAAATAATCTTCAATTCAATGAAACAAGGTTTTCCTTCCACATCCAGTATTTCATTAATCCTATTCTACCTGCCATTATGTCAGAGTTTGGCTCTGACATAATTCCAGGAATTTGTTATAATTCCTGGAATTATAACAAACACCACACACATATTAACTTTAAAACAACAAAGATTTAATTTGACATTTTCAGATATTTTCTCTTTGATTATTAGCTGCTTTTGTGAAGCAACACATTCTGGCAGTAGCCAGGTGTAGTCAATGATATCTATTTAACTTATGGCCATAAATTAAAGGAGAAAGAGCAATAAGGTCATTGTCCAACAGTCAACTATGAGAACACATTTCCTCCCAATTCTTACACAAGCCACACATTCTAATAATGTCCATCTGAGGATCATTCTTTTAATTTGTGGATATTTGAAAGATGGCCGAACTGCAATTATGCTAAATTCTACAGTTCTATGTCTCTGAACAGAATACAAAACGGTATCAGAGAGAGTCATCATAACAGTGTTTTCATGGCCAAGGTGAAAACCTCTAATACATTTTAAAAATGCTATCTACAGCTAGTGCTCTCATCTCTAGTAGGTGATACTAAGAAATTTAGAGCCTCGTATCCAAAATGAAGACCAGCATACAGCATTTCTAAAAGCATGAGAAAACTAAACAAAGCAAACACATGACATATACTTGGCTTTCTTTGGTATGTTTCATGGAAAGATATGCTTTTGCATTTAGAAGTTTAAATAACAAATAAGTTAACCTTTATTGCAAGCATAGAATAAAATAGAGTTGAAAAAGATAAAAAAAATTCTTGATGTCTACAATGCCTTTTAAAAATCTGTAAGAACTACTCCCAGGGATTTAGAAAAATACAAAAATGTGAATTTTTTCTGTACTTGGACCTTCAGATTTTCAAGGAATTTATAGTGACTTCTTCCCTTGAGACACAGGTTCAGAAAAGTCCAGAGCCAGAGTGCCTTCAGAAACATACACTTCTTTTTAATTGTCATTCTTCCTTTTAATCCAATGATTTTGATTATTACCTCATTTTGGAGTGAAAAATTATCTTTAAGTTTATTCCTCAATATATCCCAACCTCTGATTCCTCTGTGTTATATTCTGGTTATTTGTGGCACAAACTTGGGAACTCAGAGTCTTTTGCTCTCAATAGCCAGAGCCTTGTGAGTGGAAGTCTGCCAAACCCACTCATTCTCTGTCTCTGAAACATGGTGATTTTCAAAGTAGTAATTGAATGAAACCTCCATCCTTCTTCATTGTATTACAACTGATAACACCTAAAGGAATGAAGGACTCTAGATAGTGTTAATTAGAAAATGTAGAAAACATACCCCCACTGTGGACAGATGGCTCACTCCAAACCCATACTTTGAAGTCGTTAGCAACAATGAAACTACACATGGTTAAAAAATTGTTAGAGGTAGCTAAAGTTAAAAAAAATCATAAGAGTAGAGACTTAATCTAACAGAGTTTGCTCTCCTTATGAGGTGAGAGGAAATCACTCTCTTATACTCATGGACAGATAAAAAGCCAAAGGAGGATAGAACAAGAAGGATGACTTCTGCAAGCCAGGAAGAGATCCTCGTCAACAAGGAACTTGAGGGCACTTGGGCTCTGTGGTTGTTGCCTAGATTTAGAGCCTCCTGGTAAACACATATCTATGCATATCTGTTTCCAGAGAGGTTTAACTGAGGAGGTAAGAGTCTACCTGAAAGTGGGTGCAACATTCCATGCCCAGAGTTTTAGCTCAAACATAAAGAAAGAGTTGGAAGCCAACAAAGCACCAGCATTCATTTCACTGCACTCTCTGTCTGCGGACAGAGGGGCCAGCTATCTCATGGCACCACCATATCTTCCCTATCATGATGGACTACATCTTAACTGCGAATAAATTAAGCCCTCCCTCCCTTTTCTAATTTGCTTTTATTTTTTTCAGGAATTTTGTTAAAGCAATGAGGAAAAAAAAACCAACACAAACAAATGTTTTCTGGAACTGTGAAAAAAGTTCCTTTTACTAAACTTTCCAAGTATGCAGTGTTTTATTCTATCAACAGAACTGACTAATATAACTTGATACAATTCCAAAAATCACTACCAATCTAGTGAACATCTGAACTTTTTGTAGCCTAAAGACTGACTTTCTTTTTACGCTGTTCTGATCAAACAATATTATCACATCAGAGAGAAAACAGATGATCCAGTTATTTCAACACAGACGTTTCTGTAAGCGGGCTGACAGAGAAAACACAATATTAAAAATATTGATTCTTTACTTTAGTTTACTACACAATAAACTGCCTGTACCAACTCCAACTCTAGTTACTTAACATGTGTACTAGGACACAAACAAGAAAACACACATCAGTCCTACACCAAAAGTGTTTACAGCTTTATAGGAGGAAGGACTCAACCACAACTGTATACTCAAATTCCAGCAGGCCTCCAAACCTACATTATCTTCCATGCTTCTGGCACTGTTGTGCACAGTTTACGAACTCCAAAAGACCAGAAATGAATAGATTCCACTGTAAATATATGAGGGTTTTGTTTTGTTTTTTTAATTTTTTATTAAATTCTTTATAATTACACTTTATTCACCTTATATACCCCTGTAGTTCTCTCCCTCTTCCCATCCCAATCCCTCCCTTCCTCCCCCTTCTGCACCTGTGTCCCTCCCCAAGTCCACTGATAAAGGAGGTCTTCTTTTCCTTCCTTCTGATTCTAGTCTATTAGGTCTCATCAGGAGTGGCTGCATTTTCTTCCTCTGGGGCCTGGTAAGACTGCTCCCCCCTCAGGGGGACGTGATTAAAGAGCAGGCCAATCAGTTCCTATCAGAGACAGTCCCTGTTCCCATTATTATGGACCCCACTTGGACACTGAACTGCCACGGGCTACAGCAGCGTGGACTCCCACACCCACCGCCAAAGCGGTGAGAGCCAAGAGCGTAGAGACTCCTGCTCAGGTTAGTTGGGTGATTTAAAGATTCCGGACCCTCCCAGCATACCCAAAGCAGGGGCGATTCCTGCTTGGCAAGCATCTATCGGAGGAAAGGCAAAATGGATGTTGCGTTTTAAATTGATTGGCTATAGGAAGGTCCTCAAACCATTAATGCTCTGGTATCCCTCCGTAGGGGGGTGGGCCAGTTTCCTAACAACTTTCCTAGCAGGAAAAGAAGGCAGGGCATTTACTGGAAATTTCTCCACTTAGCTAGTTCAGGCATTTAACTTTAAAATAGCCATTTTTAATATTTTGGTCTCTCAACACCAGGCTGATGCATGAAAAAGAAAAGATATCTGTCCATCTCATAGAATGCATAGACATCCTACCAGGCTCATTCTTCAGGAAAGCATTCAGAGTATGTTTTTTGTTTGTTTATTTTGGGTTTTTTTCACATTAAGATCTTATATAAGAATCTAAGAGTAAGTGACAAAAAGGTCAACAGAACTAAATGATGACTTATGGAGAAAACTGAAAACAGTAAATATCTATAACTTGAGAAAATAAAAGGGAAAGGCAAATATAGCAACACAAATGAACTCAGAGAGAGTGCCTATAATCTCAGCACTAGAAATGCTGAGACAGATGGACTACCATGAGAATGAGGATAGCCTAAATTTCATAGTGAAACTGTGACACACAAATAAAATCGAAGGCCTGATTAATGAATGACAGAAATGATCCTTCAGAGTACAAAGATTTTCAATGGCTCACCATCTGACAAAGGGCTAACAACAAAAATATATTTAAAAAAATCAAGAAACTAGACTTCAACAAACTAAATAATCCAACTATAAAATGGGGTACTATCTAAACAGATAATTCTCAACAAAGGAATCTCAAATGGCTAAGAAAAACTATGTTCAACATCCTTAGCCATCAGGGAAATGTACATCAAAACAACTCTGGGATTCCATCTTACTCCTGTCACAATGGTTAAGATTAAAAACTCAAGTGACAACACATGCTGGTGAGGTCTTGGAGAAAGGGAAACCCTCCTCCATTTATGGTGGGAATGTAAATTTTTACTACCACTTTGGAAATCAATCTCGTACCTTCTCAGACAATTAGGAATAGTACTACCTCTAGATCCAGCTATACCAGTCCTGGGCATACATCCAAAATATGATCAACTATACAAGGACATTTGCTCAAGCATGTTCATAGCAGCTCTGTTCATAATAGCCAGAATCTGGATACTCTCCAGATTCCCAGATGTCCCTCAACTGGGGAATGGATACAGAAATTGTAGTACATTTACACAATGGAATACTACTCAACAATTAAAAACAAGGAAATCATGAAATTTGCAGACAAATTGATGGTACTAGAAAAGATCATCCTGAGTGAGGTATCCCAGAAACAGAAAGACACACATGGTATATACTCACTTATAAGTGGGTTTTAGACATATAATATAAGATAAACATACTAAAATCTGTACACTTAAGTAAGCCAAGCAAGAAGAAGGATCAATCCTCATTCAGAAAGGCAAAAAGGATGGACATTGGAAGAGGGAGAAAACAGGGAACAGGACAGGAACCTACCACAGAGGGCTCTACCCAGCAGGGTATTAAAGCAGATGCTGAGACTCATAGCCAAACTTTGGGCAAAGTGCAGGGAATCTTATGAAAGAAGAGGTGATGAAAGACCTGGAAGGGACAGGAGCTCCACAAAGAAAGCAACAGAATAAAAATTCTGGGCCAAGGGGTCCTTTCTGAGACTGATACTCCAAACAGGGACCATTCATGGATATAACCTAGAGCCCCTGCACAGATGTAGCCCATGGCAGCTCAGTGTCCAAGTGAGTTCCCTAGTCATGGGAAAAGAAACTGTCTTTGACATGAACTCAGTGGCTGGCTCTTTTATCACCTCCTCCTGAGGGGAGAGCAGCCTTGCCAGGACACAGAGGAGGACAATGCAACCAGTCTTGATGACACCTTAATAAGCTAGGGTCAAATGGAAGGGGAGGAGGACCTCCCTATCAGTGGACTTGGGGAGGGACATGGGAGGAGATGAGGGAGGAAGGGTGAGATTGGGAGGAGATGAGAAGAGGCTGGGATACAAAGTGGATAAACTATAATAATAAAAATTAATAAATTTTAAAAATTACCATTAAAAACAACTCAAGTGACAACACATGCAGGGGAGGATGTGAAGCAAGGGGACCACTCCTCCGTTACTGGTGGGAGTGCGAACTTGAATAACCTCTTTGGAAATCAATATGGTAATTTTTCTCAGAATAGCAGTACACACCAAGAACCAGATTTACCACTCCTGGGCATGTACCCAAAGATGCTCCACCATACCACAAGGATACTTGCTCAACTATGTTCATAGCAGCTTTACTCATAATAGCCAGAAACTGCAAACAATCTAGACCCCTTAATCAAATAATGAATAAATAAAATGTGGTATATTTACATAATGGAGTATTTCTCAGCTGTTAAAAACCGTGACATCATACAGTTTATAGGCAAATGGAGGGACCTTAAAAAAAATCATCCTGAGTGAGGAAATCCAGACCCAGGGAAAACAAGGATGGTATGTATTCACTCATTAGTGGATATTAGCTGTAAAGTAAAAGACAACCATGCTATAAGCCACATACTCAGGAAGGCTAAATAACATGGAGGGCTTGGGTGGCGGGGGAAGTGCAAGCATCTCCCTGGGCATGGGAAATAAAATAGACTTTGAGGGTGGACTCGGAGTTAGTTGGGATGGGAACAGGATGGATCAGGCAAGGGAGTGAGGAGAGAAGGAGAAAATACTTGGAGAGATAAATCCTAAAGTTGGGGCAATTTCAGGGACTAGGTGGAAATGCACTGCAACAGAAACTCCATGGAATCTGAGAGTGACCCTCACACAGATTCCTAGTAATCGGAGACACGGAGCTTGAACAGGAAATGTTCTGAGGGAAGGCTTCAAGAGGAAGGATCCGGACACCAACGCAGCCACAAACCTTGGACCTACTCTTTGCCCTGCTGTAGAGTGTTCTAGGACCAGAGCTTAGAAGGCTCTTCATCAAAGATACCAAAGAGACTTCATCTAGCAACTGATAGGAGCAGTTGCGGAGTAGCACAGCCAAACCTTAGCCAGCGCTCTGGGAGTCCTGTAGAGATGGGGGAGAGAGGATCTGAGGAACCCGATCCTGTCGGGGACACACTAGGAGAACATAGTCCACACAAACAACTGACTCGTGAGGACTCACAGAGATCTGGGAGCCTGTGGGGGTCTCACCTAGGTGCTCTGCATATGTTATGGCTGAGTAGCTCGGTGTTCTAGTGAGACTCCTAAAAGTGGGAGTGGGGGCTGTCCCTGACTCTTTTGCCTACGTGTGGGACCTTTTCCTCTTACCGTTTTACCGTATCCACCCTTTGTGATGGTATATGCCTGGTCTTACTGTAGTTTGTTATGCCATGTTCATGTCCTTGGGTGGCCTGCTCTTTTCTGAGGGGAGGTAAAAGGGACATGGATCTGGACCAGACACGGATCTGGAGGAGAGGGTAGGTGGAGGGAAGAGATTCAGGGGAGGGAGAAAGGGGAAACTGTGGTCTGGAAATATTGTATAAGAAAGTAATTTTTTAAAATATTTTTAAAAGAAGTGCAAGCTTTTAAAAGAGCACAGAAAAGAAATTTTGATAATGCTACGATGTAGGCAAGCAAATGTAATTATGTTTTAGAAAATGGTCACTAGTTGGTAATTGTACAAGAGATGAACTTATTGTACAAGATTATTATAGAAGAACCATCAGTGTCTTAGTGATCCCCTTCTGAGCTCCGTATAGCAATCTCCTTTCTACTTGATCTAGAGAATGGTGAAGAGTGGTGTTTATCCACCCAGATCTAAGAGCGATCTCACCAGAGTCCCCGCCCACTTACCACCTCTAAGATTGAAGTGGGCGTGTCTTCAGAAACAGTGTAGTGAATTAGAATTTTCTCAATTTAAATTTTTTAATGCACAAACTTAGACTGAATCATTTATAAAATCAAAAATATCCTAAATATTATTTATAATGAAGAAAATATAAAAATATTTTAATTTTTAAAATATTTTCTAACAAATTATTTCAGTAGCAATGAAAAACTGTAGAATATGGCAGGATATTTATTTCTCCTTACAATGAGCTCATTTCCAAAGATGCTTCAAAGAGAAAAGCAAAATGGAAGTAGCCAAAAAACACATCCCTTTAGTCCCTAGCTGGTCCAGGGCTTAATGCATTAACCATTCTATGCCAAATAGCAGAGACAAATTAGTCTATTTTTGTGCTATGTTTATAAATCTAAACATATGAATTAACCCATTTAGGCACACTGTTTAATGTTAATGTCAAGTTGTATTAGGAAACCTATACTAAGAACACTATCATAGCAACTCACTTTTAAACAGCTTTTCCTTCTCTGAGTCTCCACGGTATCTGCATCGGTACACATAAGACAGTCCTTCGATTTTAAAATTCACCCCTCATATCAGATCTGTTTCCTGGACGACCACCCAAAAGAATGCTTTGATCTAAAAGTAATACTGTAGCTTTAAAAATTGAGGACTAAGAAAAATAAGAAGTGATAAATATGGAGACTTTGATGCTTGCGAGTGCTTTGGGATACCCCAGAACAAGAATGAGGAGCCACATTTTCCAGTAAAAAAGATGTATGCGAGAACTTGGAGGCAGGTCTTCCCAAAGTCTGAAGCCTCTCGATGCTATTTCTCCTGCTGTGACCCTAGAAACTAAAAATCATTTGGATTTGTAAATATAAGTAAAATATTGAAATAGAAAAAAAAATACTCAGAGAGTAACTTTTCAGCCATTGTTTATCATTTATTAGTTTTGAATTTAAAAGACTCATTTCAGTAAAGAATTACTAAAAATTATAAAAAATAAATGTGAGCATTGAGCTGTTAGGTTGGTCCAGTGGTTACATACACTTGCCACCAAGCCTGGAAACCTGGGTTTTATCGCAAGAACCCACAAAATGGGAAGAGAAAGACAAATTCCTCAAAGCCTCACCAAGTGATCCACTAACCTCAGCATGTGTGCCATGGCACGAGCTGACTACCACCGCCTCCATGCACACTTGGGGGTGTGTGCATACACACGCGTGTGAACACACACTGTGCAAACAAATATACACTAATAAGAAACTTTTAGTTCTCAATAAGCATCTAAAATTATAGATATCTATAGATATTCAGAATCAAGAGAAAATCATCAAAGTTTGCTGTCTGATTTTTCTTCAGGTGATTCTAGGGAACTTGTAAATTGATCTTTTTACTTTTAATTTATGGTAGAAATGGTGATTAAAAAGTTTCCAGTAAAGCAAGGTGTGCAAACGCTTTGGTTGGAAAACATCGAAAAATCAGTCTTAAACCAATCAGAACATTTCTGCCCTGATGGCTGTCTTCCTAGCACTGGGAGTTTGTATTGCAGACAGAAGGGAGAGGAAAGAGACTGGTAGGCTTACTGGTCATGGCATGGCATGCTATGATACCAACCTTCCAGGCATGTGCACACTAACACAGTAGTGGTATGACTTATGTAGCACTTCCTTTTAAAAAATTATTTATTTATGTTACTTATATGAATGCTTTAGCTGCATGTACACCTGCATGCCAGAAGAGAGCATCAGATCCCAGTATAGATCACTGTGCACCAGCATGTGGTTGCTGGGAATTGATCTTCCATCTTCTGAAAGAACAGACAGTGCTCTTCACTGCTGATGTCTTTCTAGCCCTATGTAGCACATTATGATTGGATTTGAGACCTGTCCTACAAGAGGGAATTTCATACCCACTGTCATAGTCCTGGTAGAAAGATCATAGCTTTAGGTTAGAACCTGCTATTTTTGTTGTTGTTGTTTTGCTTTGTTTTGGGTTGTTTTTTTGCTAAATGTCAATGCTGTAAATTTCCTTCTTGTTAATACCCAGAGGTGTAAGTGGTTCTCAATCTCGATGAGAGAAATTTCTTTTTGCAGTGGACAACAGTCAATGGAGAGATGCTTAACAGGTCAAAATGTTGAGAATTAACATTTGAAATCACAACAGCTGAGATGGGTTACCCATGCTTTTTTTGAGGATGTGTCCACATATAAATGGACATCTCCATACCCATGTACATGTGTGTAGCTTGAACTGGACTTAAGGAGTTATCAAAAATAATTATAAATTGTAATTAATAAAAAGAAAAAGAAAAACAAATAAAGCTTCTATGAACATAGATGGAAAATAATAATTAAAACAAAATATGCAGTTGGCAGGGGCACATGTTGGAGAGCTTTGGAGGTAGTTGAAACATGTAAATGGGACAACGTTATCATATTTAATTTTATGCTTGTATGAAATTCTCAAAAATTAAATAAATAAATAAACAACAAACAAATAAATATGGGAGTGGTGGCTCCTGACCATAATCCTCTCACTCAGTAGGAAAAGACAAAGTAGATAAAACCTGGAGTTTGAGTCACCCTTGGTTTTACAATGAGTTCAGGACCAATCTGACTAAATAAAAATGTTTCAGGAAGCCTAAATAATAATAAAAAAGCAATAAATAAATTATTTTGGCCTCTGTATACTTAAAATTATCATCCAAATACCTATTGCGTTCAGGTCTACACAGAAGCATGAATTCCACAGATAGAGGATTTCAATTGGAAGTTGAAATCTGTAAGGTATTTTTAAATAAAGTTCATATTATTGCACATGCCACATTATTGCATTTGTTATCTCTCTCTCAAATTAGATAAGGGTGGGGAAGCTGATTTTCATTCTTTTACTACTTACTGTCTTTTGAGATAAATTGATTGGTCTCTGTCATTATCATACCTGGAAATAGAGCTGTAGTCCACATCTCAGAGCTGATGACAGGATTCACTGTGGCACAGTACTTCAGAACACAGGTCTTGTGGCAGTAGATTGCCATCTCTGAACTACAGCGTCTGTCATATTTGCTTGAGAACCTGTTAGAAGGGAATGCCTTAAACCAAATTCCAACTCAGAGTGACCCTGGCCTACCTCTAGTGTTTAGAATCATTGTTGTAGAAACAGGCATTTTGGGTTTGAATATCAGTCTTGCTTTTAGTAGCTGTGTATCCATGAGAAAGTGACTAAATTTTTTGTAATCGCCAGAAAGATTTTGAGAGAAAGTAATAAATGTTAACTGCTTTTAAGGTCCTTAGGACAGTATTACTTCTTATTAATCATCCCAGAAAATGTTTGTCACTAGTATCATAATTTTTATTTTATTATTCTAACATGCCATTATAAAATTGAATCTATTAATCACATTTGAGAAATTATACTCAAAGTGAGGGAAAAAAAGAATTGAAAGCCTATAGCTACCAATAGAAATATGTGTGTTTTATAAAAGTAAGACCTACAGAATTCTTTTTTAATGCAAAAAGGTTTAATTGGCAATATTAATAGAGATGTTAATACAGAGGGGGAAAAATCCCAGAGTCCAACACCAGACAAAGAAAAACAGGCAACTAATGACCAATTTTTCATTTTGTTTTTCATTAAATATAATTGTGTCACTTCCTCCCTTTTTTCTCTCCCTCCAAATTCTCCCACCCCACCCCACTCCCCTGACACCCGCCGTTCATTCTCCTCTCCTTCACAAAGTAAACACTAGTTGTCTGTAGTTCTTTCTCTAGTGGATTGGACGCTGTGAGACCACCCTCCTTTCACAAAAGTGTGTCTATTGATATTGTCATCATTCGACTCATACTTTGACAGCCATTTCTAAGAGATCATTTTCTTTGTGTCTTCTTCAACCATGTTCCATGAGCCTTTAGCACATTTGTAAATATGGCCACTGAGTCTGGGATCCCCACTAGCCATTAATCTCTGAATAGTATCTACTTTGAGTTTTTAAACCAGTCGTCACTTTCTAAGAAGAGAAACTTCTTTGACTAGGGAAACTGAAACCCTGCCCAATTTACCAGAGCTAGTAAGGTCATCTCTTTTAGCTTCTTCCAGAGATGAGCCCTCTGACTGGTTCTCCAGCACAAAGTGTTCAAGCCTCAAATTGTATACATACAACAAAAATGAACTTAACGTAATAATCAAAGAGAAAAAGGCCATCTATTTGAGAGTGAGACAGGAGAATATGGGAGTGGTTGAAAAAAGGAGGTAAATGAGGAGTTGGGGGAGAGGAGAAAATAACATAATTATACTTTAATGTAAAAATATATCAAATAATTTTAAATAATGAATAAATAAATGAATATATTTATTCTAATGCATGTAGCCTTTATGCCAAGCAATCAGACTTGATGGAGGCAGACACAGTAAACATAAAGTTAACTCATCCTGATCCTTCACATGCTTTTAACATTCACTAATTAGAAAAACCCGTCTTCCTTCTTCATTTCACTATCCTTTAAATGCTCACATATTTTACACTTGAGGACTAAGCACAGCATGCCCGTGTGTGTGCTCATCATTTGTATTGCAAAAGCTTCAAGGGAAAATGTGCCAAAACACATGTGGCCTGACATTTAGTTCTTTAATGCTGTGGTTTTTAGAAAGTGGTTTGGGGGTGGAAGGATCATAAAAGCCAGAGGATCATGGGTTTTGCTATGAGAATATGTCTCCTAGTAACATCAGAAGCTATTCCAGAAAATCTCCCCAACAATCCTTCCCAAACACGAACTCTCCAGAGGACACAAGCAAGCATGGCAAACTGTGTGAACGAAAACCCATGAGATCTCAACTCCATACAAAGAACTGAAGGTAACTGAATAAAGCTGGTAGTGGACGAGGTGGTCTTCTCCAGGAAACAGCACACCAACTGGCTGTCCAGAGGCAAACTGTCATTTCTGAAAATATGCATACAAGTAGCATTATATGACCTGACCCTTATTTTTACATAATACATAAAATATAAAACATATATAATATATTAATATATTATTAATAATACAGTAAAATATATTCATATTATTATATCATATGGAGTATTACATTATATTTTTAATGAAATATTTATAAAATATATATTCATATGTATTACATAAAATACATATATACACTCAATAATTTGATTTAAAAAGAGGCCATAAATTTGAAGGCAAGTAGGAAAGATTTTTATAGGAAGGTTTGGAGGGAGGGAAGGAAAGGGAGAAATGTAATTAAATTAAAATTGTAAAATTAAGCATAGTAAAAGTGACTGGGGGACAAGAACTACACTTATATGTGGGTATAAAGGTAAATATTTAGAATGTAGTTTGGGACTATTCTGATCTAATGACGTAGGAACTGTGTGTTGTCCTCTGAAATGTATGACTTCACTAGCCCTGGGGAGTTAGCTAATGTTTCCAGTCTCCAACACCATTTCCTTCTTATTGAATGGGCCTCAAGTCCTGTTAGAAATTACATATCTAAAGAGGACATAAATTTGAGAAAGAGCAAGGAGCAGTGTATGAGCGGGTTTGGGGAGAGGGGGAAGAATGGATACAGAAATTGTGGTACATTTATGCAATGAAATACTAGTCAGCTATTAAAAATAAGGAAATCATTCAATTTTCAGGCAAATGGATAGAACTAAAAACGATCATCCTGAGTAAGGTAACCCAGAAACAGAAAGACACACGTGGTATATATTACTTATAAGTGGATATTAGCCATTTAATATAGGAAAACATACTAAAATCTACATACCTAAAGAAGCTAAATAACCAGGAGTACCCTAGGGAAGATGCTTAATTCTCATTTGGAAGGGAAAACAGGATTGACCCAGGAAGCAGTAGAAGAGAGGGAACAGGACTGGAGCCTACCACAGATGTCCTCTAAAAGACTTCACCCAACAGGGAATCAAGGCACATTAAAAGACTCTCAGCCACTCACTCTGTGGACAGAACACAGGGAGTATTGTGGAAGGGGGGGGGAATAAAAGGATCCAGAAGGGACAGGAGTCCCACAGGGAGACCAACAAAGCCAAAAAAGCAGGGTCCAGGGAGGACTGTAGAGACTGATGCATCAACCAAAGACCATGAATAGAGAGGACATAGACCTCTGCTTAGATGTAGCCCAGAGACAGCTCGGTCTCCAAGTGGGTCCTCTAGTAAGGGGAGAAGCCTGTGGGGAGCATTGGTCTGCCAGGATGCCTTGTTATTTAGATCTCAGCGGAAAGACCTGCTTTTACCTTGGCCTTCCCTGGAGTCAGTGATAAGCTGCTAAGTCTATCTCCTTTTGTTTGAGACAGCAGGTAGGATGTCTTGCCAAGTTCACACCTTTTGTTTGTGTGAGGATCACACCGACAGGTGGTCGAGGTAAAGAAGTTTCCCTGTGAATTCATTCATTGTACTAAGGTGCTTTTGCTCTGACTTAAAGGGGTTTTACTGGAATAAAGCAAGAGGCAACTAGTTCTTCTACTAGAGCCCTTCGGAAAGATCCCATGTATTGTGTGATGGTTTAATAATTTTTCTTTCAATCCTCACCCCCGACTCAAGAAGTGGTCTACTTTGCCAATGGCCTCCCGCAGAAGAGACAGTCTTTGATATGAACTTGGTTACCTGCTCCTTGATCGCATCTCTCTGGTGGGGTGACCTAGCCAGCCCACAGAGGAAGATGATCCAGGTAGTCCTGATGAGACCTGATAGGCTAGGGTTAGACAGTAGGGGAGGAGGACTTCCCCTATCAGTGGACTAGGGGAAAGGGATATAGGAGAAAGAGGAAGGGAAGGGAGGGTGGGACCAGAAGGAGATGAGAGAGAGGGCTACAAGTAGGATACAAATGAATAAACTATAAAAGGTAATAATAATAAAAAACAAAGAAAAAAAGAAAGAAAGAACAAGACATAAAAACTGAATTTTAATAGTGATATCCTTGCCTGTCAAGCTGAGAGTTTAGCAATAACAAGAAAGAAAAGGTTGTGTTCTAATAGTGATGTCTTTCTGTGTTGAGTTGATAACGGGTCGATTTTGTGGGTTAGTGTTTTGTTAACTTCACACAAACTAGAGTCACCTGGGATGAGGAACAATTAAGTATTATCTTGATTGGTACCTTTTTGATTGGCAACTGATCTAGAACTGCCCACTTGGCTCGCTGTGGACAGTTCTGCTCCTGGGCAGGGACCTGGTCCTGGCTTGTATGAGGGAGCAAATTGAGCAAGCCAGAAAGCAGCATTCCTTACTACCTGGAGCTCCTGCCTGGTTTCCTCATTGTTATACCCTGTAAACTGAAATAAACCCTTTCATCTCCCAAAAATAAAAACAAAAATACCACACGATCAGTAGAATCTTCATCTTTGTATTTAAAATGCCCCTTTTATGCATTACTGTCTTCAAACATTACTTTCTTACACAGAACTGTTATTTAGAGTCTTTTTTAAAGGTTTCCTAAAACTTATTTTTCAAGCATGCAGATAGCTTCATGGACTCTAGATCTAAAAAAATCTAAAAGACTCGCAAGTTATCTAAACATAAACTCTACCAAAACCAAATACAGGACCTAATTTCAAAACATCCTATAACATAATTGAAGCAGTAATTGTCTGACTTCAAGATGAACAGTTAGAGGTACTCACTTTTCCAGCATATTGCATAATTTTTACTTAAGAAAATAATCCCTTTACATTTCTGACAATACTTTTGATGGATAGGAACAAGAAGCATTTGCACTATAATTTTTCAGTGCTTTAAAATAAAGTGAATGTTTTCTAAATGTCATAGTTTACATTTCATGGGGCATGAAATCTCCTATGAAATGTAATTTAAAGCCTTTTTTCAAATAAGGAGACTAATCCTACAGTCAAAAACACTTCATACTCCAAGGCATTATTAACCTTGGAGTACTTCTTTAAAAAAATGATAATACTTTCTGACACATTAAAATTAAATTTGTCTGTATGTAATTATGTTAAATAATATATTTTAAATGATAAAATTTGCATGTGTGAACAATAGTAAAATTCCCGTTTACTAATAGTAAATATAGCCACTTATCATTTGTATGGTAATGTTAATACGTTTGCATAGCTCTTTCCTAAAGAAAAGAATCTGTAGATTGATCATTGATCACAATGGTAATATTGGGTGATATCCTAAAAAGAGATAACACCAAATATATTCTACTTTCAAATGTGAAGGCACATAATTGTAATTGTTTTTATTAGTAAAGTGCAAAAGTATGTGAATAACATAATCAGTTTTATTGTGATCCATCTAAAAATGTTTCAAAAGATGCAATATTCATACTCTGAATAGCTGATTTTATTACCTTTTTTCATTACAAGTAGATGTCCATGATGTGTTTGTTTGAAGATTACATGGAGATTGTCCATTTTTATACATGCAAACAGCACTTCTAATATAAATGCAACAATGGAATAATACTTGTATCTGACTGAAGAATTGAAATCATAGTGATGGAGTCCTTTCCATTTTAATGCCCCACAATGGCACTAACTGCAATTTTCATTTCCATGATCCTAGTGTTTTAAAATATGAACAGAGATAAGTTACATATTGAGAAAATAATGAATTCTGGCTCATCAGCTTTACAATTTCCCGCAAGCCAGAAGACTCAGATTCTTGTAGGTTAGCAAGTACTTCACACTGCAGATTTATATCTCTCTCTGTCTGTTTGTCTGTCTCTCTCTCTCTCTGGATTTTCTCAACTCTAAATGTTCTTCCCTGTAGCCTGGTATTACCGACTCTTCTGGGGATTTGGCCCCACCTGGTGGTTAATTGTAAGAATGGTTGACCAGCTGCTGCTGTTTCTGGACATCTGCATGTGGCCTAGCCTCCAGTTTCTTCTCTTGTTCACACTGTAATTTAGTTTAAGAAAATAACCTCTGGCTTACCCAGAAACATAATCCCTTGAAATAACATTTATGTTTCCTTGTTCTCTATGCTGCCACCTTGCCGAAAACAATCTCATTCTTGATCTTTCAAAGTCTCCAACTTCCATTTGAGAAATAAAATGGCCAGGTTGAAAAAGCTAGAAGGCATTACATCAGCGTTACTAGCAAGATTGATCATGAAAAAAAAACCAAACACATAGAATGTATTTAAGCTTCCTAAGGAAAATCCTCTGCCCCCAATTATCTTTTAACTTTATTACGCTTTAATAATTTATGTGTTACTATGTATGTGCTCACATATGTACATGCCATGGAATGCATAGGATTGTTACAGGATAACAATCCTGTAAGAAATTAGTTTATCCTTCCAGTAGGTCCAGGGAATCAAACATAGCTTGTCAGACTTAGTGGTGAGCTTGTTTACCCATAGAATTGCTTCATGCTCCCACCACTAGGCTTTAGAAAAGTTCCTGGCTGCCTCTTCACCTTATTAACCAGTATTCAGTGGTAGAACTTAACATTCAAAGGTTTTTTTCTTTATATCTCAGCAATTCAATTTTCAGGTCCATTAAAGGAAATTTTATGCAGTATGTGTGTGTGTGTTTGTAAACAAGTTTTATTTTCTTAATATTCAATGCATAACCTGTATTAGAAAATGGTCTCCAAATTCCAGTAAACCCACTTAAATAACCTGTGTTAAGTTAAAAACTTCTTTATCAAATTTTGGTTTTTATTCTTGGTTTAATTTTCACTTAGGACAGTTTACTGCTCCAAGCAAACCTCAACAAAATACCTATACTGACTTACTATTCCCAACGACACTTGAACATTTCAGTGTATCAGTGTGTAGTGAAAATGTGGATTATTCACATGGAACTTAGTGATAGAATACTTTTGTTCTGGCCAGATTCGACCCAAGACTCACAGGCATCTGTGTACTTTAATATAAGTGCATGTAACAGGCAACTTCATTGGAGGCTGCTAATTTTTTAATCATTTAAAATGCAAACAGCATTTTTAGCTGAATCTTTGTACACATTTGCAAAACAGATTGAGTTTCTTCATCTAAATTTAAGTATCTTAAATTTTGTGTTTTAAAAAGTGTCATAGACATTAGCAATGAAACTCAGAAGTTACAAGTGATTGCTCAAAGAGCAAGATAGTATGGCAGGAAGAGTCCCATTAAAAATTTCAGAATGGAGGACAGTATTTTACTAGCGATGGACACAAAACACTATGCTGTATATTTCCTAATAGAATGATGCCTGATCTACCTCAGGAGAACTGAGATGCTCATGGTTTGGGTATTTGTGCAGTTCTTAAGGTGGTTTCATCTACATTATTTCATTAAATTCATTTCTAAGTTTAGCACTTCCAAAGGACTTGAATGCTTCCATACACCTTTTTTTAAATTAAATCTTCTGACTCCATAAATCAACATAATAAAATGGCTTTTACATCTTTATGAAATATGAATTTGCTCCATGTTAAGTGTTACTTTCACTTTCTAGACTGAAGCTGATTTCACTCATATATATTGTCAGAGAGTACTGGCTGTAGAAAATATAATTATATTATACAAAATAAAAGCTTGCAGATACAAAAGTGTAACTATACAGGATCATAAGTATTGTTTCTTTTAAATTATAAACACCCATGCAATGTTGATATATCCTAAAACTTTATTATGTGTTAGGAAGGGTAAAAATATAAAGCCAGTTTTGCAGGAAAGTCATCACTATCTAACAGTATTATCCAGATTGTTATTTTAATTCTTCATTTCCCCTTTAATAACACTGTTACTAGATAGAAGATACTAATGTAGCAGTGACAGTTGTGAGTCATTGGGTGCTATTTAGAACCATTGACATATACAATACAACATTTA
Organism: Pachyuromys duprasi; assembly: GCA_028658305.1. Lineage (NCBI taxonomy): Eukaryota > Metazoa > Chordata > Mammalia > Rodentia > Muridae > Pachyuromys > Pachyuromys duprasi. The sequence continues at coordinate 55,916,680 of CM053745.1, forward strand.
TATTTGTAAGACATTTGAGAGTATATCGCAAAAACCCTGATGATTGTTTTAAATAAAGATGAGCTGACTCTAAGGTCTGCAATGTTTATACGACTCAAATGGAACTGAGTAAGCTCTACATTCACTCAAATACTTCAGAGAACCTACAGACAGGTCACACTGATGACCTATTGAAAGAGATCATTGAGACATATCCTACAATGAAATGCTTCTTCCACATGTTTGTTACATACACTTTCTGCTTAGCAAATTTAAAAGAGAAATGTGCCTCTGAGACACATGGACTGTGAGTCAGACCCTACAAATACAGGGTGTTGCAGTGGATTGGCTTTGTCTTCTACACCATAGTTCCTGAAAAGCCAGAAGTATATTCTTTGATGATGACTTCCTACCAAGTGCCTATTTAGTCTACTACTTACTGTGCTCCTATCACCCTAAACGTGGGTTTAATTTTGGAGCATCACTAGGAGAATAGATTGTTCATCAGTGTCTGTTACCTAAGTTTGCAGTCTCACTGGTTGCTCATCAGTTCAGTAAAGGTGTCTATATTAGATTTTTATTACATTTTTTTATTTGTAGTAAAACTGAAAGAAAATAGAAACTGTTAATAGGACACTCTCACGAAGAGTCTGCAACCCGATTTTTATCTGTTCAGAAGAGAGCTGTTCAAGGAGTGCTTAAGGTTCTCTAGCCTGTGTATAGTGTAAAAGCCAAATAGGGTGTCAAAAATGCATCTCAAAATCTTCTGCTTAATATTACATCTATTTTAGGATCCTAAAAATATGCATACTAATTAATAAAACCAACTAACAGACCTGCTAGCAGCTTAAAAGCCATGACAGCCAAATGTGATTGGAACCTCATTAAGACTAAGATTATGCATTGATGAGCATGAGAGATGCTCTCACTCGCAATGGCATGCAATTTCATTTCTACAGGAAGTTACCTACACTGCTAAGGAATTACTGGGGTAACTTCTCTTTCCACAAAGCAATTACCTGTTATGTTTTGACGTGGATGACACTTGTTAATGGCAAAGTTTTAAGGTGTTACAAATGCATAAATCACTGTCAAGCACTCTCGATTACATAATGTGGGATATTTTTATACCAGCATCAGTATCATCAAAGAAGAACCGAACAAGTTCCATGGCTGAAAGTGTTACATAAATGCCTTTCAGTCCAGGGGAGGGGTTCTGTGTCAAAAACAATAGCACAATTGTCAATCCACAGAGGACTAAGGACTGAATGAAATAAGGCATTAAGTGAAGAGAATATTAAAGAGTATGCAAAAGCTAAGTGCATTTTAAAACTAAATAGGCGTGTATTCATTGATAAGTTAAAAATATCATAGAAGAAAACTATATTTAATTTTATACATATTAATCTAGGCTGTCTAAAATGTATACATTGGAATCATGCCCATATGTTCACTATTAATGTCAAGGTGTTTGACCAGAAAATAGCACATATGGTGCTAGTAGAATATACTTTAAATGGACTATCATTGTGAAAAAAATAGAATTAATTTCTTAATACATTTTAATGTTATTTGTCATTTTCTTTTTAAAGTTATTTTTTATTAATTATGGTTTATTCACTTTGTATCCCAGCTGAAGCCCCCTGCCTTGTCCTCTCCCAATCTCACCCTTCCTCCCTCATCTCCTCTCATTCCCCTTCCCAAGTCCACTGATAGGGGAGGTCCTCCTCCCCTTCCCTCTGACCCTAGCCTACCAGGTCTCATTAATACTGGCTGCATTGTCTTCTTCTGTGGCCTGGTAAGGTTGTTCTCCCCAGTGGGGACAGAGGGGAGGGTTCAAAGAGCCAGCCACTGAGTTCATGTCAGAGACAGCCTGTGTTTCCATTACTAGAGAACCCACTTGGACACTGAGTTGTCATGGGCTACATCTGTGCAGGGATTCTAGGTTATCTCCATGCACGGTCCTTGGTTGGAGTATCAGTCCTAGAAAAGACTCCTAGGCCCAAATTTTTTGGTTCTGTTACTCTCCTTGTGGAGCTCCTATCCCCTCCAGGTCTTTCTATCTCCCCCCACCCTCTTTTTTTTTCTTACTTTTTCTTTCTTTTTTAAAAATTCATTTATTTTTATATTAATCACAGGTTATGTAATTTGTATCCCAGCCTTAGCCCCCTCCTTTATTCCCTCCCACTCTCCCATCCCTCCCTCATCTCCTGCCTGCCCCTTTCCAAGTCCACTGATAGGGAGGACCTCCTTCCCTTCCATCTGAGCCTAGCTTATCAGGTCTCTTCAGGGCTGGCTGCAATGTCCTCTTCTGAGATCTAGCAAGGCTGCTCCTCCTTCAGGGGAGGAGGGACGAAGAGCCAGCCATTGAGTTCATGTCCGAAATAGTCCCTGTTCCCCTTACTAGGGTACCCAGTTGGATACTGAGCTACCATGGGCTATATCCGAGCAGGGGTTCTAGGTTATATCCATACATGGTTCTTGGTTGGAGAAACAGTCTCATAAAAGACTCCTGTGCCCTGATCTATTTAGTCTTTGTGGAACTCTTGTCCTGTCCAAGTTTTAATAACTCCCCCTTCTTTTATATGATTCCCTGCACTCTGCTGAAGGTTTGGTTGTGGGTCTTAATATCTGCTTTGATACATTGCTAGTTAGAGACTTTCAGAGGCCCTCTGTGGTAGGCTCCTGTCCTGTTGCTTGTTTTCTCCTACATTCAATGTCATCCCATTTGTCTATCTAAGTAAGGATTGATCATCTTACCCCGGGTCCTCTTTCTTGTTTATCTTCATTAGGTGTATAGATTTCAGTATGTTTATCCTATCTTATAAGTCTATAAGCTTTTGTAAAGCAAAAGACACTGTCCTCAAAACAAAACAACAGCCTATAGTGTGGGAAACGATCTTCACCAACCCTACATCTGACAGAGCGTTAATACCCAGCATATATAAAGAACTCAAGAAGTTAAAAAGCAACAATTCAAGTAATCCAATTAAAAAATGGGGTATGGAGCTAAACAGAGAACTCTTTGTAGAGGATTGTAGAATGGCAGAGAAACACTAAAAGAAATGTTCAACGTCCTTAGCCATCAGGGAGATGCAAATCAAAACAACCCTGAGATTTCACCTTAAACCCATCAGGATGCCTAAGATCAAAAACTCAAGTGACAACATATGCCGGAGAGGTTGTGGAGAAAGGGAAATCCTCCTCCATTGCTGGTGGGAATGTAAACTTGTACAATCACTCTGGAAATCAATTTGGTGCTTTCTTAGACTATTAGGAATAGTGATTCCTCCAGATCCAGCTATACCACTCTTAGGCATATATCCAAAAAATGCTCAAGTACACAACAAGGACATTTGCTCAACCATGTTCATAGCAGCTTTATTCGTAATAGCCAGAACCTGGAAACAACCCAGATGTCCTTCAGTTGAGGAATGGACACAGAAAGTATGGTACTTTTACACAATGGAATACTACTCAGCAAATAAAAACGAGGAAATCATGAAATTCGCAAGCAAATGGTGGGACCTGGAAACGATCATCCTGAGTGAGGTATCCCCAAAGCAGAAAGAAACACAAGGTATATACTACCCCTTCTTTCAAAAGATTCCCTGCACTCTGCCCAAAATTTTTCTATGAGTTTCAGCTCTGCTTTGATACCCTGCTGGATAGTCTTTCAGAGGTCCTCTGTGGTAGATTCCTGTCCTGTTCCCTGTTTTCTCCCTCTTCTGATGGCCATCCCATTTGCCTTTCTGAATGAACATTGATCTTCTTATCCAGGGTCCTCCTTCTTGCTTAGCTTCTTTAGGTGTACATACAGATTTTAGTATGTTTATCCTATATGTCTAATATCCACTTATAAGTGAGTATATACCATGTGTGTTTTTCTGTTTCTGGGATACCTCACTCAGGGTAATCTTTTCCAGCTCAGGAGAAAACTTCCTGAACAGAACACCAACAACACAGGCTCTAATATCAATAAATGGGACCTCATGAAACTGAAAAACTTCTGTAAAGCAAAGGGCACTGTCATCAGAACAAATCCTATAGACTGGAAAAGGATCTTCACCAAACCTATATCTGACAGAGGGCTAATATTCAGAATATATAAAGAACTCAAGAAGTTCAAAAGCAACAAATTGAGTAATTCAATTAAAAATTGAGGTACAGAGCTAAACAGAGAATTCTAAATAGAGGGATATCGAATGGCAGAGAAACACTTAAAGAAATGCTCAAGGTCGCTAGTCATCAGGGAAATGCAAATCAAAATGACCCTAAAATTTCACTTTATACCCATCAGAATGGATAAGATCAAAAACTCAAGTGACAGCACATGCTGAAGAGGATGTAGAGAAAGGGGAACCCTCCTCCATTGCTGGTGGGAATGTAAACTTGTACAACTACTATGGAAATCATTCTGGCACTTTCTCAGACAATTAGGAATAGTACTTCCTCAAGATCCAATTATACCACTCCTAGCATATTTTTGAAATATGCTCAAGCATACAACAAGGACATTTGCCCACCCGTGTTCAAAGCAGCTTTATTAGTAATAGTCATAATCTGGAAACAACCCAGATGCCTCTCAGTTGAGGAATAGACACAGAAATTGTGGTACATTTACACAGTAGAATACTACTCCACAATTAAAAACAAGGAAATCTTGAAATTTGCAGGCAAATGATGGGAATTATTTGGCATGCTGTTTATTGAGAAATAAGATATGCTACTAGCATCCAGATGTAAAGAGCACAAGAGTACTTGATCTGTCTTCTGCCTGCACACATTTCACACACATGCCTGGAGAATTATGGTCTGAGGACCACCTACCCACTCCTTTTTTCACTGAAGGCTCATTGAACAGAATGTGCACACTCTTCCTTTCTAAAACTACTTGCTATGAACTTTGTCAAAAGTGGTATGTTGGTGGGATTTGTAAGAACAAGCAGACAAGTTTGGAATCCCACTGTTTACATGTAATTAAATTTCTCTTCCCATTCAGAGTTATGACATTGTTGGGATTGAAACACTGGTATGTGTAATCAGATCCTGAGTTTATGGTCTGAGGAGCTGTGACCACAGTTTGAAGAGACGCTGAGGTTCCTAGATTCAGGGTGAGTCAGCACTGAGCGGGCAGAGATGGAAAACAGATGAAGCAAGGCAAAGTTAAAAGTGGAGATAAAAGAATAGAAAGAAAAGGAGAAAGATAGCACAAATCTGAAGGGAGAGGAGAAGGAAGGAAAAAGAAGTAAAGTGCAGTTTGCACAGTGTGAAACATTTCTCTTTGAGCTGCTAGCCGAAAAAAAGAACTTTTCAAGGCTTGCCACAGTATTCAGAGAGAATGTGCTTTGCTATGGAAAAGCCCGCAAAAAATGCTCCTGCTGCAAAATAATACAGCAAAAACAAATAACAGCGACCAGCATCTGTGTGCACACTGTGGATGAGGTCCTGGAGGCAGTGAGCAGGCGTGTTTCCCATCCTCTGAAACAAAACTATAATATAGTAAATTATACTTGCTTCAGAGACAGATACTCAGAGGACCCCATAACTTAAGTGCGTCGCCAGAATCGACAGTAATCTTCAGTGTACGCATCCAAGATGCCTGTTTCCCGTACTGCATCCTTCTGGAACCTTTAGGAACAGACTTCTGCATCTAAAGCTCTTTGGTACAGCAAGGCAGAAGTTAGCGCTTCCTTTAGACATGAATCCCTGTAAAAATGTTTGATTTCTATTCCCAGTAGGAATCGATATCTGTATAGTATTGATCAGAGGCTGCACTTTGGGGAAACTGCTTTTCTTCCCCTCACAGCACAGGGCCCTGACAGGGCAGCGGCAGCATGTACTTGTTCCCGCACAGAATGGCCCAGCGTTCCTGAGCCAGTGCTTTTATCCAGTGTTTCTCTTGTTCCCGCACAGAATGGCCCAGCGTTCCTGAGCCAGTGCTTTTATCCAGTGTTTCTCTTGTTCCCGCACAGAATGGCCCAGCGTTCCTGAGCCAGTGCTTTTATCCAGTGTTTCTCTTGTCTCTCTGTCTCTTTGTTTACTTTATGAGGACACAGAAACTCAGGTAATAGAAAACTGAAATCTAAAAATATCACTTCAAATCAACTAGAAACTGGCCTTAGCCTTATAAACTGGAAATTATGGTATCAGTTGAGCAACAGGATTTTCTGGGAGCAACATTGCAAGTTTGGGAATATCTCACCCATGACTGCCTGGACCTCTCTCTAAAGGTGGTATGAACATAAAGGTTATTTACAGAATCAGCAAAGACCATGTAAAGACAGACATAAGGACTTTACAGAAGCGGCCTGGTCATATGGTCTCTGCATACCCCAACAATCTAGGCAAATAGTTCCTCTTAGGTACTCCCCTATCAGGGGACTAGAGAAAGGAGATAGAGGAAGAAGAGGGAGGGTGGGTTGGACTGGGAAGAGATGAGGAAGGAGGTTTGCAGCAGGGATATAAAGTGAATATTGAAATTATAGATAGATAGATAGATAGATAGATAGATAGATAGATAGATAGATAGATAGAATAAAATTAAAAGTAGTTCCTCTTACTAAAAATATAAGGTGCTTAATATGGTTTTCATGATTCCCCTTAGGCTCTTCTCAATGCCCTGTATTGTGAATCACATCCTGGATCTCCATGGCAGAATCAAAATGGGACACTCTGAAAAAGACAAACAAATCGATATCCATTGATCCTTAAGGAGAAAGGAAGTTGCAGAAGGCTTTCATGGCCCTTCCATGTCCTAGGATCAAGTTCCAGTGGGCTGCATGGCAGCAGTCTAGCTGATGCTCCTCCTCAGGCTTCTCTGTTCTGTTCTCTATATAGGACAGCCAGGTCTCTGCTTGAAATCCAAGTCTTGAAGGACAATACACATTGACCAAGTTGAAATAATTTCTGTAAAGTTAATAACCTCACTGTCCTAGATCACTCCAAACTCCAGTGAGAGGCCTACTGTGTGGGCCTCTCACTTCCTACCAGGGTGACCCCCTAAGGCAGACAGCCTCTTGCTACTTTTCTAATAGGGATATCTGAAGTCATCTATTGCTGTGTCATATGTTCTAAAGGTCTGTGAGTTAAACATGGTGAGCAAAGCCTTCATCCTGCGGTAGATGAGAAGAGGATACAGGTTCTTAAGGGCACAGAGGTCTCCAATCACAAGTACTTCTCCAAGATGAATCATTTTTAACTTTAGTATGTATGTAGATAAGACAGGAGGCACAGTGGCATGGTGTGTGTGTGTGTGTGTGTGTGTGTGTCTGTGTGTGTGTGTAGGTTATAGGAAAACTCTATGCAATCCATCATTTCCTTCTAACTTTAAGTTGCTTCCAAGGATTGAACTCAGATCGCCAGAATTGCACAGCAAGCAATCTTTACCTACTGACATCTCACTATCCCAAGCATGTTCTTCTTAAAGTTTTAGTGTTAGTAGTCAGTAGTTACCTCATTTATAATCACAACAGTGATTTTAACCATTGAATTACACTGACATATGTAAGTAAACTTCTGGCCCTGAAAAAAATGTGTGCATATTTTAAATGATTTAACTTCATAATTGTTGGTTTGGTAACACTCATTGTGGTCTCAGGACTCAGCAAAGAGAGGCAAGCAGCTTGTAAGTCTACAGCTCTCCTGCCCTGAATTACACAGCATGCTTCAGGCAAGGCATTCTAAAACACAGTCCATTCAATTGGATAAAATAATGAGTACTGGTTAATCATCATGGAACATAAATAAAGATACATACATAGTTTGAATGGCAATTGGGCTTACATTCTCAAATAAATCATTTCTACCACCATCTATTACAATAAATGTAAGAAAGGAAAGGGGCTGGGAGAAAAGAATAGTCAAATCATATCATACAAACAAAACGTTTTACTGAATTATGTTTGAAATTGTTATGAGAAAACACCTAAAGTCAGGTTTTAATTTCTAACTCAGAGAAAAATTCTCATGTCCCTGGGCCACTAGGTTGAAAGATGGTAATGTGCGCCAATCTGCAATGCTGCTGTGTTCCAGACCGTGGACCGACCTCCGGATGCACTTCTGGATGCTACCTGCTCAGAGCCACAGCAGCACTTAGCACAGTTCTGGTGCTCACATTCCTCTCACATCTTTCTCTGGCTCTCAGGTCCATGAGGTCAATTTTGGCTGGATCTGCACATTGACTCTGACAAGATATATCATCATGAAAATACCACAAATACACATTTCATTTAGAAGACATGGACTCCTGACTGCCTTTGTTCGACCTCTCCACCCATCCTGTTGTTTACACTTACAGGCTACTTTTGAGGCAACTACAAAAATGTGGAGAATAGCTTAAAATCGATGACAAGACTAGATGGTCTTTCCAAAGGAGCGTTTGGCACATGGGAGAAGATATGTAGTTTAAAATGTCAAAATACAAATAAATATGGGCTACTAATTTTTCAACAGGTTGCAATGCATAGGTAGGTTTCTTATTTTTAACTCATTTTCAAAGATTATTTTATTATTATTTGTGTGTGTGGCCGTGGAGATGTTGCATCCCTTAGAGCTAAAGTTGCAGGTGTTTATGAGCTGCTCAATGTAGTTCTGAGATCCACACCTAATCCTCATGTTAGTTCAGCAAGCAGTGTTAACCTGTGAGCCATTCCTTGGTCACAACTGGTAATTTTCTTAAAGACAAGCTATATGCTAAAGAAGATTATTAAGGGGCTATAGGCTAAGAAGACATTGTGCAATGTAATTCTAGTGACTTTTGTAAAGTTAACTGCCCATTGCTGAAATAAATTTGATAAATCAATTTGACACTAGAATTTATATTAATGAGAATTCCCCTACCCCAAAAAACTAAGGCTACCATATTTCTATTATATTTTGTCATGTTTATTTTTAAAAATCTGGTTTAATTTGATTATTTTAGTGAAATAGTTCAATTTATATTATTTGTTTTATGAAACCCCATTACATTACTATATGAAAAAGGCTCATAACCAGATACAATCCTACCCTGAATTTAAACAATAATTTGTTTGAGAAAATGCCAAGATACACAAATTACTATTAAAGACACTTAAGATGAATTCATCATTCAGATGGCATTTTTTCTCTATTGAGAGCTTTCTTTGTACAAATCATAAAGAAATTGAATTACTGATGTGAGTGAGAATTGGTGAAGGAAGTGTCTGTGCCTGTTTTATTTTTACTAACTACTTCTATCTAGATGCTTATATTATTATGATTCTGAGGAGCATTCCTCTGCAAAAAGAAATTAGATGATTTCAAGCAGATTCTTCCCAGATAAATGTAAATTATCAATCAATTGAGAAAACTATGCTTAATCTCAAATATAAAGGAGTTCAAGTCAAAATAGGATGTTCTTCGCAATTACTCTAAGAATTTAAATAAAATTATCTACGTCTAAATGGAACAAGCAATAATGCTTTGTTATTCTGTATGTGAGAGACAGAGTAAATATCAGGTAATCAAAAGTAGAAAACTGTCTCTGTAAACTGAAACTTTTGGAAAAGACTTGAGACTTCTTCTTAGGAAAGGGTCTTGAAGGTAGGGTAACATTTAGAGTTCCTACCTAGTTAGAGTTCCCAGAGGGCTTCGTGAACCATGGAGACCCACATACATTTGATCAAGTACAGTGGGAGCATTATTATTCTTGAGTAGGAGCTAATCTTCATGATACCCATGGTATCCACAGAGTGACCAATGGATGGCAAGTTTTTGAAGTAACAATTACATTGGTACAGATTCACTTGAAGTTTCTTTGAACAGTTAAACATGTCCTTCAAAGACAAGGTAAGAACATGTTCTTGTTTATTTCATAGGATGTTTTTCCAATACATTTTTATATTCTCATCTATATGTTAACATGTCTGAAGGAATCTTCTAAAAGTCTCTTGGAGTCAACTTAAAAGAAGACTTTCCTGATGTCCATCCCTTTTGTCTTTCTGAGTGAGGATTGTTCATCTTATTCAGGGTTCTCCTTCCTGCTTAGCTTCCTTAGGTGTACACATTTTAGTATATTTATCCTATATTATATTTCTAATATCCACTTATAAGTGAGTATATACTATGTGTGTCTTTCTGCTTCTGGGATACCTCACTCAGGGTGATCCATTCTATTTCCTACTATTTGCCTGCAAATTTCATGATTTCCTCATTTTTAATTGCTGAGTAGTATTCCATTGCGTAAATGTACCACAATTTCTGTATTCATTCCTCTGTTGAGGGACATCTGGGTTGTTTAAAAAGGATACAGGACAGGAGCCTACCACAGACAGCCTATGAAAAACTCTACCCAGCAGGTTATCAAAGCAAATGCTGAGACTCATAGCCAAACTTTGGGCAGATCGCAGGGAATCTTATAAAAAAAGGGAAGATGAAAGACCTAGAGGGGACAGGAGCTCCACAAGAAGAACAACAGAACCAAAACTCTGGGCCCAGGGGTCTTTTCTGAGGCTGATACTCCAACCAGGGGCCATGCATGGGGATAACCTAGAATCCCTGTACAGATGTAGCCCATGGCAGCTCCGTGTCCAAGTGGGTTCCCTAGTAATGGGAACAGGGGCTGTCTCTGACATGAACTCAGTGGCCTGCTCTTTGATCACCTCCCCTTGAGGGGAGAGCAGCCTTACCAGGCCACAGAGGAAGACAATGCAGCCAGTCCTAATGAGACCTGATAGGCTAGGTTCAGAGAGAAAGGGAGAAGAACCTCCCTATCAGTGGACTTGGGGAAGGGCATGAAAGGAAAGGAGGGCGGAAGAGTGGGATAGGGAGGGGACAAGAGAGGAAGCTGCAGCTGGGATACAAAATGAATAAATTGTGATTAATAAAAATAAATTAATTCAAAAAATTAACCCAACAGAAAGAAAAAGGAGGAGGAGGAGAAAAAGAAGAAGAAAACTAAAGAAGAAGACTTTTAATCTGGTACTTGACTCCAATGTCTCAGTTCTTTTTAAACTCCAATGTCTCAGTTGTTGTGGGTTGTTCAGCACCATGGAGAGATATGCAGGTAGACATAAAAGTAGATGATATAGGTAGTCCCTAGTCAGTGAAACATAGGAACTACAAACAAAAGCACATGCACTGTACCCACCACTATATCTTCTCTGTGGCCACAAACACTTCTTTAACGCAATAATCTGTTGAAAAGCTTTGTGTATAAGTCACCAATATTACTAGATCAAAATAAGGCCCAAGTGAAAAAACACAGGGAAAGCCACATGGTGTGAACAAAATCCACTGATGGACAGGATGAATAGTCAAGGATCTTTTGTTTCATTATATCATAGGCTTAATTCCACGGTCCCATCCCATCCCATCGTTTTTGTGGATTTCTGCGATGTATAATTCTTGCTCTCCCACACATTGTTTTTTATCTAAACAGATTCAGTTGACAGAAGTATAATCAATGTGCTTCACTGATTAACAACAAAGGCCTGAGACAAGATATAGTCAAACTATGTCTCACAGGCCACATCACCCTCCACCCCTGCTTTCTACTATACATAAAGTGGTATTGAATCACAGTACTGACTGTCAAATATACACTGCCCATGCTCCTGTGGCACAGTTGACTTGATACAAGAGACACCATGAGGTTTTGGAGCATAAAACATTTTGTACATTTCCCTTATTAGAAAAGGGTTGCCATCCACTCTCTTGGGACTGTGGGTGTCTACAAAGTTCTAATTTAGACATCCAATAAAATAAGTGGCAGACCTTATCCTCACAGATTGGAAATGTAAAAGCAAAGAGAACAAACATTTGTAAATGAAAGAATTAGCCTGTCTTTCTCTCCTTCTCCTTGACTGACACCAAGCATAATAACAGGCCTCGGGGAAGAGTGTAATTGACTCCTTAAGACAATAATTACTTCAAAAGTTCATTTTGGAATCTAAGGGTACAGCCATAAGGGCATAGAAGCGTCCTTTCCAATTCTCAGAAGGCTCAAAAGTATTCACTCAATTAGGGAAACAGCTAAATGCCACCCTGCATAATGAGATGACTGACTGACTCTTGAACATTGGAAGTAGTTTAGAAAGTATTTATTTCCATTCTTTGATGTATAGGCAGAATACAATCTATGTTAATTAGCTTGACTTTTTTAGGTTTTATTGTTTGTTTGATTGACCATTTTGAAATATGTCCTTACTCTGTCATCCATTCTGACCTAGGACATACTATGTAGGCCAGAGTAGCCTAAAGCTCACAGCAATCCTCCTGTCTTAACCTCCAGAATACTGGGATTAGAAGCATGAAGCATTAGAACCACTGCTATGGCATATGGATGTGAATGTGTCCAATAATTCTGTTCCTTACTTTATGAAATTGCAAAAGACTGAATAGACACATTGCCAAGGCAAAAGAGTGATCAATATCAGACTTGTAGAAGCAATGTATAGCTGAACACCTTCACATCATTCACAAACGGTTTCCAGGACTTTCGAATAGGAAGAATGGAGTCAGCTCGGAAAAGACATATATACCTATGTTGTTGGGTTATTTTTTCCAGAAAGAAGATAAAATCATATTTTATGCACAGCTGTCTCTTTTCTTTGTTCTTTGGGAATGAACTGTGGAAGACAGAAATAGAACAAAAAGATTGCTAGGTTTCACAGCCTGTTTTCTGCTGCTATCACAGAATACCACACACTGAGCATATCATCCACAATAGAAATTCATTTGGCTCATGGTTCTGGAGGCTGGCATGTCTAAGATCAAAGGGATGCATCTGGTATGGGCCTTTGTGTTATGTAATAACATGCCAGAAGGGCCCACAAGCCAGAACGTGCAAGACAAGAAAATCAGGCTAAACTCATTCTTTGTCAGCAGGAGCCCACTCCTGAGATAAATAACTCATTTCAAACTTTGGGCAGAGTGCAGGGAATCTTATGAAAGAAGAGGGAGATAGAAAGACCTGCAGAGGACTGGAGCTCCACAAGGAGAGCAACAGAACCAAAATAACTGGGTCCAGGTGTCTTTTCTGAGACTGATTCTCCAACCAAGCACCATGTATGGAAATAACCTAGAACCCCTGCAGAGATGTAGCCCACAGCAACTCAGTCTCCAAGTGGATTCCCTAGTAAGGGGAGCAGGGACTGTCTCTGACATGAACTGATTGGCCCCTCTTTGATCACCTCCCCCTGAGTGGGCAGCAGCCTTACCAGGTCACAGAGGAAGACAATGCATCCAGTCCTGATGAAACCTCATAGGCTAGGATCATATGGAAGGAGAGGTGGAACTCCCCTATCAATGGACTTTGAGAGGGTTATGGGAGGAGATGAGAGAGGGAAGGTGGGATTGGGAGAGTATGAGAAAGGGGGCTACAGCTGGGTTGCAATGTGAATAAACTATAAAAGAATAACTCGTTTCGATGACAGCATCACTCCGCTCAGACCCTGAAAGCCGAGCCTTCACTATGTAACTCTCCTTATGGAGCCATCTCTTCATACTGTGGCGGGAGAACAGGACTGAAAGTGAATCTGGACAGATGTTTTAGATAAAGGCTGCAAAATTAGCATAAGAGACAATTTATTAGCAAAGGAGAAGGTCAGACCCCTGTCCCAACACGTAAGAAATCACTGCAGCCACTGATTAGAGTATGGAGGTACCAGAGTGTCTAAAGGTAACCCATGACTCATAATTATAATGCACATCTGTGAGTAGGGATTTCGGGTGCCAATGAGATCCACAATGAACCAACCCATTGAGGAAGCCTTCACTATGCAACTGAGCCCAGACACCTTGAGCTACAGGACCTACAAAGATGCACAGCACTTATCTTTTGAGTTTCTCAACTTTCTCTCCATTCCATTCTATTCTTCCATTGGGAGTTGATCTATTTTCTAATTCCCAGGTTCTGCTGCCATCCAACCTAGCTGTTTAATTTCTTGTTCCAGGATGCAGCGGCCTGGAATCCCTCAGAACTGCCTACTGCACCCCGATATCCATCAATATCAACACTACCACAATGATGACTAAACTTCACCATGAGTTTTGTTGCACATATTCAAACCATAAAATTCTGGGTATCATGTAGATAAAGTAAATATTGTCCAAGACATCCTTCGTGGCTATCTAAATATATGATATTGTGCTTTTTATATTGTGAGCTTCTTACATCTCTGTGTATTGTAGATAACTCATAGCAATCAAAGTAATAAGTTCATATACATGAAAATAACTTCTGTCCAGGAAAAAAAATGTAGTCTTCCTATTTCAACCTGCCAACTGAAAACATAAGTAAATAATGGGAGAGGGTTTGAGTAAGTGTGGTCAAGAAATATGCTGCACATGTGTGGAATTGTCCAAAAGCAAATTTAAGTATTAAAAATCAGAAATGTAATACCGAGCAGTTTTTTTAATGTAATTTAAATTTTATATTAATTTAATTTAATTTTTATATTAATCACAGGTTATATACTTTGTATCCCAGTCATAGCCCCCTCCCTCATTCCTTCCCACTCTCCCTATCCCTCCCTCATCTCCTCCCTGTACCCCTCCAAGTACACTGATGTGGGAGGACCTCCTCCTCTTTCATCTGACCATAGCTTATCATATCTCTTCAGGGCTGGCTGCAATGTCCTCTTCTGGGATCTAGCTAGGCTGTTCCTCCCAGGTGGGGGTGGAGGAGGGTTGAAGAGCCAGCCATTGAGTTCATGCCAGAAATAGTCCCTGTTCCGATTACTAGGGTACCCAGTTGCATACTGAGCTACCATGGGCCACATCTGAGCAGAGGTCCTAGGTTATATCCATACATGGTCCTTGGTTGGAGAAACAGTCTCATAAAAGACCCCTGTGTCCTGATCTATTTGGTCTTTGTGGAGCTCTTGTCCTCGGCAAGTCCGAGCAGTTTTGAATTTATTCAAATTCATTTATGCATTGGTGATTAGCTTTGGTGTCTAGCACTTTAAATTCTCCTTTGAACTCTCTTGATAAATTCTTCTTAAATCAGTGATTTTTAGAAAGGAAAGCTTAACGTGCATTCAATTCATATTCTGATGTTGTTATAGAGTCAGAATTTCAAATTTTATTTAAGGGTTGTCATTTTATCCTAATAATTCCCACTCCAAAGGAAAACATTTCTATTATTTGCCCGAAGGAACCTTTCTGTAGGAGAACTGTGCTGAATAGCCAAGGCACAACTGTGGGCCACAAAATGAGGAAGATCATGCTGCACCAACATTCACCAGTCAGATGGTCAGCTCTGGAAATACATGGGAAGCATCTTCCCACTTTTGGGGGGAGGGGTGGGCTACAAGGTGGTGAGAACAAACCTGGGAGGAGCTGGAAGTGAGTGCGCTAGGGGAAGATGATGTGAAATTTCCAAAAAAAAAAAAAAAAAAAAAAAAAGATTATGTTTGGAAAAAACAGATGCTAGTCTTAACGCTGTTGCAAATGTGAGTACAAAGGCCGCCAGAGTCACCTGCACTGAATCCATTGCACTCAGTGGCTGCCCCTATCCAATGCAGAAAGGAAGCTTAAGCCATACTTTCTACTTCCTTCCACACCCAGGCAGGAACTCCAAGATGCTTCCTTGACCCTCCTGTAGAGATTGAAAATGAAAGTTATGGTCTCATAAATATAGAAGCAATGAGTTTCTCATACAAGGTAAGTTTTCATGAACCTAAATTTAAAGATAATTCCACAGGGAGCTGGTTGGGTAAACAAACAATGGAAGTAGCCTAAACCATGTTCTTAAAAGAGGCTCCAATAGTTTAGGAAATTAAAGACAACAACCACGTAACTTGTATGACCACTTTTATAACATAACTGATGTGTGGTTCACTCTACTAACATTGATTGATTTCATAAGATCCAAACATTTAAAAATGTATTTTTCTGGTAATTTTCTTTCTAAGTTTAATTCAAAATGATACTTATAAACTAAATATTTGGTGCTTTACACGGCAAACATTAGTTATTGGAAAGTTTATGGTTCAGAGCACTGTTGTTACTAAAAATGCTGTGCAATGAGGTACTAGGAGAAAGGAGAGAAAACATCTTTTATTTCTCCAGTCAGACCAGAGCACATGTTCACCACAAAGTAAGGATTTTAAGCCAGCTGGATTCTTGAATTTAAAAGAGGGCCATGAACCCAATCCAACTTCTAGAAAAGAAAGGATATAAATATGGTGGTGACTGTGTGCCTGCAGGATGTGGGCTGCACCCAAGCCAAGGACTAAGGTATAGAAATCATCCCACTGGCCAGACCCGGAGTCTGCCAGAGCTGAAAGAGGAGCCATGTATGGCACAGAAAATGTCACTTTCTAGCAGGGTACGCTGAGTGTGCCTTGTGGAACCAACGATCAGGTCAGGGATGACTTCTGCATCTTTAGGGAAGACCCTAAGTTTGACACAGGATGACCTGGGATGTTTACACAGAAGTTGGATAAGCTTCTCTGAACACAAATATCTTAAGGAAGGTTAAGTCCTGATATTCTGGGGTTTTTGTTGTTTGTTTGTTTGTATTTGTTTTTTAAAATAGTTTTCAGTTTGTATATTTGTTTATGTGTTGTGTGCTACCTCAAAAAAGAAAAGGCAGGGCTGATAATTGCAACCGAGATGCCAGCTGGTTCCTCTTTTTCCCTTTGCCTATTAACACAAGTATGATAAATCTATGTCATCCATGAATCAATGATTTGTAAACCTCAAGCTAGTTGGAGTTACTGTGACAGATGGTACCCTTACCTGACTTTTTCATTCTATGGCCAGTTTCATATCACGGGTACCAAGTTTCCCTTTTCTCCATCCATTAGGGATGAAATGTTTCTTACTGTCTCCTGGTTTCTCTTAGAACTATCCAGGTTCTGTACCTGTCACATGTTCAATGTGCTGATACAGATAACATAAGAATCTCTTGTAAAGGATATAATAACAAACATGAGTAAAACCAGGCTAGAGCAATTCTCCCTTCAGTTTCACTACATTTTCTTATCCTAACGTCATGGTAAGGTTTAAACTACACATCAGGCATTAAATTTCTAGCAAAATTTTAATTTTATACATAAAATTTTTGTTTAAATTCATCATATATATTAGTATGTAACTTTTTTTCAGTTTTCAAACTTTCCATGGGTTTAATATATATTTCTCTATAGTTACAAATGGCAGAGTCTGGTCCTAGCTCTGATGTTAGAGCAGTAATGTTGGGTGCTCTTGGCCCAATGGGTATGAAGTTGTAGTATGAGCTAAGGATAAAGATACCATGACTCCTCTTACCTTTACTCAAGTAAGAAACACAGTTTGAGAAGATTCTCCAGAGCAGATGAAGATGGTGTCAGAAAAAATCTATCTCCAAGTAAACGTACTTAGAGCAATCTGTTAATCTGTTTTTAACACAAAGCCAAAGTATAAATAATACTAACTTTACATTTTATTATAAATTATATTATATGAATATTTGTCATATTATTATGCCAAATAATTGGTTTTCACATGAAGTTCAAAAACATGTCTCCATAGAACAAATATTCTTCAGAAGGAAGGGAGGCTTCGCAATAGATCTCATATTACTTTTATTCTTCTATCTTGCATTTAGCTCTTCCTATGGTTCCCTTAAATATTGGTAAAGCCTTGACTTCTCTTCTTTAAAAAGGAGCCACTGCTTTTCCCCTGATCATTGCATTATCTTACTATGTCCAGTTGAGTTTTGTTTTAGCACCAGTTATAATTTCATCTCTCTTTGCTTCGTTCTTCTTTCCCAACATGTTAGTTTGTCTGCTAGTTTCTGTTTCTGTTTTTTTTTTCTTTTCTTTTTTTTCATTTCTCCATTTTATATCAAATGAATGAAAATATGCTGGTTTACAGTTTTAGAGGCTAGTTTAAGGTTCTGAAAGGTTTGGGAATCCAGGTTCCAAACTGTTGTTTGAATGTTAGGCAGAGTATTCAGTTATATATCAACGGTAGTTCTTCATATTTACTTTAACGACTTACTTGGGCCTTTCTTAGCTGAAGCGTGTAGAAACACTCCTATCTACAAACACATGCTACAATGCATGAGACATGCAGATTCTCTTGATTTAAGCTTCAGAAAGTCCTCCCTGCAGCTGCATTTTTACACTGATTCTTCAAGGAAAACTCTTCATAGCTTTCTTGAACCTTGAAAACATAATCAAACAATACTTTCTATTAGTTTTCTTGAGGTCAAAAGAAAATGCAGGGTCATAATTAACATTGACTTGCATTACACTACTGGTCAACTCTCATCTCTTGTTAGATTAAAAATTGAATGTTCCCCTCTTGCCCACTCCCCTTGCTCTGTCCGGGCACTGCTTCTCTTACCACTATCATGTCTCACTCTCTCTCTTCATCTCCATACAATAAACAGCTTTCATATAAAAAATGATTTTTCTCACAGAATACAGACTAATTATATTTTTCCTCCCTTTATCCCTCCCAGTTCCTCCCTAAGCCAGATCTACAACTTTCTGTCTGTGATAGGAAATAAACAGGTTTCTAAGGGATAATGATAAAAAAAGATAAAACAAAAACTAACACATCGCCATTGGACAAAACAAACAAACAGAAGGAAAAGAGTCCAAGAGAATAGACACAAAAAAGCAGAGACCACTTATGCACACATTCAGGGATTACATAAAAACCACTAAGCTGGAATTTTGGTCTTGTAAATACTGTTATTTTTATTGAAAATATGTCTTTCTTTCTTTCTCTTATTATAATTTATTCACTTTGTATCCCAGCTGTAGGCCCCTCCCTCATCCCCTTCCAATCCTGCCCTCCCACCCTCATCTCCTCCCCTGTGCCTCCCCCAGTCCACTGACAGGGGAGGTCCTCTTCCCCTTCCATCTGATCCTAGCCCATCAGGTCTCATCAGGACTGGCTGCATTGTCTTCCTCTGTGGCTCATTAAGGCTGCCTCCCACCCGGGAGGTGATCAAAGAACTGGCCAATGAGTTCACATCAGAGAATGTCCCTGTTCCCCTCACTAGAGAACCCACTTAGCAGAGTGCAGGGAATCTTATGAAAGAAAGGGGAGATAGACCTGGAGGGGACAGGAGCTCCAGAAGGAGACCAACAGAACAAAAAATCTGGACCCAGGGGCCTTTTGTGAGACTGATATTCCAACCAAGATCCATGAATGGAGATAATCTATAATCTCTGCACAGATGTAGCCCATGGCACCTCAGTTTCCAAATACTGTTATTTTTGACAATTTGAGGTTATTCTCAAACCCTTTGAGAAAAAAAGCAGAAGTTTTAAAGTCTTAATTTCAGAAAAAGTATTTAAATACAACATACTCATTTCCAGTTAAGCTCACAAATATATTGAATTATTCTAATTATGGTTGGTTTTGAGAACATTTGTAAATGTAAACAGCAAACTCCACTCCAGCAGGGTGGCTGATCCAGGGCAAAGATGGCTCTAGAAAAGGTAATACCATAATGCCTCCTTTCAAAGTCTTTCTTTGTAATCAACATTGAGAAAGTCTTCAGCATGGTTCATTCCACTTATATCATATAAAACATTGAGAAAGCTTGATACTGTAATGCTCTATAATATTTTTAATGTGTCCTAGCTTTCTTCCACATTTCATTCTCCTCTAAACCATTTGATGAGTGTTGAAATCAAACTATTTAGGAGGTATCACATAATTATATAGAGGAATCGGCACATGGGGATGGCTAAGATCTTTTTTCACAAATCACATAAGGCTGTGGTCAAGCTCGTTTTGAATAGCACCTGCTGCTATGTTTGCTTATATTCCTTCTCTGTGGTTGTTGATAGTCACTGATGGTTATTTTGTTTGGCAGATATCTTGCACCAGCTTAGGTCGCTGTCTTTATTCATTAACATACAGACTTCTCAGACTGAGTACTCAGGTGTACTCCCTATTTAGAGAGCATGTGAAAGCACTTTTAACTATGTATTAAGAATGAGTATTTCTTACTTACAGTGCCAAGGATCTAATTTGTGGTTCTTGCTTGTTTTCTGAGATAGGACCTCACTATGTAACCCAAGGTGGCTTCAAACTCACAGCAACTCTGTGGTTTCAACCCCTCAGCCTCTCAAGTACTCGTTGTAGGAGTATATTGTTGCATCCAATAAAAATCTATGTTTTAAATTTTTTTCATTTTACTATTTAAAAATATATGTCAGGAAGGCAGAATCTAGGCTACTTGGCATTGAGGCAGACACACAAAGACATAAACAATAAGAAGAACTGACCATACACAGAGTTAAAATAACAAGTCTTCACATATAAAATGTTAATACAGAAACTATCAAAAATATAGTCAATATTTTCCTCCTTGTGTTTATAATAAATATTCAAATTTATTATTGAATTTAGTTTTATATGGATTTCTGGTTAGTAGAATGTTTATAGCATAATAAATACATGAAGATATTTTACTGTGAGAATTAATAGTTCTCATTGTAAATTAGTAGCCTGCTTTTTATACACATTTACTTACACTTCACTTCTAGCAGAAGGCACAAGCTTTCTAGTGATTCATTGTAAGGAATATTAAAATCAACATTAAAAAGAACCTGAGTTGTTAAATGAATTTTTTACAGTACCATAGCATGATAAGTTTAAAAGGTGAAGCATCTTAGTATAACTGCATTGTGGTGTTTAAATCATGGCTATCGGAGGATGCTTGACTTTTAAAATACAACAAAGACAAAACTGAAGAATCCATTTCTGAGATATTTTTAACCCAAATGTGTATAGATAATGTCTGTATGCACATTTTTAGATTGCTTGTCTTTAATAGTAGTTGAAGTAAACCCAAACTTTTGGAAACATGACTGACAAAATATTTACAAACGTAGTGAAACCTTTTCAATGGGTCAAAGTATATATTTTGCTCGGGAGCCACACTAAAAATGACAAAAGATGAATACAAAACATTTACCTACTTCTTTAATCTATTTAAAGAGACACTGAAATGTGGACTCAGTAAGTTGTGCAAGGCAAGTGAATGAACAAAACCAAATTAGAAACCATGGCATAAATAGACCAGGTTTATGAATAAAAGCCTGAAGATCCTTTTGCCCAAATTAACTCTTCCATTCTCTTGCCTAAAAGAACATAGTTCCAGATGAAAACTTTGTTTCCAGTGATAATTGCCGTAAGACCTGACTAACTTTACCCAAACATTTAGAGTAAACTTGCAGTATTTTTGAAATCATCCTGAGAAAGTTTTATTTCCTTGTAACCAATTATCTCTGTTTATAGCAAGTTCCAAGATTGGTATCCAGGATGTGGTAGTAAGCCAGGAAAAAAGTCCTCAGAAGTATGTGGCAGCTAGGTAGAAGAAGCAGGAAATCAGAAGGCAATGATGTCCAACGAGGCATTTGCTAAGAAATGGGACACAGTAATTTATTTATGATAACCTGGAGAAATCTAGATTAGAGATTGAAAGAAAATTTGGAGGTCCTTAACAGAAGAATATTAATTCAATGTAGATAATCTTTCAGGGACATAAAATGAAGTTTTAGTAAGAGAAGATTTGATCTCATCTCTGGGGACCCCGCTGAATACAGACATTGAAAACCCAGCCTGCACAATCACCCTTCTAACATAAAGACATTCTGTCATTAGGGGACATCAAGAGGGCCAAGCAGAAGGACAATGATGGTCAGAGGAAAGAAGAGTGGCTTGACACCTTTTTATTATTATTATTAATTACAACTTATTCACTTTGTATCCCACCTGTAGCTCCCTCCTTCTTCCCTCCCAGTCCCGCTCTCCCTTCTTCTTCACCCATGCCCCTCCCAGAGTCCACTGATAGGGGAGGTCCTCCTCCCCTTCCATCTGATCCTAGTCTATCAGGTCTCATCAGGAGTGGCTGCATTGTTTTCCTCTGTGGCCTGGTAAGGCTGCACCTCCCTGAGGGAGAGGTGATCAAAGAGCCAGCCACTGAGTTCATGTCAGAGTTTCCCAGAACAATTGGCAGCTTAGGAAATCAGGTAATTATGATCATGGCATCAGAATAGAGGCATTTAAATGCCAAGTGTGGTTCATATGACAAACCCTGATACAGCTACAAAGACACAGTATGATGTATAGTGACTCAGTAACATCCTGAGCATGTTTTAATCTTATTGATCCATACCTATCATCATAAAAATATGTAAAGAGAAGAGGTCATTTATATTCCTCTTAAAAAACAAAACTGAGATTAAGATTCTTGGGTTCTTCCCATGGTATCCTAAAGAAGCATTAAAATTCACAGGAAGACTCAGTGTCTCCTGGGAATGGCAAGTCAGAAGCCTGGGATACAAGAAGAAGATGCATAAACAGAATGTAAGATCCAGAGTTACAAATAACTTAAGATATCAGCTAGCAAGAAATAACAGCTATTTCCTGTAAGAATCTACAAGAGCAAAAAGACAGAAGAATATAGCAGGCAGGATTATAAGAGAAAAGAGAATCGTCTGAGCCAATCCAGATGATAGAAATATGGGACACAAGCATTCTTAGTCTCCGGAATATGCTTTGGGAGATAATTGTTCCCTGCTTGGAACAATTCTAAATACCTGACCTCAGAGGGAAACACATACACTTTGTGAAATGGCTCTTCAATCTCTCTCTAAAGCAAAATTTGAAAGAAATGACTTTTCTACCCTCTGATGATTCAAGTAAAATGATTACAGACTCTTCACATAGTTTCTTTGTACTAACAAAACCTGCCTTCAAAAGTTTAGAGGTTTTCTTTCCACTCTTCAATGAATAAAATAATCTCCCAGCTGATGTTGCTTAAATTGGGTCAGAAGATAAACTTTGCTGGAGAAGGAAAAGAAAAAGGGAAAGAAAGAAAATGCCTTTTATTTAGACTCTGACAAAATTTATTGTATTTGCAACTATGCATAAAAGGAAGAAAGATGAAACCCAAACTTCAAAATGACATTTCATGTAACCGCAGGAAGCACAGTCACCATTTATCTGATGGTATTAGAGAAGATGCTGTTCCCAAATGGTATGAAGTTAATCTGCACAGGGGGCAGGATGAATTGTGAAGGAAAGCAGTTAGCAAATGACAACAGTCAACACAGACAGGTAAGCTGGTTTGGCAACCTTGCTTTTCCACTAGAAGATTCATACGGCTGGGTTTGTGGACAGGTCATCTCCATTATTGCATCAAACGTTTGCTCAGTTTGCCTCCTGCAAATCATTAACTCACCAGTTAACATAATTATCTCAAGTTAATTCGTCAAATCGTTCCTTCTTCCCTCTGTACTCACTGAAATGTACTGTTGTAAGCTACCTGCTGTGTTGGGCATGTCTACAAACACACTGAGGACAAGGTCTCTGTGTAATGTAATAATTCGCAAATGAATCTCTGAACATAACCTGCAAAACAACAAGTGCAAATGCTTAGAGCCCAGGCCAGCACTGCTGAGTCAGAAACTGAGGAAAGCCTGAGCTGGAGCATGAAGTCCTTCTTTCACAGCCACTCATGAGGCCTTAAGTTCCTCCCCAGCACTTTTAAATAGAGAAAAGAAAGGAATTCTGGGGAACAGGGTCCAATGCTTTGCTGGAAAGGGTCCTTATGATAATTCCCATAGACAACAGCAGTCCTGAGAGTCGTTGATGCTCGTACACATGCAGGTATTTAACACAATGTCCAACACAGTGCAACAGCCAACAGGTAAAACTAAGCTTCTGACTGGACCTATCCTTTAATTTTTCTTTTTTATTTCTTTCTTTTTTTTATGTTTTCAACAGACGCAGCACAGTTCCTCCCACTCCCCTAGAGACCATCTGTCCTGTGCAAAGGTGAAATGTCAGCCTATTCAAGCCTACTCTCATTGCCTTGCTCCTTTCTAGGACCATTGCAAATCCCAAGCATCCTGATAGCTTCTGTCTATTTTAGGATGAAATCTAGTTGATGAAGAAAGCTAAGTACCAGCTCTTCCTTTACTGTGGACTCCTTAAGGTCATTTGCATGGTCCTCTTTTGGAGGCAGACAAAACTGTAAGTAGAATATTAAATACATAACAATAAGTGAATTAACTGACACTCCGGAAAATGAACTTACAATCTATGATGGACTCGGGGGTGAAGGTTACATATAAATAACTACTGTAGTCATAAGCTCCATCTTCAGAAGATCCTCCTCTGCATCGGTGCGGACTGGAAAAGATCAACCAGTTGACATTCAATAGTGTACGTTTCACATCTACTCTGTCTGCACTAAGAAAATCATAAATTTGAACTCAGAAAATTAAAATAATTTGTTTAAAGATTATTATTCAAACTGGGAGTGGTGGCACACACCTTTAATCCCATGACTTGAGGGGGACTGAGTCAGGCAGATTTCTTTGAGTTTGAGGCCAGCCCGCTCTACAGAGGGGGTTTCAGGACAACCAGGGCTACATAGAGAGACTCTGTCTCAAATCACAAAAAAATAAAATAAAAATAAAGGATTATTATGCACTATCAAGATGAACAACTACTTTGAAATAATAATCCATGAGCCTGAAACTATACGTGTAATTATATTTTATATTATAAAGTGTATCTAGTATGTGGTATTATTATATTATACTATTCTATTCTATTATTATATTATATATGTGTTATATGTACTGATAGAGTATTGCACATATATGCAATGGAGGTACAATTTTACTGACAACTCCCTTTGAACTTAGGTTTCTCAGCTTTTTAACACTGCAAGGAATTTCTAAGATCAGATCCTACAAGGAGAAAAGTCTTAGCTTTACAGGTCGCAGTCAATAACTGTTCATACTGCTTTTGACTCTGTGGCGCGGCAGGGCATCGTGGTGAATACAACATTTGGAAGAAAATCTCAAAGATGCTCTTATTACATATTGGATCTTCACAAAACAATACTATCGGTTGATTTTTATGAGGTGATTCTTAGTACAAGGAAGTTAGACTGCAGGGTTGTTTGCTTTAAAAGATTATTGAGACCTCAGCCCTGTTCTGTCTCTCTCATGGTACTCAGTGGCTGCCATGAGCTGAACTGGTTTGCCCAATCATGTGTTTTCCCATAAGCTGCTACCTAAATTCAGGACTAACAGGAACAGGCCAACTGACTAGGGGTTGAAATTTCTCCAAAGTAAACCTGTCTTTCTTTTAAGTAATCTCTATAGTATCTCCTCACACTGATAGGTAGCCAAGAAAATAAGAGCACGCGGTAAAATAATACCACTCACCTTGTGGTTGGGAGAAAGAGAGAAGATGAAGAAGTGATCATCACTACGCAATCCCCTTTGAGGTACATGCCCAATGACTTAGGAACTTCCCACCAAGTGCTACCTCTGAATGTTTCCACTAACTCCCAATATCGACGGACTGGTACTGAGGCTTTAACAATACGGGATGTGAAGGCCCATTCTAGACCCAAACTGTAGCAGCATTTCAAAGAACAAAACAGGTCAGCTAGAGACATTCCAATAGACAGTAGCTCTCCAGTTGTTTTTTAAATGTTCACACCAGTCCCTCCAGATACATTAGATCTGTTTAACCAAAGCAACCACATTAGTTACTCTGAAGTTATACATCCCTCATTTCTTTGTACATATTCAAATGGG
Organism: Pachyuromys duprasi; assembly: GCA_028658305.1. Lineage (NCBI taxonomy): Eukaryota > Metazoa > Chordata > Mammalia > Rodentia > Muridae > Pachyuromys > Pachyuromys duprasi. The sequence continues at coordinate 55,942,206 of CM053745.1, forward strand.
TTGGAGAAGAGCTTCAAAGATATGGACACGTTCTCCCGAAAACCAACCTCCTGTGTTGCAGAAAGTGTTCACTATGGTAGAGAAATCAATAGTTTTATTGGACATGATTTCAGAATAGTCTTATAAAATTGAAAATTAGCTCTGATTGCTCACTTTCACACTTATTGCCAAGTTCAATTTATGTGGTATACAGACTATATTACTCTAAACACATGAACCTAAACTTGCATAGAAATGTATTTTATTTCAGTTACAAATATACACATTACTTCTCGTGATTAATGGATTAAGTATTTTCCAGATTCAATTCTCTAAATTTCCCCCAAACTTTAGAATGTGGGATTCTGGAAAGGGGTTACTTACAGCCAAAGCTTTTCCCAAATTCTGTCTATTCTATTTCAATTATTTTCCAAATTGATCCTACAAAGTAAGAGCTCCTTCTCTCAAGGTGCTTACAGTATTTGTCACAGTCTAGTTCCCTTTCCTGTGCCACTTTTCCTTAACTGACTGATAAGTACCAACTAGTCATTAGGTAACCTGGTCTGAGTCACTTCAGTGTCTTGATGTCCCCTTATGATCCCATCCATGGCCGTAGGTATCATCTCTCCAATGATGTAAAATGTGTATTTCAACCTCCTAAATTCCAAACCCATACAGGCCACTTACTGTTAGACACAGCTTATAGAGCTCTTCAGCATCATATTTCTAAAATGTGCTTCATGATCTATACCCCCAAACACTATCATTCCTAGTCGCCTTTTCAGATACATCTAGAGCAACAATCTAGACCATCCTCAAATGTGGCCATGCTCTTAACCTTTCCAAACAACTCCCCAAATTGTTACAATTCCAGTTAATTATTCCTTTTTAAATCTTAAATACATCTAGTTGTCTCTATCTCTGGTACTACCACATTTCCAGGCCACAGCAAGTCACTTAAGTGACCCACTATCTACACTTGCATATTGCAATACAATCTCTTGACATATATAATCATGAATCTTATCAATTGTTTCCTACCTATCGTAGCTGCATGATCTAGAAAAGAGGTGCATTATCTTTAGTATAAGAACTAATAGACTTCGCTTAAAGTCTGACTGAAACAGTGCTTTAAATTTCCACTTGATCCTCTTTCATTTACCTCCTGCTTTTTTATACTCTATACCCAACTAAACAGGCTTTTCTTTTCCAGTTAAACATTTCTTCATCCCATGATTCTTATTCTCAGTGTTTTCTCTGGCTACATTGTATTCTTACACCACATTTTTCGATCTCCAACCAAGATCGACTTAATATAATTTTCTCAAAGATACTATGTCAGACTGTATTTTTCTCAAAATTACTTCAGTCCAGTGGTATATTATTATAGTATAATAGTAATATAGTTACATATGCACTCACAGAATATTGGTCATTTAAGGGCAAGTCTATTTCACCTATCCTTTAGCCTAGGATGTCTTTTGACTGTACTAACCAGAGTATGTCATAGGTGATGCTATATAACTTCTGGTGCTGAGTTACCAAATGGATGCAGCTTTTGTCTGTTAGACTCACACTGTCTTTCAGGATTCTCATGTTTGAAAGTCAACCATGGTATTATAAGTAGCTCAAGCCAGGTGCAGAAGCCTTATGTGGATGTATCCAGCTTCCCTTGCTAAAATCCTAACTAATAGCTAGCATCACGCCCCAGACATCTGAATGAATGTCTTCCTGAAGATTGTAGCCTTCTCTCTATGACTCCTCCTGCTGAGTTCCCAGACATCAAGGGCAAAAGGCCACTCATCTCACTGTGCTCTGTTTGAATTCCTAGCCTGCTGAATCTGTGAGCATAATAGGTCTTTCTGAAGCCGCTACATTTGAAGTTAATTTATTATACTTTCCTGATAGATGGGGAAATGTCTTTCCTTGTCCTTTTTAGACTATCCATTGCTATTCTAGACATATGCATTGCTCTTGGTTCTTTCAACTTTGCCTTTAATGTCTCCCTTCCCTTCTACCTTAGAAGTGTGATAAGGATGTGGACTCTTTCAGCTTTATTCACTACTATATTCTTACTGTATTCAGTAAATATGTATTAAATTATTGAATGAAATTCTTTTAGAAATTGTTACAGAAAGAACAACCTGATACTCAGAACTTGAAAGAGAAACTTAAATGAGTAGTGTGAACATTGTGAGTCCTTTCATAGTAAATTAATATGAGAGGATAGAATGTTGTGCGGTGGAGTTGCTTTTGGAAGTGTGTTTCTTTATGAGATAAGAGTATCTCAGGCTGAAAGAAGATGGACTGATGGCATAATTTAATTTATGCATAGAGGAATATTAAACCCATAACCATGAAATTAATGAAAAAAATTTAAAGTCACTTGGATACTTTACATAGTTTCCCAATGTCTTTGGAAAGTTAGAAAAGTGGGTAATTGCGTCATCAGAGAAGCGAAAAAAAGTGGTGAAAAGACAAACAACATGGTTTCAATATAGAACCCATGTCACCTACTCCAAGGAACAAAGCCAAAATGTATTTGCAGTTACAGTGAAGCCCAGAAAAAAGGAAGATACTGAATAGATTTTGTGATTTACTACTAACTTGCACAAATTATACCACTTCATTGAGATTGAAATGGACAGAGAACCTTTTTTTTCTCCCGTATCATTAGGATAAGTAAAACTTATTAGGGAAGATTTATAATAATAAATATAAAAAATTCATATGGATAGATTCACTAATGCCATTTTCCTGATATTGTCTTCATATTTGACCTTTTTTCTTTTGTCAAATATTTTTAATATTTTTAATCTATTTTATTTTTATGTCTGTGGTTTTTTGCCTGCATGCATATCTATGCACTATGTGCATACACAGTGTTCATGGCAGCCAGTAGCAGGTATGGTGTCATCTGGAACTGAAAGTGATTGTAAGCCACCATGTTGTTGCTGGGAATTGAAACCAGATCCCCCAGAAAAGCAGCCAGTGTTCTTAATCACTGAATAATCTCTCCAGTCAATCTTTTGTTGGCTTTTTAAGGATTCCGTTTCTCAGTATATCCATATTGGTAGTTCACTGGTATAAAATTATACATTTTGGTTTAATGTAGCATTTAAATTAAGAAAAACATGCAATGTAAAACTGGATGTTTGAAGACCTTATAAAGTTATTTTCATAGCTATTAAATTCTATGGCATAAATAAACACAGATACAGGAAAACTCTGTAAAAGGAAATCAACATTCTTTTTGCACAAAGAAAGGGCAATAATAGGATATTCCATGGATTAGTGCTAAAATAGATTCAGGCTTTAACTAATATAGACAAGAAGGCACAATAAATTCCCTACAAATGCAGTTCAAAACCATGTACTTTGAGATAATAAAATGCCCAGTCAGAATGGGCTTGTCAAGAAAGATTTCTGCAGTGGGTAGGAAAATGCCAACAGAGCACTACTGTAAGCATATGTACGATAAGGTATCAGGCAAAAGGCCACCCAAATCCCATTTACAATCTAATTGTGCCTGAGCTATCAGCAAAACTCCGGGAACTGTTAGAGAGGGCTTTACAGAGTAGAAATCCCTGAAGGCATCCATGTAGTGCGCACCTCTAGCACATGCCTTTAAACAGAAAGTCTTCCAGATGCCACACTAGAAGAGTACCCAGGCATGTAGGCTCTATTCAGCAACTAAGTCCTGTGCTACCTGCATCAATCTCACAGCTCATGCGGTTTTGCCCTTTCTTCTTTTCCAGCTATAAACCTCAGCATTCATTTCCTTTGTGATACTGCTCAATTCACAGATTTGGCAACCAAAGCTATCATCAGCTGAAAACCTACCCACCTACCCACCCAAGTTTGTTACCAGCAAACTTCTCAGTGCATCTGTGTGACCCTTTATCCTGGGTAAGTAGTCCCCTGTTCAGCAGAGACAGCTCCCAGGGAACACTAAACAAAACGTTCTACTGAAGCTCAGAAGACCAACAAAGCAAAAATCAGTAGTGTTGTGTGTTCTAGCGGGAAGATAGCTCACCTTCTGGAAATAAGATATAAAGAAATATTTATCTTGCTGAATTTCGGCCATATGCAACCTTACTACATGGCATTGGTACAGGAAAAATTATCTAAATTTGGACAGTTATGATATATTTTTGAATAATATGAATTTTGCCCTCCTTGTGTTTCACTGAGTGTCATTACGTCAGTGCACAATGGTCTTTGTTTAAATCACAGTATTGAAAAAAATCAACAGAAGCATAAACAGGCAAGAATAACGACAGAATCCCTAATGCTTCTGCCACCTAATATAAAAATATGTGTAATGATATGTACAGAAAATACCAGTATTACACAACTGAACTACAGCAAGGGGACATTAACGCCCATGTGTCTTTATGTTTTTTAACGCTGCTAAGTAGTACCACCTGAATCTAGAGGTATTCTCAAATTCCACGTGTCCTTCTTAACTAAAATTATTTCTGTATTATATCCAGTTTTCCTTATTAAAACAGAACAAAACAGAAGCCTGATTGAGCTGACTACAGATTTACCTATAGGGTTCACTAATTCCACATGATAGCACTCTTTCCTGTGAACTTTTTTTCATTTCTTACTCTACAGACGCTCAGCAAAAAGCTGTCAGAATTAGAAATGTCTGTGATGGAATGCTATAATTCCCTTTACATCTACAATGTCCCAAACACAACAAAGGCGGATTTTTAAAACAGGTTGAAACCATTTGTTCATGCCTTCAATACTCAAGTTTCAAAATGCAGCCCATTCTGAATGGGAGTGCAGTGTGCTTCTGCCATCTACCGGAGCAATGGAATACTGCAGCTTCCAAACTTTCTGCCGCAGCACAATCAAAACAATAGTGATTAAGTCAGATTCACTGAACACTTTAAAGATAATTTTTTCCAGCTCTACTATACTTTCTTCAATATTTCCAGAAAAATATATTCCAAAATTAAAGAGAGTCCAAAATTATAAATTCTTGAGAATATTTCTTCTGGGGTAAAAATTAAAGTGCACATTGAAAAACCCTTTTAAGATGACTCCTTAATGTGCACCAATTATAGGCAGACAGGAGGAAGAGTCTAGATTTCCAAAATCAGGGGATCTACGTATCAGGGGAAAATGTATAACATCCAATATAAGCATTAACAGTTCCTGTGAACATTAATTTGGATTCAAAATGGTTCTTTTTCCATAAGCACAATCAATTTGGTAATTTCTCCATTATTCAAAAAGTAAGTTTCCTATGGTCTTTTTTTCTGCTGGGTGATTGTATCCAGTATTTAATTGAATTTTAAATTCGCAGGAGTATTTTACTCTTACAGTGCCAACTCTGGCAAGTGTGACTTTATTTGTCTAACTGAGGGCTGAGAGAACTGCAGTATTGACGATTTGTAGAAATATACATTTGGCCACGTTCGTTATTACTCTGGTCATAAAAGCAAGGAAATTGCTCCAACTAATGAATGGGTGAGGAAAATGTGACACACATTTAGCTGTTTAGAAAAAAATGAAATTACGACATTTGCAGACAAATGGATAGCTCTAGAAAATAATAAATTAATTCAGATAACCCAAACCTAAAAAGACAAATTCCACATATTATCTGTTATTGGTGGGCCCCCTCTCTCTCACTCTTTAATGTGAGTATATAATCTAAAGGAACCAGATGATCCAAGAAAGTACAGAGCACATTGGGGAGGGGGGGAACCCAAGAAAGGAGCATAATAGGATCCAGGCTGTTAAGGGGAAAATGGGAATGAGGGAGTGGGGGCGTTGACTAGGAGAGAAGGGAGAACAGAGAAGTCTCCTTTCTTCTCCCTTTAGGGAAGAAACATGGTATTCCTTACCTCTCTCACCCTATCCACCCTTCCCTCCCTCTCTAATCTCCTCCCTGCCCCTTTCCAAGTCCACTGATAGCAGAGGACCTCCTCCCCTTCATCTAACTCTAGCTTATCAGGTCTCTTCAGGAATGGCTGCAATGTCCTCTTCTGTGGCCTAGCAAGGCTGTTCCTCCCTCGGGGGGTAGGGAGGTCAAAGAGCCAGCCATTGAGTTCATGTCCAAAATAGTCCCTGTTCCCCTTACTGGTGTACCCACTTGGATATTGAGCTACCATTTGCTACATACAAGCAGTGGTTCTAGGCTATATCCAAACATGGTCCTTGGTTAGAGAGACAGTCTCATAAAAGACCCCTGTGCCCTGATATATTTGGTCCTTGTGGAGCTTCTGTCCTCTCCAGGTCATACTAACTCCCCCCTTCTTTCATATGATTTCCTGCACTCTGCCAAAGGGTTGCTTATGTTTCTTAATATTTGTTTTGTAACCCTGCTAGGTAGAGTCTTTCTGAGGCCCACTGTGTTAGGCTCTTGTCCTGCTACTTGTTTTCTCCTACATCCAATGTCCAACCCATTTGACTTTCTAAGTGAGGATTAATCCTCTTACCCCAGGTCCTCTTTCTTTCTTGTTTATCTTCTTTAGGTGTATAGATTTCAGTATGTTTATCCTATCTTATAGGTCTATATAAGTGAGTATATACCATGTATGTCTTTCTGCTTTTGGGATACCTCACTCATGATGATGATTTCCAGGTCCCACCATTTGCCTGCAAATTTCATGATTTCCTCCTTTTTAATTGCTGAGTAGTATTCCATTGTGTAAAAGTACCACAATTTCTGTATCCATTCCTCAACTGAGGGACATCTGGATTGTTTCCAGGTCTATTACATCATCTTATAGGCAGCCATCTCCGCTAGTCCAACCAGCAAACACAGAATACATTGGTCAACAGAAATGTAGATGGGGACCAGGTAAGTCATTTTATTTTCATGCCAGGTCAAGTTTACATTCTCCTCTGTTGTTGCTGGCATTAGGGGAGGGCATGCGCTCACCGTTGCTTATATAATTTTTTTTCAGTGCTGCATCATCTTGATTCTCATCTGTGGCCAAAAATGGGAGACTCTAAGCTCTCGATTCTCAAATATAACTAAAAATAAGTAAATTAATTCTAAACTTAAAACCTACTTAAAAGTTCAGTGCTGGAGCTGGAGAGATGGTTCAGTGGTTAAGTACACCGTCTGCTGTCCAGAGGTCAGCAGGTCCTGAGTTCAATTCCCAGCAACCACAAGGCTCACAACTGTCTATTCTGGAATCTGGTGTCCTCTTCTGGAATGCAGGTGTACATGCAGAGTACTCACATAGAGTGAAATAAATAAATCATTTTTTTAAGTTCAAGGCTATATAGCTTACCAGACAAAGAAAAATTAGCACCATGGTCAAACCTTTCCTTTGCCTTCATTATTTGGAACAAAGCATAGCTTCATTTGTAAAAGAGCAGTATTAAGTCCCCTCCCCTTCTTAAGAATGGATTGTATTCTAACCTTTGGCAAACCTATGGAAATTAACACTCAGTCAAATGAATAATGTGAATCCTAGTTTGAGAACTTGCTTTAGGTAACCTCTCCTCACTTCCCTGGAGACCAGGAAGGAATCTGACAGGGTAGAAAACAAAAGGCACATTGCCCTCAGACTGAAATATTGTTTAGGTCTCAGCCATTTCCTGTTCCCTTTAAGAAAACTAAGACCCACACACCGCGTGACAGTTAATTCCTTTCAAATAAATTTGTTTTTGTGCAGATCCAGTGGTGAAGAAAAGATTAATCTTCAAGCAAAATACCAGCAAAATCATAAACATGCTTTTTTTCCCTACCTGTAGCAATGAATTAAACATTTCTTTGAGGGCAGAACAAAAGCCTTTGCTGCGTTTGAATGGCCTGGAGCTAATATAGTGACATTCAAAATTTTTTCATAGCGCTGATTTATTGCAGTTGTTCTCCATAACCCAGAAGCTACTTCAAATTAAATCATCTCACCACTGTCAGAAGGAGAATTTACCAAGCAATAGTTAAAATGCAAATAATCATACTGATAAGTGGTCCTTACTGAGGGATTATACTTTTGAAAGCAACAGCTTTGTATGAAGAAGAAAAATTTGAAGACTTCTTGGAGATCCTGTATGCAGTCAATCATGTTTTTTTTTTCTGAGAAAATAATTCTATGTAGTTGTTAAATTATAGTACTGGCGGATCTTTTTGTTTTTAATCATTTGTCATGGTATACAAATTTTAAATTTGTAAGCACAACATAAAAATCTTATGAATACTAAATCTGCTTATTTCACATGTTGCTAAACAAGAAAATGCCATCTAAATTTTCACAAACTGTGCCTCAGTCACTCAGGTCAAATGCTAGGAAGTACTAGAGAGCTAAAGTAGATCCTGAAAGTGGGGTTTCAGAGATATTTCTCTAATATCAAATTTAGATTTCTGCCTGGGCTTGTTTAATACACCTTAAAGTTTCACCTAAGTGGATTTTTAAGTACCAGTTTCTTTTTTATAATATCATACTTGGACACAGCATACCGTGATATTTACCTCCCCCCGAACACACATTATATTCCCCTGCTCTCTCCCTGTTCTTGCTGATCTCCTTCTCAGTTAGTCTCCTACTCCTTTGTGATTGTGTGTGTGTGTGTGTGTGTGTACATGTGTGAGACAGCACTGTACAAGTGATAGCGAATGCTATGTGTTTGCAAATGCAAAACCCATATTAAATGCAGCAGACAGCATTCCACAGTATTAGTTGCTGTCCACTTCCCCTCCCCCCTTCCCCTGTTCCCTGGGTGCCTTTGAGGAGGTTCAACCACTTAGGGTTGAACCTTCAACAATTCTTATTATTTTGATTTGACCAGGTATAATCATCTGGTTCTACATTTCGTCTTCCTTCTTTTGATTACTCAGGCAAACACAAATGTTGGCTAATTTACTTAAGCATTCATCTTCTGTTTAGTATAAGACTTAGACAAAGTCTTTGGGGATGGTAGAAAGTGTAGACATTTGGCTGTGGGATCCAGGTTTATTAGAAGAGGGGGATGACATTTTATTTGAGAATATTTTGTGCTAATGTGAGTTCCATATTACTGCCAACTGACACTTGGAAGCCTTGATTCCCTCATCTGTAAAATGGGGCGGTAGTATCAACCTCAAAGCCCTGACAAGATAAAAGGAGTTTGTCACACAAAGGGAAAAGTATGTAGAGTTATTTGTTCAAGACATAGCTACACTTTGTCTATTTGTTTGTTGTTTCCTTATATCAAAACAATGGAAACTTGACAAGCCTTGAGTTTTTTTTTTTAATATTAGTTACAGTTTATTAACTTTATATTCCAGCTGTATCCCACTCCCTCATTCCCTCCCAATCTTACCCTCCCTCATCTCTGACCTGGTCCTTTCCAAGTCCAGTGACAGGGGAGGACCTCCTCCCCTTTCATCCGACCCTGGTTTATCAGGTATCTTCAGGACTGGCTGCAAAGATCTCTGTGGCCTGGCAGGGTTGCTCCTCCCTGGGGGAGGGAGAAGGTCAAAGAGCCTGCTATTGAGTTCATGTCATTTTGCATGTTTTTACTGGAACAATATTTTCTTCTGATTACTGATTTAAGCTCTTCCTTTTTTAAACTATAGCATAGGATTTCACATTGAAACCTGTTTGTTTTCTAATAAGATACAGAAAGAAGATGGATCTAAATGTTAGGGGAGGTAGAGAGGAGCTGAGAAGAATAGAGAGAGGGAAAACTATAACAGAATATACTATGTGAGAAAAAATACTTTTTCAAAAAAAAGAAACTAAAGAATATGGTTTTAGCTTAATTTGCTTTTGTATTTTTGACTAGGAAGGACTCTGTAATTACAGAATACCAGTGTTGCTCAAATCCAGTCATTGCATTAACAAGAATGGTCCCTTGGGCCCAGGGCAAAGACTCATCTGAAAAAGACTGAGCAAGTGTGAGTCAAGATTTGTCAATTAAAACCTCACTACAAGCACTTACACAAAAATTAAATATTTCTGCCAGGGTCAGAATTGAAATAAACACCTATAACTTTTTACAGCCAAAGAACTAGGAGATGTTTAGTTAAGTTGTCCATAAAATGACCTAATAGTTTAACAGAAAAATCACAGAGCCAAGAGGCCAAAGTTTGCTTTCCCAGACCACACTATGGTTCATAGATTCTAAATATGATTCATTTGATTCTAATATTTGATTTGTAGTTTCCTTATCTATATAATAGTAACAAATCACCTACCCTGACTACTGTAGTTATTAGAAAGATAAAATAGAGAAACGCATAAATTTTCCAAGAGCTAAACATAAATGCAAAGCAGTTCTTGCCCTCGGTGAACTCAATCTGAAGCCTCCCTTAGAGCAGTGCCTCTTCCACTCTAGAGGAGACAAGACTATCGTATCAGCGAAAGCACTGCCAACATGTCAGCAAAGATTCCACTATGCCAAGAAGAAAGACTGTCACAGCAAGGAAATGAATTTCTCCTTGCGTGCACTGCCTACGAGATTTACTCTTTAAACATGTTTAATTTAGAGGGTAAGTATGACAAGGTAGAATGAACCTCTAGCAAAATAGGGGAAGTGTGTTACAGAGAATAACGTGCAAAATGGGCCATGAAGGAGCAAACTCCTCTGCCAATTGCCAACCCTGGTTATTATTAATAGCTCATCGGGGTTTGAAATTTTGATTATTTGATTCTTGAGAGACATTCATTCTTGTTAGGCTTTCCAGTGAATGGTATTTGAGTACTTAGTATTCATGGGCAATCTGAAAACAGTGCTCCACTGACTCGGTTTGTTAGGGGGGGAAGGAGGCAGGAAGAGGAAGAGAGAGCAATACTATCGATAAGCTCTTAAGATCACATGACTAACACAAAACCAGCACCGCATCTACCTAATGATCCTATTACTCTTTCTCATTCTCCATTCCCCTTTCTCTGCAGGCTACATATTTAGTAAATAATTAGTGAAAATAGTAATTACCCTTTCTTCCTGAAGAGTGAGTTAGTGTATTGCTAAAAGCATGCAGATAATGAATGCTTCATTCTCCAAGTAGTGCTAAGACAAAGTCAAGGACAGAATTTCCTAGTGAGCAGGAGTGAGTTTATGTTCTTCTTTCCCATTGGATGGGAAAGAATACTTCCAATACGAACAGCTTAACATTTTAAGCAATATTCAGACACATAAGTGAAAGAACATTTCTCCATAAATATTTTACTATAAGAATGCACATTGCAAAATCTTTTGTATAATATTTGAGAGACATTAAATCTTCAAAAATAAACCTGTCCACAAATATTCAAGCGTATTTAACAGATAAGCAATAAGATACTTTGATTTAAAACCAAATAGCTGATGTGCCACAGCCTATTTCCTAGTTAAAATCACTGTTGAATACATTTCTCCGTCATCTTTAAATGTGTATCCCAAACATCGACTTTGGTGTGTTGGTAAGAACACTAAAAAATAGGACAATAATATTGATCAACACTGAGTCTCTTGAGTGTTCTGAAAGCCTTCTTCCAAAAGCCATGCACACTTGGCAAAGTCCTACATGTTGTAATTGACTACAAATACTGAACTATATATTCTTGTTGATGTCCAAGCACCATGGAAATATTTAGTGGTCAAGATAAACCAAGCATTTTTAGCCAGTTGCTTTCGAAGGACATCAATACAGTGTAATGAGGATTTAGGATGATTCTTAGTTGAACTTAAGTAATTTTTCCTTTTCAACTTTGAGATTATAAATCTGATTAATTGCTTCATACTCTCTAGAAATGCTTCTTCTTGCTAAGGATAATTGCTATGTCTGATTTTTCTACACCCCAAGTAGTTTTATGGAGGGCTTACCTACTGATCTCATTATGCTTCAGGCTACGCGCTGTTATTTACCTACTTCAGTCTACTTGATAAATTTAATCCAAATCTTGTTAAATTTACTCCTTCAAGTCACAAATATCACAATTTAACTAAACTAATAGACATTTTGCTTCTTCCACACTGACACATACATTGGTCGACTTCAGTTTAACCATGGGATAGCACTGATAGCAACACTGATAGCAAAAGTTAAAAGACTGTTTGTGAAATAGAGCAGTTTAAGGGAAGTATATTCTATGATAATTTTTAAAATTGAGAAGTAAATATATTTTATCATTGCTCAATCAGCTCTTAGCTTAAAAGTGGGATTCATAGATGATAAAAGGAAAAAAAAGATGAAATCAGTAACAAACAAGAATAGTTGCCATCCTGGGCTAACATCTAAGGGTAAAGTCCACCATTTTGATAACTATGTTAAGAATCACCTTTTTTCTTTTACTTAACAGAGTTTAATTTTTATTTACAGCCAGTTATTTTAGTTACATTAAGAAAATCAACTCACTTTGATGAACTTTCCTATCCTTGTTTTTTTTTTAACATTTTTATTTTATATTAATCACAGGTTATGTACTTCGTATCCCAGCCATAGCTCCCTCCCACATTCCCTCCCTATCCCTCCCATCCCTCCCTCATCTCCTCCCTGCACCTTTCCAACTCCAGTGATAGGGGAGGACTTCCTCCCCTTCCATCTAACTCTAGCTTATCAGATCTCTTCAGGACTGGCTGCAATGTCCTCTTCTGTGACCTAGTGAGGATGCTCCTCCCTTGGGGGGGGGAGGGGGTCAAAGAGTCAGCCATTGAGTTCATGTCCGAATTAGTCTCTGTTCCCCTTACTAGGGTACCCACTTGGATACTGAGCTACAATTTGCTACATTCAAGCAGGGATTCTAGGTTATACCCATACATGGTCCTTGGTTAGAGAGACAGTCTCATAAAAGACCCCTGTGCCCTGATATATTTGGTCCTTGTGGAGCTCCTGTCCTCTCCAGGTCATACTAACTCCCCCTTCTTTCACATGATACCCTGCACTCTGCCAAAGGGTTGGTTATGTGTCTTAACATTTACTTTGATACCCTGCTAGGTAGAGTCTTTCTGAGGCCCTCTGTGGTAGGCTTAAATGCTCAGTGTCCTTAGCCAGCAGGGAGATGCAAATCAAAACGACCCTGAGATTTCACTTTACACCTGTCAGAATGGCTAAGATCAAAAACTCAAGTGACAACATATGCTGGAGAAGATGTGGAGAAAGAGGCAAACCTCCTCCATTGTTGGTGGGAATGTAAACTTGTGCAACCACTCTGGAAATCAATTTGGTGCTTTCTTAGACAATTAAGAATAGTGATTCCTCAAGATCCAGCTATACCACTCTTAGGCATATATCCAAAATATGCTCAGGTATACAACAAGGACATTTGCTCAACTATATTCATAGCTGCTTTATTTGTAATAGCCAGAACCTGGAAACAACCCAGATGTCCCTCAGTTGAGGAATGGATACAGAAATTGTGGTACTTTTATACAATGGAATACTACTCAGCAATTAAAAAGGAGGAAATCATGAAATTCACAAACAAATGGTGGACCTGGAAATGATAATCCTGAATGAGGTGTCCCAAAAGCAGAAAGAAACATATGGTATATACTCACTTATATAGACCTATAAGACAGGATAAACATAATGAAATCTATACACCTAAAGAAGATAAACAAGAAAGAGGACCTGGGGTAAGAGGATTAATCCTATCCTTGTTTTTATTTATTGTTGCTGCTGTTGTTGTTGTTGCTGTTATTGTTGCTGATGTTGCTGTTGCTGTTTCTGTTTTTGTTGCTGCTATTGTTGTTTCTGTTCACAGCTGGAGAGCAGGACAACTGTTAAGTCTTGCCAAGGACATTTCAGTTCTTTGCAGCTTTCTAGTGTTCTGGTTCTCACTGGATACTTTATCTTTTGAATGTTTTCTCTCCAATGAAGCCTTTGAGCAAACTCATTTGCATTGGTACCAAATTGTCACTTACCTGGAACCATCCAGAAATGAGTGTTCTCATCTTCTTTGTTTTGTCTTTGGAACATCTCTCTGTAGAATATATGTTGACCTAAGACTGTGTGCTCCTGAAGCCATGTGTAGTCTTACATTACAGGATAGAAAGGCTGAAGCCAGCTCTGTGATGCGAATGCTTAATAAAGCAGAGCCTATTGTAATGAAGGAAGACACCCTCCCTTCAAAGAGTAGTAGACATAGTATTTTTCAAAACAGAGAACTCATGTCTACAAAACTGGACATTTCTATGCTGGGTTGACATCCACTCAGAGGAAAAATAAAACAGAAATATTAAAATACTTACAAATTAGGAGGTACAATAAACAAGAATACATTTTCTTGCAACCTATTCTTAGGAGTTTCATTGATAGACATGAGATCAGTCAGTAAATATTTTGTTTTTATGTAATTATGGTTACTTGGTACAAAATTGATCCTTAAACTGAATTATTTGCACTGGGGAAACTCCTGAGTCTTAGAATTTCAGTGAGGTGGGAAGTTGAGAATGGTTTTTCTTTTACTCAGTCTTATCTTATGAATAACACTGGCTGGACCTGCAGTTATAGAAAGGGTTGATGAGGCTAAAGAAACCCCTCCACATTGACTCAGGCTGCCAGCAGAAGATGGCACTCACATAGCTGCTGACAGAAGCCCTTGCTGTGTGTGACAGGAGCCCTTGGTGCCACATCACACAGGCTGCTCCACAGAACCTCTGCACGTCCTCGTGGTGTGGCATCTGCTTTCCCTAGAGTAATCCATAAGATGAGGAAAGAGAACATCTGGACAACTTCTGTCTCTGATGCCTCTTGAAGTCACATCAACTATTTTCTGTTTCATAGAAAACAATTATTAAGTCCAGTAGACTCAAAGGAATGGCGTTTGACAGAAGAATGTTTTAATTCATATTTGTCTATAGTGAGATGCTTCTCACCTACCAACATTTCACTTTGAGAGTTGAAATACACAGAGCATGATGGTGCATGTCTGTAATCCCAGCACTCAGGGAAACTCAATGTAGAAGGAACTGTCCTGCTTTTGAACAGTGGATGGAAGGGAGGATGGTGTGGTGTGAGCATCCATAAAGGGAGAGTGGTAGCCTTGCTGGGGGCCTCTTTGTCACCGGCTTGAAGAAGCAAACTGAAATGTACCGTACTGCCATGAGGAAATGCCAGAACCTGAGTGGAGTTGCAAGCACACCCTCCCCTAGATAGGCTTCCCATGAGACCCTGGCCTTGGAGCAGGCACTGCCTGCAGCCTTGTAGGGAATCCAGCTATTCCTAGGCTGCCACCTTACATCTGAGATGATGCATATGCATCGCTTCAAGCCAATAAGACTGATAATTTGTTATGTAGCATTAAAGAAAATACAGCACTAAATGTAGGAAAGCTAATTTTGACTTAACCATGCTTTGAAATAAGCCCATTCTTATGCCAGGGATCAAGATCCCCAGCTATTAAACCAAGAGGTGATATTATAGTGCCAAGAATGATCCCACAACTTTATTTCATATACTATGAGGTGAGAAATCAAAGACAAAAAAGGTAAAAATACATGTTTTTCTATTTTAAAAAGGGAGAAATCTTCAAATGTCAAAAAATCCTCCCATTTTATATCTCAAGAATTATTAAAGAAACATATAATTCTTTTGCAACCAGATAAAATTTAGAGCATCCAAATTCCTCTCTAGTGCAGTCAAACTACTATTGTAGAAGAGTATGAAAAAAAATGTCAAAGTGTCATATATATTCACTTTCCAGATGGACAGGGGAATTTCTTGACATATAAGAAAAATTGTCTTCCTTTTCCAGATGATATGACCCAGATCAGTGCCAGCCCTCTTTTCTCTAAGAATGCCCCCTGAGGTGTACGGCAAAGAAAAACAGTAGAATGCCATTATACTTCATGACATTGACTTACAAATAAAGCCTACCTCAAGGTCCTGTGGAGTAGTATATAGTGCTAAATATAGTTCAACCAAATATTAAACCAAAATTCAGTGAGCATGCATCTAAGTTGTGTGTGCATGTACAGGGGCTACGGTTAGTGAGACAGATTATTATACTTGTAATATGCTCACTAAATACTACCATTAAACCCAATGATTCACTCTTCACTATATCTTTATACAGACCTTAAGTTTTTTCACCCATGGAGAATATTTTCTCCTCTCTCCCAGATGTTAGGCTTTGCCATGTGCCTTGCTTCAACTGGACAAGAAGGCAGAAAGGACAGTATGCTTGTTCCAACTGCAAACTTAAGTTTCTTTACATATTTGATCTTTTTTATGCCATTTCCACAACCATATGAAGAGTACTCCCCTACTTGATGAAAGACACCTGAGTTGTCCCACAGACAACCCACCCCAGGGAACTTTGAACAAGGGCAAAAGTGGTGAAGCTGCCCACCTGAGAAAGGGCTAGCCACCAAAGGAAGCTTAGTCAGCCAACCTCCCAACCTAGACATCATTTAAAATATTATGGGGTGGGGATGATGGGGAAAGGGGGTTGAGGGAGAGGACCGGGGAAGAGAATGGAAACTGGTAGGTGGACATCTATGGGCACGGTAGGCTCTCAGGAGTCTGTGGGTTGACTCTAGCTGAGACTCCTAGCAGCAGAGGTTAAGAAGCCTGAAGTGACCACTTTCTATGGCCAGGTGCGACTTCCAGTGGAGAGAGGGGGATATCAACCCACCCATAAAATCTTCAACCCACAATCTGTCTTGCCTACAAAAAAGTGTAGGGGTGAAGATGGAACAGAGATTGAGGAAATGGCAAGCCAAATGACTGTCCCAACTTGAGACCAACCCCATGGTAGAGAGCCAACCCCTGACACTATCAATAACACTTTGCTATGACTGCAGACAGGAGTTGAGCATAACTGTCTTCTGAGAGGCTTCATCCAGCAGCTAAAGAAATGCAGAAATCCACATCCAAAGAAGAGGCTGATCTCAGGAAGTTCTGTGGACCAGTGGGAGGAAGAACTGAGGGAGCTGAAGGGGTCAAGGACACCGGAAGAAGACATACAGAGTAAACTAGCCTGGGCCCATGGAGGCTCATAGAACTAACAACAAGAAAACACGCATGGTCTGGGCCTAGATGCCTTACACAGATGTAGCAGATGTACATGTTGGTCAACATATGGGTCCCCTAACAACGGGAGTAGGCTGTTTCCAACTCTCTTGTCTCCACTGGATCCCTTTCCCCTAGCTGGGCTGCTGTGACTTGAGGTGTTAGGGTGGGTTGGTTCCCCTTGGGAGCCTCCCCTTCTCTGAGTAGGAGAGTGGAGAATGGGAGGAGAGGGGCGGGAGGGTAGAACTGGGTTCAGACTGTTAAGTAATTAAATTTTTTAAAAAAATTAAATTTAAAATATCTAATAAATTATGGGTTACAATTATTTTAAACCCTAATACAGAAGCAAGAGAGATGGGAAGAAGGCTGTCTTTTGGATACTTAAAATAGCCATTCTGTTTCCTGACCTTGCTAAGTATTCATGATGGACTTGCTTGTTCATCATTGTGTAATACTGTATTTTTTTCTCTGTTAATTCTCTTTGACTAAGGGCAACTATATCTCCTATTAACAAATCCAGATCTCCTTGTTTTCCTTAACATTTGCATAGTCCTTATTTTCCCTCTGTTTTACTTTCTGCCAACTTACATTCTGTCATTACATTGGATATAAATTTTTTAAAGATATATTCTAGTTTGATATTTTAGACACTGTGAAATTCAATTTTTCAGTGTTTTATTTGAATCATTAACAGCTAATGAACTTATTAATATTCTAAAGTTTACCTGCCCTTTCCTTGTTTATTCCCACTTTTGTCTGCTCTTCTTAGTGTTCTTTGGCTCCCTTTGTTCCTTTGAGCATATTTTGGAATTCGATTTTATCTATAGTGGCTCCAGGGACTCTGTTGTTAAGAGGGCTTGTTGCTCTTGCAGAGGACCTGGGTTCTGTTCCCAAAATCCACATGTTTGCTCACAAACATCTAAATCTCCAGTCCCAGGGGATCAGACATCCTCTTAAGAACTCTGCCAGCACCAGGCACATACATGGAGTACATGTATAATATATGTCCACATACATGGTTCACAGATATATATGCAGGTAAAACAATCATAGGCATAAAGTGAAATAAATTAATGTTTAAAAAACACTGTCTTCAAGACTTCACTGTGGATTTTTTCCTTTGTGTATATGTATGTTTTTGTGTGTTCTTTTTTGTCTGCACATATGTGTACAGGTGTTCATGTAAGCAGTGTGTGACTCTGTGGGGGATGCATAAGCTTGGGTGAGTGTGTGTGTGTGTGTGTCTGTGTGTGTGTGTCTGTGTGTGTGTGTGT
>CM053745.1:55960855-55993636 GCA_028658305.1 Pachyuromys duprasi
AATTCATTCTAGCAACTTAACAGCTAACCTGAAAGCTATAGAAAAAAAAAAAGGAAGCAAAAACACCCAAGAGGAGTCAACTACCAGAAATGATCAAACTCAGGGCTGAAATCAATAAACTAAAAACAAAGAGAACATATAGAGAATCAATAAAACCAAGATCTATTGGGGGGGGGAATAAACCAGATAAACCCTTAGCCAAACTAACTAAAATACTGAAGGAGAGTATACAAATTAATAAAATCAGAAACGAAAAGGGGGCTATAACAACAGATCACCAAGGAAATCTAAAGAATTACTAGATAATACTTCAAAAATCTGTACATCACACAATTGGAAAATTCAAAAGAAGTGGATTAAATTTTTATTATTCATATTAATTACAGTTTAATTACTTTGTATCCCAGCTGTAACCATCGCCCACTATATTAAAATGCATTGGTAATAATTTGATATGCCAATAGTAAAATGCACTAGTAATAAATTGATGTTCAAGTAAACCCGATGCTATACACTAACTGTTAGCAAGATAGATGGAGGCCTCGTGCTTTTCCTGTTTCTAGAGGTATTTTTTAATTTATAGCTAAATGTTAGAAAAAATGATTATTTTCATCTCCTAAGGAATTACATTTTTATTGGTCATGTGTTCTAGAATCTTGGTGGTTTCGTAGGTTTTTGTTTTTTATTTTTTATATATCTTTTAGGAAACTAATAATTTTGGATGTCAGAATTTCAAACAGTGGGGAAGCATTGCTATCCTTTTGAGATGGACTGTATTTGAGAGGTAATTGTGTAATATGAAAATCAAATCAGAACCTAATGAGCTAATTATTTAGGACTCCAAATCATAATCCTCAGCTAACATTTCTTTCACATTCAGTCCCAAATTTTTTGCATAATTTTAAATAGCCTCACAATTTGAAGCTAATTAAACAAAGATGTTCTTAATCCTCACTTTTCATTGACTCTTGGGAATAATTAGCTGTCTTAAGAGGTAATAATTATTTATTCTGAGACATTCTAGTAGGCTGAAAAGAGACTGTAGGCTCTTTGCATTGGCTTTAATTTTTACAGGAAAGCTATGAGTAGGAGTGCTTAAAGCACTTATTATTGAGAAATTCTTCATGATAGCCTGGAACTGGGAACAGTTTGCTGCACACAGACTTGTGGTTTGCATATCATTGAGTGGTTAGTTACTGTGTGAACTCTACAGATCATATTCACATAGGCTAGCAGGGCCAGGGTATTACCTAGTAATCCCATGACAATACCTGTGTGCAGGCAGCCAGCCTTTAATGGAAACGGCAGGGAGCACTTGACTGCATTCACATAAAAGCACATTATTTCTTAACAATAATTTTCAATCCTTTCTCTCTCTTTTTTTTTGAGGTTATATTATTTATTCCTTCTCTTTTCTCCTTTCAAACCCTCCCATATACTTCTCCTTGCCTTCATTCAAATTTTTGGCATTTTTCACCAATTGTTGCTACATGCATTTTTGTATGTGCATTTAACCTGATAAGTCTGTGTAATATTACTTATATGTATGTTTTAGGGCTTGCCATTTGATATTGGATAACAAGTCAATGTGCTCTTCCTGTTTTTAGCATCATAATATCCATTTTGAGTATGACTCTGAAGCATGACTTAGATTCCAGAGTTCATATGAAGGCACTTGGAGACTTTACAAAAATTGCCTACCATTGCTAATATATATTTAACCATAGCAACTTGAAGACACAAGTAGCTTTGGACCCTGCAGTATTTATTGCTCATTGACTACAGAGGCAGATGGAAAAGGAAGCTAGACACACAGCTAGCTAAGTCCATCCTTCAAAGAACGCAAGTAATATGTCTGTATGTTCTGTATGTTGTAAAACAGATAATCCTGCTTTCAGACTGTCATCTGCATGCTTCCTTTTCAAGCCAGCAATGCAGTTAGGCCTGTGCTTTCCACTTCCTTCACTAACACACCAAAACTATCAAGTAGTTTATTTCCACCTCCCTCTGTTTCCTGAATGTTTCTATGTGTAGGTGTGTGTGTGTGTGTGTGTGTGTATTTCATTGTGGTGTGTGCAAGTGTGGCATATATACATATGTGTGTACAAGTGTGGTCTCCTATACATATTTGAAGGCCAGAAGAGAAGAGCAGCTATCACGCCTCATTGCTCTCTGCTGTACTCCCTTGAGTCATGGGTCTTTCTCTGAACTCATGTAGGGCCAGCAATCCCTACAACTTTTCCTGCTTATTTGTCACAGAACTGGGGTTATAGGAACAGGCTACCACACTGGACATTTTTCTCCACAGCTGTATTTTTACATGGGTGCTGGGATCCAAGCCCAAGTTCGCCTGCATAAGCACAAGACATTCTTCCCCACTGAGCTGTCTTCTCGGCACTGCTTCCTACTTTCCTACTTCACTCTTTTTGAGTGAACTCTGTCAGAAACATAGGTGAACACACATGTGCATTTCTAAAATGTCAGAATCCATCAAATAAAGTAAATTTGCAATCGCCATTAATTTGATTGTTTGTAACACTCCTCATTGCATTCAATATAGGAAGCAGTTGGCCATCACAGGTTCTTTAATCCAGCCTTAATTACTGACTCAAATCATACACTACATTCCACAGTTTTACATGTGTGCTGTTACTGTTTGTTCTTGGCAAATGAGTTCCTAATTTAGTTTTTAACAACTCATCTTCATTTCATCACTACCAACCCAAGTTAGTGTTTCTGTCCGCCATCATTAATTTGGGGGGAATTTTTCATTGTCTTAGAGAGTTGCCAAGTACTTGGTAGAATATTTAGCAGATACTGTATCTGTTTGAAAACAGCTGTAACTCGCTCCCAATTATGAGGAACAAAAGAATGCTACAGCCCTTGCCCAATGGTCCTGGGTGAAAACAAAGAGTTACTGCATCATGAGAGTCACTACAAGTAAACTATCTGAGGGCTGGGGAGATGCCTCAGTTATTAAAATATACATTGTTCTTGCATAGGATCCAAGCTCAGTTCCAGACATCTACATTCCACAGCTCAGAATTACCTGTAACTATGATTCCAGAGGTTCCGACACTCTCTTCTGGACTCTATACACACAAGTACTTACATGTACACATTCCCACATTCAGATACACTTAACTAAAAATAAATCTATAAAAACAACTAACTCAGTCCATGGTTACACACACAAAAGAAAAATTAGAAGATGGAAATAGCTCCTGTGCTCACGGATTGGTAAAATTAACATAATAAAAATGACCATCTTACCAAAACCAATCTACAGATTCAGTGTCACCCCACCAAAATACCAACATAATTCTTTGCTGACCCTGAAATAACAGTTTTCAAATTCATATGAAAAAAAAACCAGAATAGCTAAAACAATCCTAAACAATAACAATTCTTTGGGATCTATTGCCATCCTGATTTCAAACTGTACTATAGAGAAAAGGTAATAAAAACCACATGATACTAGCATAGACATAGTCATAAACATAGAAAACTACTGATGGATTAATGGAATTGAATTGAAGACCCAGAAATAAACTCACAAAACTATGGAGACATGATTTTGGACAAAGAAGCCAAAACCATATGAAGAAAAAAAAAAAAGATAGCATCGTCAACAAATGGTGTTGGTCTAACTGGATGTCTAAATGTAGAAAAATACAAATAGATCCATATTTATCACTCAATATAAAACCAGACACATAACATCTGTTAAAAGAAAGAGGAGAAGAACCTCAAACTCATTAGCACAGAGGACAATGTCCTAAACAGAACACCAACAGCTCAGTCTCTAAGATCAACAATTAACAAATGGGATCTCATGAAAATGAAAAGCTTCTGTAAAGCAAAGGACATTCAACAGAAGAAAATGACAACCTACAGATTAAGAAAAGATCTTCACCCACCCTACAATACTCAGAGCACTAATATCCAAAATATATAAAGAACTCAAGAAATTAAACACCAATGAATCAAATAATCCAATTAAAAGATGGGGTAAAGAGCTAAACAGAGAATTCATAACAGAGGAATAATGAATGGTAAGAAGTGTTTAAAGCACTTTGACTAAGCTCAAAGTCCTTAGTCTTCAGAAAAACGCAAATCAAAAGGACTCTGAGATTCCAACTTATACCCATCAAAATAGTTAAGATCAAAATCTTAAGTGACAACACATGCTGGAGAGGATGTGGAGAAAGGGGTACACTCATTGCTTGTACAAACTTGTATAATCTTTCTAGAAATCGATTTGTTGCTTTCTCAGAAAATTGGGAATAGTGCTACCCCAAGATCCAGCTCTACCACTCCTGGGTATATACCTGAAAGTTGTTACACCATTCAACAAGGACATTTGCTCAACTAAGGTTCATTATAGCAAGAATCGGAAAAGAAACTAGATGTCCCTCAACCAAAGAAGGGATAAAGACATTGTGGTACATTTACACAATGGAATACTACTCAGCCATTAAAAACAAGGAAATCATGAACTTTGCAGGCAAATGGATAGAACTGAAAAAGATCATGCTGAGTGATTTAACCTAGAACCAGAAAGGCATGCACGGTATATACTCGCATATAAGTGGATATTAGCCATATATTACAGGATAACTATACTAAATCCACAGACCTAAAGAAGCTAAATAACAAGAGGACCCTAGGCAAGATGTTTAATTCTCATTCAAAAGGGTATATATATAATAGCCACCAGAAGCAATTGAAGAGATGGATCAGGATGGAAGACTACCATAATCATTTAAAAGGCTCCACCAGCAGGATCCCTCGAAGTAGATGCTGTGACTCACAGCCAAACTCTGGACACTGCAGGGAGCCTTACTGCAGGGAGAAGCGGTGTGGGAGTACCAGAGGGGACTGGAGCTCCGTAAGGAGACCAACAGTGCTAACAAATCTGGGCCTGGGGGCTGGCAGAGACTGATGTACCAACCAAGGACCATGCACGGAAGGACCTAGACCCCATGCTCAGATGTAGCTGATAGGTAGCTCAGTCTTCATGGGGGTTCGCTAATAAGGAGAGCAGGAGTTACCTCAGACATGGACTCTGTTGACTGCTCTTTGATCAATTCCTCCTGGCAGGCCACAGAGAAAATAGGATTCAGGCAATCCTGATGAGACTTGATAAGTGCTAGGGTCAGACAGCAGGGGAGGAGGTCTTTCCCTTTCTGTGGTCTAGGAAAGAAGGACAGGAGGGAAGTGGGAGGAAGGTGGGACAGGAAGGAGACTAGGGAAGGGACTACAATAGGGATATAAAATGAATAAATTATAAAAGGTAATTTAAAAATGTAAAAACCAGAAAAGAAAGTATTTTTTTAAAGTAAGATTCACCTTTCTCTTTCTCCAGTATATCAGTTCTCAAATAAACACACATCTAGATTGGCTTCATTACACTAATAATTTTTGACCCATCCACACATTTTAAGACAATGAATATCTCTGGTGCTTCCAGAGAAAGAAGAAGGAAAAAAAAACAGAATAAAAGAAAATGGCCATACCCCTTTCTGTTAAAGGGGATGGATGCCACAGGTCAGGCACAATGGAAGATGGGAAATGGAAAAACTGAATTTTCACCGAAAGCCATATTATTTAAATTAAATGAATAAGCAAACAAGTAATCAACCTTGGGAGACTGTCACCAAATTCCAGCTTGTGCCATAGCCTGCCCCTCTGACCACCAAATTGCTTGTTGTCCACTTTTTTTTCTTTTTTTAAATAAGGAAAACACATTCCCCTCTTGTCCAAGGAAAACAAAAACAAATTCTCTGCCCGCTACTCTACCCTAAGCAAAGCCCAGGATTTCTTTCTGTGTTCCTCAGATGATTCTCCTCATGAGGATTCTCTCAAGTGAGAGAGAATCACATGCCTGTCTCACTATTTGCACATGTGATCACAGCTCAATACAGATGATACTGCAGACTCTGACTAGTCTCTAGTCCTGAGTCAGTACAAATGTTCAAATCCTGCTATGCAGAAATTAGGAAGATGCCTGTTGTGGCACAGGCAAAGTTCCTGACCTTTTAACTCTGTCAGTCCCCAGATCCACATGCCTAATTTTACTCTCCGGGCAGGAGTTCTTTTGGTTCTTATTCTCTGTCCAAATAAAGAGTGGGAAGAAAAGGAAAGTTTGCTCTTCTCTCAGGCCATGAATTTACAACATCTTTTCTGTTACAGAGGTTTCAGGGTCTGACCTGAAACTGAGACAAGACTGTGTAGACAACAAGAGTGGCTTTTTCACTGATAAAAAATGTCTTGGGTTGGACATGACTTTCTTTTCTTACTTATGAACCATTTTGCAGTTACAGTCTCTTTCTTTTCCATATTTAATTATGACTTCCTTAGCATTGGACAGAATAGACTGTAGAGGAAGGGAACCCCTCTAATCTGGCCTTAGCTGTATCTCCTAAGGCTGCCTTCTCAATGTTTCATTTTATAACTGCTTCCCCCTGAGTAGGAAATAGCTACTAACATTTGAGTTCTTCAAATCTGCAAAGCCATCATTGACTCAGTGAGGTACCTGATGTTTGGAAATATGTGAAAAAAATGGTTTATTCACTTCTGGTTCTCAAGATTCAAGCTTGGCTCTAATGAGAATTTACTGAAAGACATTATCCAGTGGGAGAATACAAACAAAGGGAAGAAATAATATAAAATGACCAGAAGCATGAGAACACAAGGTGGCCAACTAACAACATCAAGTCCATCTTTTAAAGGTCGATCATTTCCCAAATCACTACACTAAGAACACCTCTGAACACAATAACTTCTGGGAAAAACTCATACCATATCCCTCCGCATTCCCTCCTTATCCTCCACCCCTTCCCTCCCTCATCTCCTCCCTGAACCTTTCCAAGTCCACGGATAGGGGAGGACCTCCTCCCCTTCCATCTGACCATAGCTTATCAGGTCTCTTCAGAGCTGGCTACAATGTCCTCTTCTGAGGTCTAGCAAGGCTGCTCCTCCCTCAGGGGGTAGGGAGGTCAAAGAGCCAGCCATTGAGTTCATGTCCAAAATAGTCCCTGTTCTCCTTACTAGTGTACCCACTTGGATATTGAGCTACCATTTGCTACATACAAGCAGGGGTTCTAGGTTATATCCATACATGGTCCTTGGTTGGAGAGACAGTCTCATAAAAGACCCTTGTGCCCTGATATATTTGGTCCTTGTGGAGCTCCTGTCCTCTCCAGGTCATACTAACTCCCCCTTCTTTCATACGATTCCCTGCACTCTGCCAAAGGGTTGCTTATGTTTCTTAATATTTGCTTTGTAACCCTGCTAGGTAGAGTCTTTCTGAGGCCCACTGTGGTAGGCTCTTGTCCTGCTACTTGTTTTCTCCTACATCCAATGTCCAACCCATTTGATTTTCTAAGTGAGGATTAATCCTCTTACCCCAGGTCCTCTTTCTTTCTTGTTTATCTTCTTTAGGTGTATAGATTTCAGTATGTTTATCCTATCTTATAGGTTTTTATAAGTGAGTATATACCACGTGCGTCTTTCTGCTTTTGGGATACCTCACTCAGGATGATCATTTCCAGGTCCAACCATTTGCCTGCAAATTTCATGATTTCCTCCTTTTTAATTGCTGAGTAGCATTCCATTGTGTAAAAGTACCACAATTTCTGTATCCATTCCTCAACTGAGGGACATCTGGGTTGTTTCCAGGTTCTGGCTATCACGAATAAAGCAGCAATGAACATAGTTGAGCAAATGTCCTTGTTGTGTACTTGAACATCTTTTGGATATATGCCTAGGAGTGGTATAGCTGGATCTTGAGGAATCACTATTCTTCATTGTCTAAGAAAGCACCAAATTGACTTCCAGAGTGGTTGAATCCATTTTCTATTTTATAAGATATCGTAGTTTTATTGTCAAACATAATAATCTGCATTTTATCTTACAACATTAAAGAGTAAAGTTGAAATTTTCTTTCTTTACTACTGAAAATCTTGGTGTTCAACATTTCTTTTTTTCTCTCATTTTTGCTTCTGCCATAAATAATAATGAAGCAGTGTCCTTTACTCTCTTGACAATTTGTTTAAGAAAAGGTACTATATTCGGTCTTAACTGGTATAATTAGATAATCTTTTTTTTCGTTGGTGTTTTAGGGGATGTTTTGTTGTTGGTGGTGGTTGGTTGGTTTGGTTTGGTGTGTTTTTTGTTTGTTGTTTGTTTGTTTCTTTTTTGAGTGCTTTTCTTTAAAACAGGAAACCTCAAGGATGTACAAATAAGTTGATATTCCTGATAACCATTTAATAAGCTGTATGGATCCATAATTATTGATTCATTACAACATCAAGGATTTTCAAAAGAAAAAAAATAGGATATGTGAGGGTCACTTAATTAGATAAATGGATGTTGCTAATTAGACAGTTTGGGGAAAGATAATGTATTTGTCGGATGTATTTACGCCAGTTTATTTAATAAATATCCTCTGAAGATGTTAATTCCTCTTGTACTTAATTGTGATAGGTTTCTGTACATATCCTGATGACATTACAGAATTTCCTGTTCTGTTAATTATCTGCTCCAAAATTTCTTTTGGTTGCAGAAATGACAGCAATCTTATCCATGCCTTAATGACTAGCTGAAGAATTCTGACTGGAGTGGGTTATTAGCAACAGGAAATAGAGCTTATATAATTGAAATTTATCTTAGACAAAGAGAAACAGAGAGTACAGAGAAGAAATTTTTGGCAGATTAACAATTGTCTTCCCTGCTACTGAATAGTAAAGGCTGAAAGGGAATGTGTCTGCTCTAAAATTGTTGATATACCTTACTTAAATTGAATCTCCTTTTAAACCTCTGTTTTTGTCCTACTTTATGTTGTTAAGGTAACTTTATATTATGTTCAATAAGAACTAATCATTCTGAGCCAGTAAAGGTTCTGAATTGTGTATAAATAAGATATGAAAACCTAAATATAAACTTACTTCTAATCCAGTACATAAAAATTGTTGAAAGAAGCATTGATGTTTTTCCATTAGGCACATACTCAAACAATATCACATAAGGCTGCACATTGTAGAAAAAGTCCAATTGTTTTTGTATGCATACATTTATAATTCAAATTGCAGAGGTAAACTTTAACCAGTGTAATGACAATAAGGGATTTACATGCTCTAAAATAGAAAATAGAACACAAGAAAAAGCATGAGTATAAATCTAAATTAGAATCAAATCAAGTCAAATTCAGAAAAAGACAATGCATGTAAAATCACTTGATGCACTTTATAACCTTGGTAATGCCTTAAATCTTGTTGAATTTCAAGAGGGCATGTATAAAAAATAGATGATTTTTATTTCCCAAATTCAATTAGACAGATCTTTTAAGATAACTCTGGTAAGATGAGGAATTAGACACAAACTTTCTATCACTACTCAGGAAATAAAAAGAAATAACGACTTCAAGGTTTCCTTATGTACTGTCATAAGAGAATGTAGAGGAAAAGTAGAAGTTAAAAGTACTATAATATTTTTCTAATAGAATTCAAATTGGAGATGACAGGTAGCCATCAGTCCAGGGTAATAGAAAGGGAGATAAAACTTTAAACATTTTTATTACATATCTTTATTTATTTTTGTGTATGTAGTGTGGGGTGCATACATGCTGGTTTGTGTATGTGTAAGTCAGAATTCTCTTAGCCTTTCTACCACATGTGTCCTAGGACCGGAACTCAGGTCTCTATTCAGGCTTGGCTGCAAGAGCCATTAACAACTAAGTCATCCTGCAGCCTCAGCCTTTACATGCTGGTATTACCCAGGGCTTTCCCTGCGATACTTGAACAGTGCCACTGTTTTGTATGTTACTATTAGATTCATTATAAATTTTATTCTTTGTTTTTATAGCATATTTTTATTTATGTCATTTTATTGCTTTGAGGTTTAGTTTATTGCTCCCTGATTATTCTGCTTTGTTTTACTTTTGTGTTTGGCTGGTTGGTTGGTTCCATTTGGTTTTATGGTTTCTGAGACACAGTCCCACTATGCTGGCTTTAAACACCCCATGCTTCTGCTCCCACCTCCTGAATGCCTGCTTGTGTGCACACTGGTCCTGCCCTGTGCTGTTGGTTTTCACTTTCTTCTTTTTGTTTTTCTTGGGATTTATCCTGCAGGAGAACTCTCTTAATTCTGTAACGCTACAGAGAAAATCTAACCTAAAGAAATACTACAAGGAGAGAATTTGACCCAAAACTAGAAAATAAGAAGGAACACAGGATTCTGCCTGGTAGAGAAAAGCTTCTCTACACAGTTTATCCCGAAAGGCAGGAAACAAGAACGCTGAAGAAGGGAAGGCTCTCCTGCAACCGCCCAAAGACTGCTTGAAAATGACAACAAAATTAAGTCTTGTTAGTATGTGCAAATTTCTGACAACATTTTTTTAAAATTATAGCAACATATCCCATCAGTGAACTTATGTTGCAACAGTTTTCCTTCCCTACCTCTGATACTCAAACCAGTTTAAACTGAACCTCAGTTTCCCCTCACCCAACAAATGCCTCATTCATAAGCAGTACTTCCTGTTTTTTCCTTCCACATTTTAAGTCAACTTAAAATATGAGTCTGAAAAATATACCTGATATACACTTATGAAGAACTGACTTCTTAGTGAATAGACAAGAAGAACAATGAGGAAACTGTCAGGGAAATGTCAGATCCTAGAATTACAGTCAGAAAAACAAGAAAGGCTAGAATTGTATTTTGATGTTAAATATAAACATGCCTAGTTCCATTCAGCAAATGTATTTGTGGTTTCTATCCAGTGGGTCCTCTCTATTGAAGCTCAGCTTAGTCACTCTGTTACTGAAAGCTGGTCATTGATGTCTGCAGCGACTGTTGCTAACTTTGGGTCTGATTACAGTACACATACTGGCACAGAACTATCTCACACTATCAGGGGCCACATGCTTACAACAATGAGATTTCCTGTGAACATGGATTCATAATTTTATTTTTTAAGATTTTATACAATATATTTTGAACACAGTCCTTCCTTTCCTCCAAGTCCTCTGAGATCCTTCTCCTTCCATATTCACCCAACTCTATGTTCTTTTTCTCTCTTAACAGAACAAAAAGTCAGTTTAATGTTGGCTGATCACTTCTGAGCCCACAGCCTACCCAGGCGTGTGACTGATATCCCCATTGTCTGGTGATCATGTTTATAAGATATTATTGAGTTACATTCCATGTTGAAGAATGAGGAGATAGCATGAGTGAGCTGCTAAATCCTAAATCATCATATCAAGTATTTCCTGGAGAACCTAGGAAATGGGCCAGGAAATTATCAGGCTTATTTTTCTATGGACCAAATAGTGAGGAGGAGGGGCTTCAGTCAGCCCTATATGGAAAAAAAAAAGAAAACACAAAGAACACAACAAGGTTTTCTGATTACTTTTCATCCGCCGTGCTCCAGCACAGGCTGTTCTCAGGACTCCATTGTCAACCTGACCTTGAGTTATA
Source organism: Pachyuromys duprasi (assembly GCA_028658305.1). Lineage (NCBI taxonomy): Eukaryota > Metazoa > Chordata > Mammalia > Rodentia > Muridae > Pachyuromys > Pachyuromys duprasi. The sequence continues at coordinate 55,972,334 of CM053745.1, forward strand.
AAAATCAAAGTACCATAAAGTCTGCTCCATTCGTGTTTATAGAAAGCTTTAGTTGCTTTCTATTACTTCCAACCCGAAGAAACTAATAAATATTGATTGAAATATTTCCATCAGAGTATTTAACAGAGTAGATAAAATAAATTTCAGAGTCTATTAAAATATATATGTAGATTGATTTCCAAAGTGGTTGTAGAAGTTTGCATTCCCACCAGCAATGGAGAAGGGTTCAATATGGCACTTTCTCAGACAATTAGGAATAGTGTTTCCTCAAGATCCAGCTATAGCACTTCTATGCATATATCCAAAATATGCTCAAATATACAACAAGGACATTTGCTCAACCATGTTCGTAGCAGATATATTAATAATAGCCAGAACCTGGAAATAACCCAGATGTCCCTCAACTAATGAATGGATAGAAAAATTGTGGTATATTTACACAGTGGAATACTACTCAGCGATTGAAAACAAGGAAATCATGAAATTTGCAGGCAAATGGTAAGATCTAGAAAACATCATCCTGAGTGAGGTATCCCAGAAACAGAAAGACACACATGGCATACACTCACTTATAAGTGGATACTAGACATATAATATAGGATAAACATACTAAAATGTGTACACCTAAAGAAGCTAAGCAAGAAGGAAGACCCTCTGGGTAAGATGATCAATCCTCACTCAGAAAGGCAAACAGGGTAGACATCAGAAGAGGGAGAAAATAGGGAACAAGACAGAAGCCTACCACAGAGGACCTCTGAAAGACTCTACCCAACAGGGTATCAAAGCAGATGCTGAGTCTTATAACCAAACTTTGGGCAGAGTGCAGGAAATCTTATGAAAGAAGGGGGAGATAGAAAGACCTGGAGGGGACAGGAGCTCCACAAGAAGAGCAACAGAAGCCAAGAAATCCAGGCACAGGGGTCTTATCTGAGACTGAGACTTTAACCAAGGACCATGCATAGAGATAACTTAGAACCCCTTCACAGATGTAGCTCCTGGTAGCTCAGTGTCCAGGTGGGTACCCTAGTAAGGGGAACAAGGACTGTCTCTAACATGAACTCAATGGTTGGCTCTTTGATCACCTCTCCCTGAGGGAGGAGCAGCCTTACCAGGCCACAGAGGAAGACAATTCAGCCAGTCCTGATGAGATCTGATAGGCTATGGTCAGACAGTGGACTTGGGGAAGGGCATGAGAGGAGATAAGGAAGGGAGGGTGGGATTGCGAGGGAATGAGGGAGGGGGCTACAGCTGGGATACAAATTGAATAAACTGTAATTAATACAAAAAATAAAAGAAAAAAGAAAAATAGATATTTAGAAATAGTATTCAGCAAACACATATGGAGTTGTAAGAAATAAACAAAATACCTTGAATGAAAACTTTCCAACAAGATATAGGTATTGAATAATTAGCCTAAGAAAACCAGGAATAAAATTTGAAAAATATGTTCAAGTAGATCATAGTCACATTATTCACAATAGTAAAGGTGAACCAAAAGCTACATGCCACTTGTACTTTCAGTATCTATCATAGAATTCATCAAACCTTAAAAACCGCTTATCATTCTTATACTATTAAAGCTTACAATGATGGGCTAGGAGATATCTCAGTCTGTGAAGTGCTTGTTGCTCAAGTGTAAGGACCCAAGTTCGACTCCCCAGAACCCACATGAAAATCCAGTCACAGTGGTGTGTGCCTGCAATCCCAGCACTGGAAAGATGGAGCTATGTGGCTCTAACTCCAGGGCTCACTGTTACCAGTTAGCCTAGACTAATTGCTGTTGTGTGACAGTTTTCCTAGGGAAACAAACAAATCCCCATTACCACAGATGGGAGATAATGATAGACCGAAGTATAGATGGAAACAAAGTCCAGTTGATGAGCTAATAAGTTTTATTTTGGTTACTTACAGCAATATGAATGAGGGGTTACTTACATGAGCAAAATGACCCAAAGACAGCTGTAACACTAAAGCCCACCCAGCATCTGTGAGAGCTCGTGAAATCTGGGAACCTGGAGTATAGCACATAACCTGCAGGTAGCTACCAGGTTGGATCGTGCCATTTCCTGGTACCTCAGTTAGTCTGGGAGTGTTCTGCATAACTCAGCTGGTCTCTGTCTCTCTGGAGTGGCCTGGTTGGCCTTAGAGTGTCTCTCAGCTGTGTTCACTGCACAGATACACGTGAGGAAGACAGGGCCTCATGTATCTTATCAGTTTTAGGCACTGGGTTAAAGCTTTTGAATTCTTTACTTCCTGAGCTGAGCATATGTTCGCCTGCAGGATAGAGTATTTCCTCTTGCATCCATCAAAGATGAAGATTTTTCTTAGAGACAGTCACTACACAACAGCTAAGTGCCAGACCCTAGTGAAAGACCCTTTCATAAAACACAGATGATGAACAGTTTCCCGAGGCATAACATCCAAAGGTAACCCTGTAAGTACATGCACAGAGAGAGAAATTCACAATGCTAATCATGTTATCTATATATACTATCCAAATCTCAAAGAATTTCTATAAAAGCTTAAAGTATATAAATTATTTTGTAAATTATTTCATTTTTAAAAGTAAGTTTTTGTGCTTACATATGTGTGAATTGAAAAATACTAAATAGACATAGCAGAGCATGGCAATTGTTTCTGGGTTGATAGAAATTTCATTATCTTTTTTTAAAATTTGTGTTGATGACATTATTTATAGCAAGCATGTGTTATGTAATTACATAAATTGAAGCTAAGTTTTGAAAAAGAATAATTTTTTTCTGGTCATATAAATATATGACTAGAAGGAAGAAATTTGTATGATGAGAAAAAGGCTACAAAGACTCAAACATTGGGAAATCAACATGTAGTACATCCAAAGCTGGATCTTGAGACATTGCTATGCCCCCTTGTTTCTGGGTGACAGGAAATAGATACTTAGGACTCTCTTTTAGCAAATCTGAAACTAAGTGTGGCAGCAGCACAGCAAAAGAAACTCGGGCTTGGTGGGTCCATTTTCATTACTGAAGGTAGCAAAGAAATGCGTCTGGGTTATCTTCCTGAGGGGGGAAATGATGGAAATGCCTTGCAGTGCAGTATAGGGCAATTTTACTTGCTTTAAAATCATTTAACAATTCATCACTCACCCTGTGCAAAAGTTCCATTTGCCCCTCTGTCCCCCTGTCCTTTTCCTGACCCTGCTGTGTGCTGCAGAGTCTCCAATAGGAATCAAAGCAAGGGGCTCCTCATTGCTCCTGTGCTGTCTGCCTGACAGCAGGACTAGTTAGCTGGAGAAGGAAGAGGAGGGAGAGACAGGAGCGTTCATTCCACACACATCCTCTCCCACCTACTTGTTTGGGAGCCCTGACTCTCTGCACCTTAGAGGGGGAAAAAAGCCCTTTTATTCAACTCTTCTCAAATTACCCAGTGGGGCATGCCATCTGTTTCCTGCTAATACAAAAGCTTATCTGTAAAACAGATTAAGAGGTCTACACCCTGTTCTTTCTAAAGAAAAAAAAAACTCATTAAATATTATTTCATCAGCACCATGGTGAGTCAGGAGGCATGGTTGTAAAGGATCTGCAGCAGACCTGGTCAGAACGCAGCCCATGCTGCCTGCATTTCTGCCAGTACCTGCTATGTTTGCTCCTGTGTTGCTATATTCACCTCTTTCTGCCAGGACCCCTTGTCTATGCGCCGGAAAAACAAAAAGAGTGCCTAAAAACATGCATCTCCTCCTTAGTCCAGCAACTAATCCACAGCAGAGGGTGTCAGTCTGTATATATTTCCGGTCTCTCATCTTTGGTATGGACAATTGTGAGGTGCGACACATGCTGCCCCTAGATACATCCTTGGGTTTCCTTTGGTTTCTCCCCTGCTCTTCTCTTCCCCCTCTCCCTTTCACATCGCCACTCACCTGTGTGTCTTTCCTTGTTATATCCTGATGCAGCTCTTCTATTCCATTCCCCATCTCACGTCATCCCAAACTTAAATCAGCAGCCACGTGACAGTCATTAGAAAATAGATCTTAACATATAACAGTATAAAAGATTTTCATTTGTTGTAAACAAATACTCAAGTCTGAAAGAAATTCAAATCAGATCGATGTTTTGTGATCAACTGGGAATTGGTATCATTCACTTTCAGCCCATGAGAATTTTCTGAAGAACAATGCCTTAGGAAGAATTCATACGTTTTGTTGGGCATCTTTTAAATCCCAAGACTGTAAAAGTGTGACCTAAGAAGAGGTCACTTTGTCCCTTAGGGTTAGGGCTGTAAAGGCAGAGAGTGCAGCATATAGTAGCCGTCTCTCATAGAACCACGGGGCTGGAAGAATGACCAGTGTGCTGCAAGCCAGAGCCCTTGTTGGTGGTCGTTTTCACAAGTGGATGGGGGTGGGGAGATTCGGAACTGATTGATCCCTCATGTCTCCTCCAGAGAAAAGCCATCTCTGTAAAATCAGAGCAATGGATGGAAACGAGACCAGAAAGACACGGTTCATTATTTCCCTATTTCAGGCTTTTACTTTGATAAGTGAGGTGAACAAGTTGGAAGAATTTAGATGACTCTCACAAAACCCTTCAACTGATTACTGGGAATTCAGGGGCTCAGGCCGAGGTCAAAGTACTAAGTAAGTTAGCAGCCCTGGACAATTACTGACCCTCCTTCAAGATTATTTTAAAAACCTTTCACAATTGTATGATGTACAAGTTTACTCTTGATTTTTCTCAGATAATTTTGCAATTGTATCAGAAAGCTAAAGGTCTTTAACATAATTACCAATGTGGATTGAAGTTAATTATTTGAAAAATCATTAGAAAATTTACATCCATTGTAAGTCTGATTTTTAAAAAGCAGAGGGAAAAGTGATCTAAAAGCAGACAACACTACTCCACTTGTACAAGGACCTACATGATGCCTTGGCTAGCCTCTGTGGAAAACCATGCACATATTCCTTATGAGACTTGATGTGCAAGGGTCAGTGTGTGGGGAGCTCCCCTTTTTTGAGGAGAAGGGGAAGGGTGAAAGGGAAAGAGAATGGAAGTAGAGAGGAGGGAGGAAGCTTTGATTGGGATGTAAAATGAATAAATAAGTAAATTTTTACAATAAAAATAAAAATGAGAGGGGAATATAGATCATTTTTCCCACCAAACCTGCAGGAAGGGACAGAAAACAAACAAACAAACAAACAAACAAAAAACAGTCTTGAGGACACTTAACATATTTGTAAAAGTATGTTTTAAAACAAAATGTAAAATACTCTACCCAGCAGTATATCAAAGCAGATGCTGAGACTCATAGCCAGACTTTGGAAAGAGTGCAGGGAATCTTATGAGAGAAAGAGGAGATAGATGGAAGACCTAGAGGAGACAGGAGCTCTACAAGAAGAGCAACAGAACCAAGAGATCTGGGAATAGGGGTCTTTTCTGAGACTAATACTCCAACCAAGTACTATGCATGGAGATAACCTAGAACCCCTGCACAGATGTAGCCCATGGCAGCGCAGTCTCCAAGTGAATTCCCTAGTAAGGGAAATAGGGACTGTCTGACATGAACTCAGTGGTTGGCTCTTTGATCACCTCCCTCTGTAGGGGGAAGCAGCCTTACCAGGCCACAGAGGAGGACAATGCAGCCAGTCCTGATGAGACCTGATAGGTTAGGGTCAGAATGAAGGGGAGGAGGACCTCCCCTATCAGTGGACTGGGGGAGGGGCATGGGAGGAGAAGGACTGGAGGGCCAAGGGAAGGGGCTACAGCTGGATACAAAGTGAATACATTGTAATAAATTTAAAATTTTTTTAATGTAATATATTGATTCAGATCAACAAAACAGTATAAAATAGTTAAACAGTTAATGTATTCCTTTTGTTTATTTATTGAGAGGAAAAAAACATGTTCTCTGTTTTAATTTCTAAGTTATATCTCAGTTTAGAATAAATTAAGTGAAAGAATAATCTCATTCTTTTAATACCTTCAGAAAATAGTAGAGATATAAACAACTATTTCAGAAAGATAGTTGGATAAATCTATGTATCTAAATCATTTCCTAAGGTATATGGTGATTATCATTTTCAAAGCCTTATTAATAAGTAATCATAAGCTCTTTGGATGAGTTCTTTTTCTGAGCTGGCATCTATGATAAAGAATAATTCAAGAAGCTTGCTGGTAACCTGGCTAATTGTGACATGTTGTTAAATACTAATTTAAGATATATAGGCAAGCCTAAGTGTCCGAAAGTAAGAGTATAATGCATGTTTAATATATGAAAATAAACTCTTAATTATCCTCAAACGGATTTTACAAATGCATCTAACATCTAAAAGATATGAAATCATTGCATGTCTTGATTGGTTTGAATAGCAATTTATAAAGCTTCCTTTCCAAGAGAACTAGGCCACTATTAATAGATTCTTAATCACTTATAAATTAAAATGCAGAAATGTTATACTGTCCTGTGATAAGCCTACACATTCTATTTTTGTAATAGTTTCTACCTACATAAGAAGTAACAGTATTTGTTAGAGAGTGGTGGCAATTATAAATTCAGATAAAATGGTAGCACATAGAAAGCCATTGCTCATAATCAGAACTACTCTTAAGAAATTTCATACTTTCGTTGCTTTTGTTATTCAGATAAAACTACTTTGAAATGAATCTCGAGTTTCTCAGTACTAATCCTATAAGCCAACTTGAGCCAAATGGGAAAGTTCAAACCTAAATCCTCCATTCAGCAACCACATTAGGCAGGTCATGTCACACTGCCCTCTGAGTCTAAATTTCCTCATGTGTAGAATGTACATATTAATAATAAATATTGTCTTTTGTTTTTCCCAGCAATGCTGTCAGGATAATAGGCATTGGTATACAGAACCAATTAGACAAATTCTAACACACTTACATTATATGCACATTTATTATCATTTTCTTTTCACAGCTGATGATCCAGGAACATCTGCTCAACTAAATTTTCATCCAAAATAAAACAATACACAACAACTCCAACCAAATCATCAAAATCTTCTCATGTTTCATGGGCATGTACGACCTAAGATCGACACAGCTCATCAGTTCAGTTCCAAAGCCAGAATTTCTGAGGAAATCATCCTTGTTGTGCTATTGGAGTGGCTCTGGGGCCATGCTCCTCCCGCACACCATGGTGTGACGCTCAGTTCATAGTACTTGTGTTAACTAAGGTCCTTTGGCAAACAAAAGGATATGCTGATATTATTAAAATGGCACCAAACACTTAGAACTAGATGGGGAATTAATATAATAAATGTCTACTGACATTTTAATATATATTTTTTTAATTTTTAGATTACTCACCTAGCTTCAGAGACTGTGGGGATTGTATCTGATAAAGAACTAACATGCCAACAGAAGAGAGTTGGAGGGCTTTACGGAAAGGTGTGTGTGGGAGGATAAATTGCTTGCTTGATTCTTCTCAGAGTCTAGAATAGCTCTGTCGTACTGTCTTCCATAGCATTTTAAAGCAGGAATTTTCAACTTCAGGGTATATGTGGTAACGTGTTTAGCTTTTGAAGTCACTGACAAAAAAGATCTGATAAAGTGCCATGTTATGACACCTCCATCATCCCACAAAATAAAGTCTTTCTTCCTTTAAAAAAAATGTGATTTGATGCTTCAAAGAGAACACTTTGCTCCAACTAGGACTGAAAGATTTGTTTTCACTATGTGCGAGTACAGACTGCAGTGATGGAGTGAGACCGGCTCTGTTGGTGACACAATTAGAGAGTGTGACATGGGTTACCAGGGTAGACAGTACTGCTATGTAACCTTGACCTGTTACATTCAAAGGTACAGGAAAAACACAAAAGCCACTGGTGTACAGTGAGCGGGAAATGGTGACGGCTTCAGCACGTATCTACTTAACTGCCTTTAGAAGGTTCAGCACATCCAGTGCTACTTTGAGGTCCAGGGTCCAGGCTAACACACTCAGGCTGTGTGCTGTGCTGGGAATGATTCCTGGGAGACAGATAGTAATTTCCTCAGCACTTCTGGGCATTGGCATTATATGAATTGGTGGCAGTGGACCTATGAACAGCATCCTTTTTCCCTTTCTAAGATCAGATAGGAAAAAGTTAACCGTTAGGATGATTGACACGCTGACAATCTTACTGATGAAGGCTAGCATTGAAGATACATGGCACCCATGCTAGCAGATTGCTGATGACTGATGTTGACTTTCACACTCCTGAGATGTGGGCAGAAAGCAAGTCAGCTCCCACCATTTATCGTGAGAGCAGAGCACACTGCATTTTTTTTTCACAGTTATACACAACACTAAAATAGGAAAAAGCAAACAGTCACTTCAACTCCTTTTCTTTAGTGATGAATTAAAGACCCACAATGCTTCACAGGGACAGAGCATAGGAGTGTCCATCTAGCATGAGGATTCTAGCTGAGATACATATTTGTTCCTTTAGTGACTTTGGAACATGAGTGGGGATATCTTACCACTTACTTGGCAAGCACTAAACATTCTTCATGGCATGCTATAGTCACAGGCAAAGGCCAATTATCTTCTCTTTAAGTACTGTTGTGAATATTAATTCCAAGACAGATATTTATTCTAAGCTCCTTTTGATGTTTTCCCTTTTGAGTATTTGATAGACAACTCTCAGACCATTTTCTTATGGCTGGTTGCCTTGAGCAGAAAACTGTCAATTATATAGGCCCCATTTTGACTGCTGGCTGGACTGTCAACAAAAGAGCCCCAAAACTAGCTATGAGGATCACCGGAATCATTACCACTTCCCTTGAAAAACTTTAATGACCTAGTGATGAGCCTGCCTTTATGTAGCATCTCTCACTTAGACCCAAGAGGAGTGCTTCCTCTAGTGACTTAACAGAAGTTCACGAATCAGAGGATCTAGATTCTGCGTGCACATAAGGCGGTGACACTGGAAACGCAAACTGGCACACATGTGCCATGTTCTTCTTATTCGAGCTCTGTGAGCAGCCTGACAGCCTGTTTGTTCTTTTTAGCCACATCAGTCTTCCTTCCTATATACCACCCCTGATGCTGCAATAAAAGCATCTCTAAAATGTTTTGGGATCTTTTTCGAACTTTGACATACATTGTGAGTAGAGATGGAGGAAGTGGCTGTGTGGAGAACAAGGAAGCTGAGGGTGAACAGATGAGTGCCTACTGTACTATTATGAGGAATGGAGTTTGGGTTGCACTATGAATGTCTAGAATTCTGGCTCCAAAGACTCCAATTCCTTCCTCTGGCCTCTACAAACACTCATAGACATGTGTGTGCGTGCGCACACATCCATGCATGCACTCAAACACACACACACACACACACACACAAATAAATAAAGCAAAAACTTAAAATAATAAGCCAGTTCACTTTACTCGCTAAGAAAAATAAATCATTATTTTTGCCTATAACCTCACATCAAGTCATAACATTTCTGCTGCGAAAGGTTTAATATTATAATTTGAGCATCCATAATAAAGCAACAAATGTGAATACCCACTGACAACAGAATTGAAAATAAGTAACCTGATAAACTTTTAAAAGCCTGTTAGAACATCATATTTAATTTATATGCATAATTTGTTAGTAATTGAACCTCCTTTTTGAAAGAAATGTTATGTATTTTCAATGTATATCTATAACTCAAAGATGAAAGAACAAAGCTGGTAAAAGTATGCAAGTCAATTGTCATCTATTTAGTTTATTTTGCTTTATTAAGCACAGCTTATCTGCCTCTTTAGGCACCAATTCTTTACCAAGGGCGGCAGCTTCAGGAGTGATGGATAGTGTGTCTGCCTATCTCTTGTTTAAATTTCCACCATCCTTTTTGAAAGCTTCAGAAGGATAATTCAAGCCAATCTTATGCCCTATGATGTGAAAGTTTTTTAAGGGGAAGTAATATTTATATGCTCTTCCAAGTTCTCAGAAACCTCAGCTATATCAATCTGTGTGAAGTGAATAGAGATTATTAAACCATCTATATTCTATCTATTTATAAAGTCATATAAAAATACGAGGAATCCTTAGGCTATATGGAAAAGTTACAAATATATATTCAAAGAAAAGTTAGGGCAATTTTCTTGAGCTTCCAACAAATACTAGAGGAGTCTTGGCAGTGATTTGCAGGCATTAAATAAACAGGGAAACCTTCCCAAGCATTTGAGACCCACATTTTCTCCCAAGCCTCTTTGAGAAGAGGAATCTACTGGGAATGCAGCTTGGAATTCCCCTCCCCCATGCCGAGACAAGTTTCTTTCCAGTTTGATTTTCTCAGCAGCAAACTAATCAGGCTTAATTATTCCCAGCTGTGATGCTTTCTCTCCCAAGGGTCGCTTCCTGCTGATGCCCAAGTAGTACAGAATCATGCAATTTTGTTAAACTCCAATAAATACATAGCGCTTTGGAAAACCTAATTCACTCACAGGGTTTCCAGCATTGTGACTGTAAAGTAACTGTACAAACCACTTCTCGAAAGGACCACATAGAAAACCCACTCTTCTTCAAAAAGGGGACAAGATGGCTGGTCCCTACAGTCCTATTTTCTACCATTAGGGCTTTAATAGAATAGTTTGTGTATATGTGTTTATGTACATATAAAAGCATATATTAAATTAACTGTGACCTATTTAAATAGTTTTACATGTATTCAGAATTATTTCATTATCTCTCTCGCTCTCTCTTTTGAGATTTTAATATAATTACATTTATCCCCTTCCTTTTCCTCCCTCCAAACTTTCTCTCACACCCCCTCCTTTAATATTTGTGGGCTCTTTTTTTCATTAATTATTCTAACATGCATATGTATTTATCTCTGCGTGAATATATGTATGTATTCCTAAACACGTAAATACAACACACTTAGTGTTATATACATTATATACACTTAGTGTGTATAATGTTCCTTGTAAAAACTATTACTGGAAAAAGAGATGCAATAATTTTGGTTGTGTGGTAGTCTCTTAAAACAAACCATTTTATTGTAACAGCAAGAAAGTGAGTCAAAATAACATATTTGGCACACCAAATCTTCATAACATTAAATATGCGACTCCTGTTTCTCAAGACTATTTTTACTACATTATTTAATCATAGTTATCAGAAAAGCATTTAAAAACTATTACCTGAAAAGAATATTAGTATTTTAATCTTTCCTAGTTTATTAATGGTACAAACTCAATCATTTGGTTAATCTTAATGAATCAAAACTCCATTAATTATATTCTGCAAAGATTAAAAAGATCAACAACAACAAACACATGATTAGAAAAAATTACAACTAAAGGTGATTTAGGATGTGAATACAGGCTTTCCTTTAATTAGTGAACTGCTACCTGGGACTTAATAAACTTTGCTACTATGAAGAAAGGTGAGCCTAATAAAGACCAAGCGTAAGCACTCTAAAATGTGCTCCCATTGGCAGAAACAGAGCAAGTTCAAACTGTCTAGAGGAAGGTTACAAAACAGCAAAGTCTTCACAAGCTCACTGCCTTTCACTATACACCATGGTCCATCTGTGTACTTTATGACACTAAGTGCCAGGCTGTACAAGTAACTACAGAATTGAATTAGAATAAAAAGAAAAATTAATTTTGATGAAAATATCCATCCATTTTCAAGGTCCCATGGAGACTGGTTTTAGTGTTATTTTTAGTTCTGAAAGTGATTTTGTAAATAACAATTCATGGCCACAAAGCTCAACATGTGCCATTTTGATCCCAATCTTCATGCAAAAACAGAGCAATGTTTATGTTCTTACAGGGACTTCACCAGAAATGACCACTAAGGCATAGTTTATAGCCTATTGAAAGTCTTTATTCCAACTGGCTGGAACCACACTCAGTTTTTCATACCTAAGAGTAGCACTAGTGTCCAGAGCACTGGAATTTTGAATGCAGAACCTGAGTCTTGGCATCTTGTTCAGTAGCTGCAGGGCATGGCTTCACAAACACAAGCAATTTGACAGAAGCTAAGACTAGCAGTTAGCTGCATGGGATGGTCTGTGCAGGCCGGCCATTTAACAGAAGCTAGGATGAGCTAGCTAGGGCATCTTGACCTTGGGTTCCAAGAATAGAGTTGTGTGATTTTCCACAAGAATCCCTATCAAAGGGATAGGAGATCAAATTTTAGTTGAACCTGAAATGGCCTCAGCAAGAATACAAGATTGAGGAACCACTGTGCTGTGTTGGAAATGAAATCTCTTAATACAGAGTACAAAGAGGGTAAAAGAGTTCCTGGATATCAGTGTATCTCCAAAGAACTATGGAAAGAGTGGAGCCAGTGGAGACTTCAACGATTATTTTCATGGGGGAGGAGGGATCAAGTGACATTAGTGTCCTTAACAGTATAGGATAGTTTCCCCAAAGTAATGTTGACTTCTCGACTTTAAAAGGTACAGGCCAGACTGCCCAGCCAGGAATCTCTAGAAAACACAGCAAAGAAGATAGCCAGGTGACAAATGAGCATGCACAAAGCACAGGCTACACCATGGGAACATCTTAAATGACATCACCCTTAGAATGGCCAAAAGTCCAGAGCACTGGCAATGCCAAATGCAACAAGAAACAGAACAACAGCCGATATAGCACAAGCTTTCTACTGATGTTTAACAATTCACCAGGTCAAGAGAGGCACCATGGCACATACTGTAATCGCAGCACTTGAGAGACAGAGGTGAGTTTGAGGCAAACCTGGCCTATATAGCATGTTCCAGGCTGAGCCACACCTACATAGTTAAGGGCCTATCTTTAAAGAAAAGGTTTTACAAACTGACACTCATATTAAGACAAATATTAGAATCCACAGTAACGTCTTAGCATTTGAAAACCTCAAGATAATTCTGGGCAGTGTTTTAAGGTTTCCAATAATCAATTTCTTTCTCAAGGGCACGATAGATCACACACAAAACAAGGATTGTTGCTGAAGAGATTTTAAGACTAAGTTAATTTTTTTTCCTAAATAGTTAATGAATTAGGACACTTCCCTGCCAAAAGCCCCAAAATCTACTATTTATCCATCCATCTGTCTGAAACTTACACTTTGCAAGATACAAAAATAGGAGCAAAGTCAAGTTTTCAGGGCAGGCAAATCAATGGAGAGAGCTGTTGGAAGAGCATATTAAATTCCAGCTCAAGGTTAGGTCAGGCTGGTGGAAAACAAACTCCAAACTTGGATGACTCCTCTGAATACTCCCTCCCTCCCAGTCACTGACCCGCTGTTCCTCAGGTCAGCCAGGTGCAAGGGGAGCATAGCAGGGAGCCTTGGTAGGATGCCCTCTGCTGGCATTTTAGTGCATGCTCTTCACACTCTTTTCCAATTGCCCAGATCCTACTTTCATAGAATGTGGTCCAAAGACCAGCAATTTCAGTTGCAAAATATGATCAGGAAAAGGGGACTCGAACTTTTGAAAAGTAGTCACATTTTTCAACCTCCTGTTCTTATTCCTTTAGGACATTTAGTTGTACTACTTATGTATTATATTTCCCTTTACCTCAGTTTAGGGAAAAGAGTGATTATTCATGATAGGTGAGAGTCAACATTAAGAAAAAAAAAACTTTAAAATCTCAGTGTCTTTAAAAGTTTCATTCCTTGCTTATGTCATTGGCTTCGGTCTTCAGCCGTGTCTCGTGGGGCTGGTGTTCTATACAGTGGCTCTGCACTGCACCTTGGTAGCTATGTTTGTTCCTGCAAACACTGACGCGAGTGCTGCAGGGTATAAAGGAATTTCCCAATTAAAGTCTTCCAAAAGCAGGCATGAGACACGTCACTTGCTTTTTACTCTTAACACATCATTGGCCACACATGAGTACCCTGAAGAAAACAGAGGAGTGTCGTTTATCTCTTGCAATTTTGTCCTAAGAGAAGACAAAAGGAAACTACTTGTTAAATAAAACATGTTAGATAACTAAGGCTTTAAACCAATTGCCCGAACTGTATCAAGTCTTAATTTTACAAATAGAAAGATTAAAATAATCTAATAATAGAGAAAATAAACACTAAATAGAGAAATCAAGGTCTGCTTCATGAATGGATCAACATGGCATTTCTGCATACAAAGCTGAGGCTATAGAATCCTGAAGCCATCTTTAGTGCAGTGAAGGTCATTTAACAGGTCAACTATGAGTAGAATGCAGGGCAGTCTCATGTGACAGATTGACATCCTGACCCCACCCCCGCCCATGCCTATATGTCCACATCAGAGAGCAGAAGATTGTGTTGTTCATGCTTTGACTCAAGGTTTACCTCAAAATACATTTTGGCTAGTTGCCTGTGCATGGAAGTGTGCAGTTCCTGAGCAAGCACTTTAAACCTACTCGCTCTCTTTATGCCTCTGCCATATTTAAACGGAAAACACTCCAGATGATCTTTTACTCCTATAAAGAGAAAAGATATAAGAAAGGTGCCATGTAAGCCCCTACGGCCCCTGCCACGTGTATTCTACAGACTCTCAGGAGGAATGAAAAGCAGTGCTTCAGAGTGGAGCCCAGCCTAGACCCACCGCTCAGCCCTAGGGGAAGCAAGACAAAGTTGTTATAAACGTGCTTTGTTTCATGCCACAGAATTTCTGAACAATTTTACATATAACAAGGGCTAATCAAAATTTGGTCTGTGGGCCAGATGAGGGTCACTTATAAATTATGATGGTTAGCAGGGTGTGGTGGTACACACCTTTAATACCAGCACTCAGAGACGCACAGGCAGGCAGATTTGGTCAGCCTTGTCTACAAAGTGAGTCCAGGACTCTACAAAGTAAGTACAGGACAGCAAAAGCTACACAGAGAAACCTTGTCAAAGAAAGAAAGAAAGAAAGAAAAAGAGAGAGAGAGAGAGAGAGAGAGAAAATTAAGGAAAGCCTATAAAAACTAACTGGAAAGGAAACTGTTACACAAATAAATAAATAAAAGGATAAGTACTCTTCAAAATTTAAGGACAAAAATGAGAATTGATTTAATGTGACTATTTTCTGAACAATCAACATATTTTAACAGGGTCTGCTTCAGACTGTGAGTCTAGCTACATGAAAAATTCAAATGGTAGAAAATAGGACTTTAAAACTGTATTTAAGACATTACCTTATTTTTTATGAAAAGTGACTTATGCCTATTACTACACATGACCTATGAAATTCTAAATTTCAATACTACATTTATTACAAAAATCTTATATTACAATTAAAGTTATACAGGACTTAAAGGAGGTCAAGTCTGGGTGAGCAAAGCAAGCATAATTTCATTAGTCATGATGAGATCTCAGTAACTTACCTAAATGTAAGTACATATTTTTGCAGATTTCAAAATCACTATGATATTTAAGAAAATTAGTTTGAAATAATCTGTAGAGAAAAGTTATGTCAACAAGGTCTTCACGCCCTACCTGATATGATAAAAGATTGATTTTTTGAGGGCAAGATTGTGAGTTCAACCCACACTGTTGACATCTCTGCCAACAGCATAGGGAGCAAAGTGAGTAAGAACACATGAAAAATGGCTGTTTTTCCGACAGAGGTGGGGGATGAACAGTTGAAGACTTTATCAAAGGCTGCCAGCTGCCATTCAGTGGCAGACTCAAATTCTTAATCTATACTCACACTGAATGCACTTAGAAAGCTTCGAAGGAAAGGAAAACAAACAAAAAAGTTTCAGATTACAATTAAATGCTGGTACTTTTGAAGAGATTTCTATGTAATTTTAATGTGTGGTCCGGGTTGATAAACATAGCTACTTCATCCTTTTCAAAGTACACATTATAGAAGTCAGTTTCTTTGAGAGGGCTCCTGGAGTTGCCAGCTCTCCTAATCCTGGGCTCTCCTCATTGCTATTACTTTTAACCTGAATCGATCTAGGAGCACATAAAACCTAATTCTGGTACTTCTGATGTAATTGTGATTCTGATAAATATGTGGGAAAATAGAACATCAAAATGTCACAGATCCTGCAGTGGCAATTTTGTAAACTGTGGCTGTGCTCCTATGGGTCATGTAATAAATACTGACAACATTACAGTACCACCCCTCCCCCCACACACACACAAGGAGAGTGCCTTGTTTGCAGAGGTCACCACACGAAGTCACAACTGACCAATCATGCCAAGCAAAGCAATTTTTTTTAGATTTTTTTAGATTAAATTTTTATTTTTTTATATTATTTACAGTTCATTTACTTTGTATCCCAGCTGTAGACCCCTCCCTCATTCTCTCCCAATCCCACCCACCCTCCCTCATCTCCTCCCTGGTCCTCTCTAAGTCCACTGATAGAGTAGGACCTCCTCCCCTTCCATCTGACCCTAGATTATCAGGTCTCATCAGGACTGGATGCAATGTCCTCCTCTGTGACCCAGCAAGACTGCCCCTTCCTGGGGTGTGGGGGGGAAGCTAAACAGAGAATTCTCTGTAGAGGAATACAGAATGGCAGAGAAACACTTAAAGAAAGTTCAACGTCCTTAGCCATAGGGAGATGCAAAGCAAACTTTGTGTTCCTTCACTATTCTAGAAAAAAAGACTAGAAACTATGCCCTAGTATGAAACAGACTGAACCACTGAGAAGCTTTCCACATTAAGACTGAGCTTTCTGAGCCATGTTCTAATTATGAATAAAAAATGTTGAAGATAAATTTATAAATGACCTTGATAACAGCTGCATTATGGAGAAAAATTATGTATTAAATAACCAGTAAGTCCAGGGTTAAGAACTAAATATATGGACTGTAAAGGAGCAGGAGACCCAAGGGGCGAATTTTTCTTTAAATTTTGGGTCAAATTAAGGAAGTAAAACAATAAAATACTTTGAAACTTACTAATAAACAATCTGCTTACTTGATTAAAAGCTTATACTAGAAAACTAAAATTTTATTTTATTAATCTATTGAACTGCCTACAACCATAACGTCTCTTTATTGATGGTGAATTTGTTTATTTTGCTTTTTACATGTATGTATGTATGTATTTAGTGGGAATGGGAAAGGTGCACACATGCCATAGTGGGTATGAGAGGACTCCTTGTATGATGAGGCATTCTCCTATGATGTGATTCCCAGGGATCAAATTTAGGACATCAGACTCAGAGGCAAGTGCCACTGAGCGAGCTCACAGAAATGAGTTAGTAATAGCATTCTCTTCTGGCTCCATTTTGTCTTTCCTTGGTTCTCAGCCCTCTCCTCCCCCGCTCCTCCAGTGGCTCTGTCTCTGGAAGACATAGGGGCTGAGGAGAAGAGTAATAAGAGAGGGTGATAAAAGTTCACAGAATCCCTCTGTGCCACCAATTAGGAGTGCCTTCATATTGGACACTGGCTTTGATTTTCTCTTTCCATAACTTGGGATTTGTGAGTTATTTTCACATTTTTCTTAATGAGGTCACACCCAGCTATGAGATTTCATGGGCCACTCTCTTGCTTATGAACCATTTCTTTGTTGACCTTGGAAAAACCCAACAAGAGAATCACTTTGGTTACACATTGACCTGTGAGTTTCAGACTGTGTGGGGGAAGGAGTAGTCAGGCATTTGTGAAGCTAAGGCATTTTTCACCTGTGACTAGACCTTCAACATTATTATTTGGTCCCCTTTATTTGTGCCTTAAAAAGCTATGGACCACACATTGATACATTGATGGAAGTAAATTAGGAGGAAAAATTTTTAAATAATTCTAAAATCATTTCTGACAAAAAAAAAAAAAGAAAAGGAAAAAGGGCTGCACTCTTGTGAGTGATTAAAAATCAATAGAGCATGATTCATTAAGGGCATCAAATATTCAAATGAATGAAGAACATAGCCAAGTAGACACAGCTATTGTATTTTGGGCTAGTACTTGTATGCTGCAGTGGACAGAGGAGTTTAGAATGTGTCCTTGTTTTTGGTGCCATGCTACTTCAGGCAGCAGCTTAGGAATTATGGAATCATGCCTCTACGTGATGATATATGATTAGTGCTGCAAAAGTAATTGAACTCTTGGTTCTAGGCAATCCCTTGCAGTGTCAGCAAGAAGCTGGAACAAACAAACTGTGTCATTTAACAGAGTTACACTGTGAGGAAAACCTTGTGATCTCTGCACAATTAACTTCCTCATAATTCCGAGGTTCTTGAGATTAAATGAGAGAATCAATATAATGGACCGCCTAAATGGTCATCAGAGAGATAGCGGAATGTAAAGGCGCTGAAGGGATGGAGACATTCTAAAAGGATTAACAAGCGCTCCAAATGTAATAAGAGACAGGTGTCACACTCTTGAAAGGGCGATTGTTCCAGCCACAGCAGCTGGGGATGTCAAAGCATGGCTGTCGCCAAGATTCGTTACACAGTGACAGACAATATTCTTTAGCTGGGAATGCCACTAAACTAAATTATATTGTGGGGAGCTCAGAAAGCACCCAGAAAGGTGAAGTAATCATAATGTTTACACCCATGTTATATGAGAAACTAGTTTAACTCAAAACATTTACCTTCATTTTTATACTCTCAGATTTTCAGCAAACTGGCTTTTATTATTTTTGAAAATTTTTCAATATTCTTTTGGAAATGTGCAAAATATCTCAGTTTTGATTTTAAGAAAGGATGGATGCATTAAATTCAATGTGATCACGTATTGAATAGTCTGTTTTCTCCAACGTTCAGGAGTATGTGCGCACTTCTCAGTGGGTGTGTAACCCTACCGAAATTTCATTGCATTAAATAACATTTAATGTTATTTGTTACATTAAGTGTTAATTAATTATAAAATAGTAAGCCTTATTAAGAAATTTTGTAAAATGTACGAAGTGCTTCTGCTGAATAGAAACTGTGTTGCATTTGGTTCAGTTTTAGACTCATCCTGACTTTCAGGGAACAGAAAAGGAGAGCATTTGATATTTTCAAAGTTTCTGTCTGCTATCACCAGAAAGGAATTTCATATCCCCTTGTCCAGTGTGGGACATGCAGTAGAAAGCATGAGGACCTGAATTCGAATACTTAAAACCCCCCTAAAGCTGTATACAAGATTGTGTGTACATCTGTAATCCCAGCATTCCTATGGTGAGGGGAGGCTGTAGCGTGGGAGTCCCTGGAAGCTCACAGCCCTGCTGAGCTGCTTTCTGCTGTGCTGAACATTCTTTCAAAACAGTAAAATGGATACCAATCTCTGAGGTTGTCTTGACATCCACACATGCACCATGCCATGACACAGGAACATGACAATGCGCCACACAGATACACACACACTCATACACACTCACACACAGACACACACATGTTTGTTTTTAATTTAAGTGTATTTGAGCTGATAATTTTCTGAGACCTCAGTCACCACCTTTATGCGACTTGGATACTGTTATTACATATCAGTACATATTTGTTGACTGATTAAAGAAACCGTTCATTTTAATCATATTCAGTTGGCCAGACACAAGATACCAAGCATTTCTGTTGGTGGTCAAGAGTTTTGTTTCTGCCTAGATCTATTTGCAAAAGATATTGCATCTCTTAATTTGAGACTGTAAAGCTCTCTGTTTTGTTTTGTTTTTTTATCTGATTTTGAGACATCTCTTTGTGTTGCTATCTAGCTCAGGCTATTCTGCAGCTTTGGATTGACCTCCTACCTCTGGTCTCCCAAGTTCTGGAATTACAGGCATGCAGCACCACTGAACTCTGAGTCCTGGGGAGTGTTTTACTCTCCAGGGTTGGTTCTTTGTTTTTGCTTGTGTGTTTTTCCTTTCTGCTGGAATGTGGTTGCTAAGCAATTAAGCTTCATCCAGTCTTTAATTACCATTGGCCCATTGAGTTTGGATCCCAGGGGTTGAGCAGGCTTTCTGTGGCTGGTTGCCTAATCAGATGCATCACATAGTCAGAGGACAGTGTGAAGTGATGAATGTTGATAACACTGAGCTTCTCTTTGTAAAGCAGAGTGAAGGCAAGGCATTTTGTCCATGGTTAAAAGGTCAGCTGAACTTTTCAGTATTATGCTATGGTATTCTTTTGAAAACATAACATGCCATGAAGATGCTAAAACTTCACAGCCCTCTACTTATATGAGAGCAAATGGAAGATTTTTATAAGAATCTGTTGCTGGTATGGATGGCTGTCATTGGAGCGTGGTCATCACAGCCATAGCCATATCACAACACACTACAGCCCTCTTACTGATCTGTGATTCTTGTCACTGAAACGGTAAAGTGTCTCTGTTATCTTTTTGTTTCCACCTGTGTAACTGGCAATAGTTACTGACATTCCTGAGCAGTTTTGTAGATAAACAAAAACATGTGTGGTGATCTAATGGAGATTGTGTCACCATCGTGAGAAATTCGGGGGGGGGGGTGAAGCTTAAAACTAAATTCTCAAAACTGGAAAATTCAGGTTTGGCATGCATAGTATGGCAGCAGCAAGGCATATGGTGAGGCTTTGCCCACTTTCCTCTGAGTCATTAGATTATTTAACTCATCTTTTTTCTCTTTGTTCTCTACCCTACACTGCATATACTCGAAAACTGTCCTACTGATATAGAATTATTTCATGTATGTATCTGTGAGTGTGTGTGTGTGTTCATAATTCTGTTCGCTTTAGTGTTCAACAAATTACCATCCATTTAAGGAGCTGAGTTTTAAGCAATCCTGTGAAAACATTCACGCAAACAATGCTGAGGAGTGGTAGTCCATGATAAGGCACAGAAACCAAAAACGATGGGGAGAAGGGTCCATGATAAATGAGAAGCAGAATCAACACAAGGAGGTGAGCAGATCAGCGGACTTCTGTGTGGCTGGGGCAAACACACACGATCAAGACAGAGCGGTTGCTTGTTTCTTCAGTGTACAAATACTAACCAAGAGCCAGGAGGAGCATGAGGAACCCTGGTAGGATGATGGGTTAAATGAGACATCCCCCGACCACTGCAGGGTTTTTTGTAGTGTAAAGCACAGAAAGAAACTGATTCATTCTTGGTAGATTGTTAAAAGAGATGTGGTGGTCAAGCTTCTATAAATGTATGGCATTTATTCTTCTATCTAGATGACAAGGACAACCACTCAAAATGCAACAGGAAGTGCACTCTAAGCACAGTGAGCATGTGCCAAGATCCTGAGGTGAGACAGCTCTTAAAGTGTCCAAGTACCTGGAAATAGAAGGTGGTAAACGGGAAGGTGGTTAGTGGGAAGGGCTTTGGCAGAAGGTGACCTTGGAGGCAGAGGTAGAGGCAAGCTAATGCAGGGTAAGGATTTTCTTCTAAGTTCGATGAGAGAATTTCAGGACTCTCCAGAGATCATGATCTACTTTAACCAGAAAGGAAAGAAGAATGACACTTCCATGCTTCCATGAAGTGGAGATGGAAGGTGAGTGGGCAGCACAGTGATGTGATGGAGATGA
>CM053745.1:55994136-56007339 GCA_028658305.1 Pachyuromys duprasi
ATGAAACAGTTTTAAATGAATAATAATAAGTACCTATTATTATTAATTATGTACCAACAGCTTTATGTATATAAATTCAATTTAATTCTTATAACAATCCAACTATATGCAGAAATATACTATAAGACCCTTATGCTTTCTCCTTGAGACAACTCTAGGCCATGTTAAGCAAATAAATGAAGACAACTTATTTCCTACAAAGCAGTGAAGTTAGAAGCTATGCCAAGGCAGTTTGACTTGAGCATATTAATTAAGCAAACCTCACATGTGTAGTTTACATAAGTAGAAATACTTCATGATCATCTCAGAAACGTTTACAGAAAACATCCACAAAGGCTTTTCACTTTCAAAAACTTTTATGATTTGTCATGTTAGCAACTTAGAGGTGGCCTTGAAAGAATATAATTTCATTAAGATTGTACAAATAAAATTAAGAGTTAACATTTACTAGATTCTAAACCTTCAAACAAAACTAAATACAATGTTGGGTGTGGAGGCACTTGCCTGTCTGTAATCCCAGGACTCTGGAGACAGAGACAGGAAAATCCCTGACTACAGAGCAAGTTCCAGAACAGCCAGGACTACAGAGAGAAACCCCTACTAGAAAAAATAAAATAGGAAATAAAATAAAATAAAATAAAAGCTAAATACAAAGTAGCCAATTGTGAGACCCATGCTTTAAACCCCAACTCAGGAAGACTTCAGGAAGGTGACCTAACTTTGAAGCTATCTTGGACTACATACTGAAACACTTAACATTTTCTCAAAATTTTCCTAGTTGGAATGAATTCCAAGTCAGAGGACCAAGACACTTGCTGCTAGATACCTTGTGCTAGACAATGAAGCTGTAGCCATGAAATCTCAAATATATGGTTGCCTAAACAAGACTGCACAAGGACAACACTAGTTGACATGCTTTCATAGACAGAAGGAATCTCACAAGTCCCCACCCATAGATAAAGATCTATAGGTGATTAATGGCTACTGAGAGATGTATCATCAGTCTTCTCGGGAGTCATGCCCTGATAGATTATCCATTCCCAGGACTCACTCCTAAATAGATACATATGCAAACAACACTAAATGTAGTTAGCAGGTTCTCTCTGTACAGATAGGTGTGTAGGTAGATAAAAATAGATTGTAGATAGATAGATAATAAAGAGATAGATCAGAGAGATAAATAGATGATAGATAGAAGATAGATAGATGATAGACAGACAGACAGACAGATAGATATAAAGAAATGAGAGAGTTGAAATACAATTACCAAAAAGCAGTTAGAGAAGAAAGGTTTTACTTGGTTTGCACTTCCATATTTCAGTTCATCACTGAAATAAATTAGGATAAGAACTCAAACATGCTGGAATCTGGAATCAGGAGCTAACACAAAGGCCATGGTGGGGTGATACTTACTGGCTTGCCCCATGGCTTCTCCAGCCTAGAATGTACGACTCTCAACCCAGAGACAGCACCACTCTCAATGGGTTTGCCCTTCCCTCATCGATTACTAACTGAGAAAATGACCTACAGATTTGCTTACAGCCTGATTTTATGAAGGCATTTTCCTAATTGAGGTTTCCTCTTCTCAAATGACTTTAGCTTGTATAAAGCATTATACTCAGGTCTCTTGAGCTTGTTCTTTCTTTTTTTTAAATTTTAACATTTTTATTTTATATTAATCACAGGTTATATACTTTGTATCCCAGCCGTAGCCCCCTCCCGCATTCCTTCTCTATCCTACCCTTCCCTCCCTCATCTCCTCCCTGCCCCTTTCCAAGTCCACTGATAGGGGAGGACCTCCTCCCCTTCAGTCTAACTCTAGCTTATCAGGTCTCTTCAGGAATGGCTGCAATGAGCATCCTTGCTAGAGCTTGTTCTTTCTAACCTAAGGTTTGTGTATGTTGGCTAGCATCACCCCAATCCCTTTCTTCAGCTCTGCTAACCTCTAGTCTGCTCTGTACTTCCTAAACCTTCTTTAATGCCTGGCTTTGCACAAGAGCTGCAAACATACCAATTTAAAGCAAGCTATTTTCAAAAATAGTTGCCTAGTGTAATTTTTAATTTTTTTTTGGTTCATTTTATGGGTTTTTTCCTACATGTATGTCTGTGAACTATGCCTGGTGTCCTTGGGAGCCAGAAGAAGGAGTCAGATCCTCTAAAACCTGAGTCACAAACACTTGTAAGCAGCTATATAGGTGCTGGTGATTGAACCTGGGTCCTCAGGAAAAGCAGCCAGAGCTTTTAACTATTGAGCCATCTCTCCAGCCCCGATAATGTAATTTTAAAACACAAATTGCATAACTATACACACACACATACACACACAAACCCATTCCAATCCATACCAAGCACACAAAAGTTAGGCCTGCAGAATACTTTTTGGAAATATTTGTATTTCTCTTTAGACTTTCTTAAGGAAATCTTACAATGCCAAGAAAGAAAAGTTAGTTTTCTGAAAGACACAAAAGAAAGTAATCAAAACAATTATGATTTGTCCATTACCACATAATAATTGCCTCTATTTTTATAACCTTAAGAGCAAATTCATACATATTGAATCATTGTTTCAATGACTACTTGGTTGTACAATGAGACCATCACACGCCTTTCCTTGTTACTTGATTTTACTAGATCTTTGTTTCTCATACCTTAACCTCCCCCAGTGTTGGTCCCACTAGAGGGAAACATGCATTTGTAAGAGCTTGTTTGTGATCATCGTGCAGTGTGCCAGTCAGCCTCGGTGTGAGCGTGAATTGTCTACTGACTGGAAAGCTAGGTCTCAGAGGTTACTAGGTCTTCTCCACATTGACAAAAATCTGCTCTCCTTCCTCCCACTTATCAGTAAATGGGTTTAAGGGATCAGTCCCTACATTTCATCCAAAAGAAGGGTGCCGTTGATTGTGCACACATAGGCAGACTCCACCAAAGATAAGAAGAGAGGGAGGGAGGGTAGAGTTGGGAAGGGACACGGGGGAGGGCTACAGCTGGGACACAAAGTGAATAAAGTGTAATAAATAAAAAAAAAATAACAAAAAGTATACATATAATGATATATACACTTGTATCTACAAAACACTTTATTTTAAAAGCAAATGTAAACAGAAAAATGTAAAACTAGGAGTAATGCCAGGGAAGCTTATTCAGAAAGGATGTTTTCCTGGGTATTTCCATATTCAAAGCCACTTCTCACATATTTTAATTGTCCATTATTCACATTAAGTCAAATAAGTTGCTTTGCATTTTGATTCATTTTGTTCTTCAAGTTAACCGGATTTTTGCCTAATCACTGACACTTTGGAAAAATTAAGTTAATGACCAGGAGAATAAAAGGCCTGAGAGCTTTATCTTGTTCATTGGATTGCCTAGATTCAAACTGACTGGAGCTCAGAGTTTCCTTAATAAAATCGAAGCTTTGATGGTGATTATTAAATTACGTGATCCAAGTAACATGCTTGAGACATCCATGATACAAGTAACACGCTTGAGACATCTAATAACAATTCAGGTATGAGTCTTGTAACAGCTTTGACATAAGCACTTACATGTCTTAGATAACAAAAACAATCAGCTTTCAATAGTTTTTATTAGGCCTTTGTTGAATTGTCAAATCAGTTACTATATCTAGTAAATATAGTATCAATTTTCAGCTCCCTTAATTTTTCAGATGGGTATTTTAATAAAGATAAATAGTATTTTATAAATACAAATGCCCCTCTGGTTCTTGAATCTCCAAGCCAGTTAGAGAATCACATAGCTTCTCATTTGGAAAGGTCCATTGGCAAACCTCAGTCTTATCGTATTCTATATTCCTATTATTACATCATGAAAGATTAAAGACCACTCAAACAGACTTTTGACAATCACTTCCCTTTAAATGCATTGTGAAGTACAGTTATTTTGAAAATATGAGAATTATAGGCCATGCATTGTGCTACTAGAATTGCTGGCTTAGTGATAGTTAGATTAAGAAAAATATGGTTGAATAATTACTACACAGGGTTGGGAAAGTATAACAGTATCCCCCAAGGTACAATACCTAGAAATTACTTATCTTGAGCAAAGTATTATTTGCTTTATATCTACTGGCAGTTGTTTGCCTGAATGAGCCCAGCTTAACTGATGACCTAGCAGGCAAGTGGCAGATCACAGTCTTCGGCCCCTGCAGGACCCTAGCACAGCTTCTGATTTACCACATCTCTCAGTTACCTTTGTTTACATATAAGCTGAAAATTCATCCTGGGCCTGGGTGAACACCTATGTACAACTTAGAGACTGCAATATGTACTTGTTCACTTATCTCCATAATCAGCTCACATCCTAAGAAAATAGGGTAGCTTCTTGGTTGCCAGTGACAAAAGAATTATTTTAGGAGCCTGAAGAAATTTCTGATTTCTGGTGAGAGAGTATAAATGTAATATCTATGACAGAGACTTCGAGTCCATTATCAGTATGTAAAACAGGAGGCAAGAGCTTGATAAATTGAAACCCCTGGGGGGAGGGGAGAAGGAAAAGTTTTAAAGTAAGTGACTTATGTGGAGACCAAAAATAATAGTGAAGTTTCAAGGTATACATGGGAAAGAAGAAAGAAAGAACTAGGAATGTGGTTGGGTCATTTAAGGCTTTAGCTTCAGCTGGACATGGCTCTGCATGCCTGTAATCCAGGCTTCTGGAAGGAAAGACAGGAGGAATAGGAATTGAAGGTCTACATCAGCCGTTTTGAGAACAGTTGGGCTATATGACATGCTGTCTTAAGAAACAAAACCAAACAAAAGATTGTATCAAAAGGGGAAGGAAATTGAGCACCCACCTACTTCAGTACACATCAGCAGCCCCTGCAGATGTCAGTTTACTGCTTCCTGAATGTAGGACATTTGCATAGGTTTCCAGAGAGTGTTGCATTTGGATGGCACTTAGGTACTACTTTTCTTTCAGTGAATTTTAAAGGGACTCACCATTTTATGCATGAGAAAGCTATCTACCAGACCAGAGTTCAACTCACTCTTAGGGCCTCTCAAACTTCCATGTGCAGCCAAAGGCACTTGGGGATAAGGCTGAAATTAAGATTCTGCATTCACCAGTCTGCATAGAGGGTACCCATTTGCACTTTCATCACAAAATCCCAAACGAGACTGAGAACCACACTTTGAATATCACGATGGCACATATGTATTCTGATACACACTTGCATTCTTTACTGGAAATGTTTAAAATTCTTGGTTATATCATGTAAAGCATACGTACACTAGATCTGTGACAAGTCCAGGGACAGAAACACTGACAACTGGGCTGAGACTGAGCTGAGACACGATGTTCTTTACATCCACTGAATAAGTTTCCAAGATGGAAGGTTATACAACAGACCAGGGTTACTTGTATAATGGAGTATTCTAAAACTCCCAAAAACATTATAAAAGAGGTCCGGAAGTCTGGAGAAGGCCATGAGAAAAACATATCTCCAAGTACGATAAAAAGGGTAAGGATTCAGGGCTGCCTTGCGTGACTTCAATAGAAAAGTATGTACTAAGTCCTGTGGCAACTTGATGGGCTGGGGTGGGATTGTTGGGGATCCCCTTCTCTGAGGAGAAGGGGAGGAGGAAGGTGGAAGAGTGTGGGACCAGGAAGAGAGGAGGGAGGAAACTGTGATTCAGATGTAAAATGAATGAATAAATAAATACATATAAATAAATAAGGAGAGTGAGGATAAGTTTGTGTAGGAGACACAGGAACATTTGTCCTTATAGTTGTGAAGCTTTAACCTCTACAACCAAGCCCAGCCAAAGGCTGTGTAGTTGTTCTATATGTCCACCTGTGTTACCTTAGAGAGGTCTGCATCCGCAAGGAAGAGGAATATCTTTCCAGAATATCCGTCTTTAGTTGAGGCAGCTTATTTTTCTAGCTGCCCTGAACTTAACTGTCAGACCACATTACAACCTTTCTTAGAGTCATATAAGAATGATAAGCTTTGTTTCCTGCCAAATAAATCTCAACCTCCCTCACGTTTTCCAGCATTCCTCCATTTTCAGAAGGCAAGAAGACTGATCACAGATAGAAGACTAAGACACCACAGTTTCTTTTCTCAGAAGTACATAATATCTCTTCAGTACGCTTCCTGCTCACCTGCTATTGTGCCACAACAAAATCAATATTCCTACCCTTCTATGCACACACCAACAAGACAAAAGGGCATTGAGGTAAAAAAAAAAAGAACTATATTTCTGATTCACTAACTTTAAGTTAGGGAAGTGTCTTGGAATATTGAATTGTATCCAAGATTCTTAAATGCTGAAGAGGGAGGCAAGAGAGGAGGTCCAGCTGAGGCTGTATGAGAGGGAAGCCATGCTCTGGTAATGAGGAGTCATCTCTGCACCTTGGCTGAGGAAGGGCCTAAGGCCAAGATTTCAGGCAGCTTGTGAATCTGAAAAGAGAAGAGTCTGTAGGGTCTTCCAAACACCTCAGTTTCAAACTAATCCAAGCCATGGCAATTAGGACCTGAACTATAACCAATTGAAAGTAAATGTGTCTTCTTCCTAAGTTTGTAACAATATGTATCATCAGCATCACAAAAAGGACATATCCTCCCTGTAGATCAGAGACCCTTCCATTTTTTCTCTTTTTATTTTGAACACATTACTCTTTCTTGGTTCCATCTTTTACTTTACATTCACTTTCTTTGTCTCCTCTGCATTATCTCTAGGGCTAAGCTTCTGCCGTTTACACTGCTGTTCCCTTTGCCTTAAAGATTTTGAGTTGGGGATGCCTCTCCTAGAACCTAAGCAAGCATGAAATGTTAAGATGTTATACTGGAAAAATGGCATGGTACTGGCAGAGAGACAGTCTGGAGGATCAATGAAATCGAATAGAAGACCCAGAAATAAGCTCACACACCTATGGACATTGGAATTTGACAAAGAAGCCAAAACAATAAAATGGAAAAAAGATAGCATCTTCAACAAATGGTGCTGATCTAACTGGATGTCTACATGTAGAAAAATGCAAATAGATCCATATTTATCACCATGCACAAAACTAAAGTCCCAATGGAACAAATACTTCAACATAAAACCAGACACACTAAACCTGTTAGAAGAAAAAGTGGGGAAAAGCCTGGAACTCATTGTCAGAGGACACAACTTCCTGAACAGAACACCAACAGCACAGGCTCTAACACCAACAATCAATAAATGAAACTTCTTGAAACTGAAAAGCTTCTGTAAAGCAAAGGACACTGTTATCAGAACGACAGGACAGCCTACAGACTGGGAAAAGATCTTCACCAACCCTACATCTGACAGAAGGCTAATATCCAGAATATATAAAGAACTCAAGAAGTTAAACACCAACAAACCAAGTAATCCAATTAAAAGATGGGGTTCAGAGCAAAACAGAGGGTTCTCAATAGAAGAATATCGAATGGCAGAGAAAACACTTAAAGAAATGTTCAATGTCCTTAGTCATCAGGGAAATGTAAATCAAAACGACCCAGAAATTTCACCTTACACCCATCAGAATGGCTAATATCAAAAACTTAAATGATGATGCATGTTGGAGAGGGTGCAGAGAAAGGAGAACCCTCCTCCATTGCTGGTGAGAATGTAAACTTGTACAACCACTTTGGAAATCAGTCTGCACTTTTTCAGAAAATTAGGAATAGTACTACCTCAAGATCCAACTATACTACACCTATGCATATATCCAAAATATGCTCAACTATACAACAAGGACATTTGCTCAACCATATTTGTAGCATCTTTATTCCTAATAGCCAGAATCTGGAAACAACCTAGATGTCCCTCAACAGAGGAATGGATACAGAAATTGTGGCACATTTACACAATGGAATACCATTCAGCTACTAAAAACAAGGATATCATGAACTTTGCAGGCAAATGTTGGGAACTAGAAAAGATAATCTTGAATGATGTAACCCAGGAACAGAAAGACACACATGGTATATATTCACTCATAAGTGGTTATTAGACATATAGGATAAACCTATTAAAATCTGTACTCCTAAAGAAGCTAAGCATGAAGCTAAATGAAGACCATAGGGAAGATGCTCAATCCTCATTCAGAAGGGTAAATGTGATAGATATCTGAAACAGGAGAAGATAGGGAACAGGACAGGAGCCTACCACAGAGGACCTCTGAAAGACTCTACTGATCAAGGTATCAAAGTAGAGGCTGAGACTCATAGCCAAACTTTGGGCAGAGTGCAGGCAATCTTATGAAAGAAGGGGGAGATAGAAAGACCTGGAAGGGACAGGAGTTCCAAAAGAAGACTAACAGAACCAAAAATAAACAAACAAAACAAAACAAACAAAAAACCTGGGAGCCTCAAAGAGAATGATACACCAACCAAGGACAATGCATGGAGAGGACCTAAAACCCCAACTCAGATATTCCCATATACTCAATCTCCAAGTTGATTCCCTTGTAAGGGGGGCAGGGGCCATCTCTGGCATGAACTCTGTGGTTGGCTCTCTGATCACCTCCCCCTTGGGGGTGCAGTCTTGCCAGTGCACAGAAGAAGACAATGCAGCCAGTCCTGATAAGACCTGATAGGCTAGGGTCAGATAGAAGGGGAGGAGGACCTCACCTATCAGTGGACTAGGGGAAGGGCATACAGGGAGAAGAGGGAAGGAGTGTAGGATTGGGAGGAGATGAGGGAGGGGGCCACAGCTGGGATACACATTGAATAAATTGTAATAAATGATAATAATAATAGTAATAAAATAAAAATATTATATTGAGAAGGATTATTGGGGTTGTATATGTTTCAGACGAAGTTATCCAAAGTTACATGCACTGTTGCACCTTGTGACCTACTAGCTTTGACTAGACTAATTATTACAGCTATATAGACATAGAACATACATGTATATAGCATGGACAACTGCACGTTACGTAGTAGAACATCTTATAGTTTGGGTCTTCCATGTGTCTGCAGTTAGACATGTTGTTTAATACACTCTTTTCAAGCATTACCGCTACTGCAACTATCACTCTATTAGTGACTTCCAACTAAAAAAAGAAAATTCTTGCAAAGCATGTATTACACAGTGTTGTAAACACTTTCACACATAAAATTTGATTTGTTTAAATCTAACTAGAAAAATAATGTGCCAAAGATGACCCAGTTAGAGAGTTGAAGAGTTGAAGTTTGAATCGAGATTATTATGTATCAAAATCTGGGTGCTGAACCCCCACTTGCATTTAGCACTGGGGTCTAAGGCTGGAAGTGTGGGTTCAAGATATGCTAGCACTTACTGATTCTGAAACCATAGTAACCCACCTTAGATCCAGTTGAATGGGCTACCCCTAGAAATAGTCAAGAGGGTGAAGGACCTAGAATAACACAAACACTAAAGGTAACACACCCAAGAACAAGGTGCTTCCAAACTTGAGATTATGAATGAGTGACAGAATCAACCCTGGATTGGCAGATGATCTAACCAAAATGGATGAGGGGCCAACCAGCCCAATTGCTGATAAAAAAAAAAAAAAAAAAAAAAAAACCTCATGAGAAAGAAGAGTTTCAATTCAATTAGTACTGCAAAGAAAGGCTGAGGGAGAGTGTGGCTTAAGTGGAATGGTAACAATTCAACAAAGCAGACTTTCTTTCTAATCATGTTACTAATGGGGTTCCCAATATGGCTTTACCTAAGGAACCTGACAGAGTCTGGGAGTTGGGTTTATTTTTTACTATCTTGTTTTATTATTATTTTTTTATTTCCAAGGTTTGAAGAATGTTGATCATCACCCAGTAATGACCCGTCAGGCCTTCCTCTACCTTGCCACAAGATGGCAATAGAACCAAAAATCAGGATCCCTTAAAAGCATCACTGTTTTGTCCTTACAGTTTATGTGGGACGAATATACGCATATATATATATGTGTGTGTGTGCATAGATATATGCATGCAAGCACTCACGTGGGTGGGTGTGTATTATTCTTGTCAGTTGCTGATCCCTGGGCCCATGGGATATTTTCCTTTTTTTTTTTTTTTTTTTTTTTAACAATTTTCAGCTTACTACTATCTATGAAAAAGAGCTTTCAGAACTCTTACAAACCAACCTAATGAGCAACGCATTCTGCAGAAACGCTGACCACCAGCTGGAAGTTGAAATATTTGAATTTATTTGACCCTGATGACTTCAATAAAAAGAGGGAAACTCTTCTAATTCACAAAACAGGAGGCTTCTCGGTGGGTGATTAAATTACCTCCTTGACGCATAAGTCTGGTTAGAATGTGGAACGGGGTGAAACCCTGGGCCAACTGATTACCTAATTCCTCAGGAAAGTAATGTGAGAGGCTAGGGCTTTGGCTCTCCTTCCTTCCTAAAAGCCCTTTTCATTTGTTTTTACTACAGAAGAGCTTCTTTTGCATATGTCATAATTATTTTTTTAAACTACATTTTCCTTAACATCACTATTCTTTCTTTTTAACAATGGGAAGAACACAAGTTCACAATTTGTTGGGAAATTGGTGTTCTAATAAATTTAACAAAAACCCCATTTCTGGCCATTTGTAAGTATATGTCTCGTGACACAAGCGCCCATCAGTCAAGATTCCTGTGTTAAACATCTAAGCCAGAACAAAGCTCTAAAAGGCAAATGGCCTTCCCTCCAACTACAGGTAAGAGGCAAATGAATGACATAGTCCCACTAAATCCTTCAAATTGAAATCTGAGGAGGAAACACACTCAGCATATGACAAGAGGAGCATTGTTTAAACACAAATAAACCTTTGTTTAAACACCATAGTTTCAATTTCCCCAACAATAAAGAAAAAAAGAAACGGACATGTGTGCTCTACCTAATTTTCTTTATTTGGAATGTTTAAGTTTTCCTTTATTCACTCCTTCCACGTCTCAAACTGGCAGCAGGAAATGGAGACTCTTAGAATGATAGACTTATAGATCCAGATAAATAATTAATGGCCTGAAGTAATTAGCTGGAAGATGTTTAATGATTAATTTGTCTGAGTCATTGAAAGCAGAGGAGTACATCCACAAAATACTGTACTAATTAGGAGTATATATATTCTGTCAAGATGGAAATTAACATATGATGAGAAGAGCACTCTGAAAAATTAAAATGTGGGACAAATCTATTTGACCCACTCTTCACTTACTAAGGAAAAGCTTGGTCTCTGGTTTTGACCTAATACAATGAAAGTTACATAAATTCCATGAAGTATACATTACCAAGACATAACCTTGGGTAGGAACAGGAAGTAGTCGGCTAGTTGTTTCTTTCTTTAGGGAAATCTTGGAAGAAAAGAATAAAAAAAAAACAAAAATATGCAGTTATTGGAGAACCGAGCGGACAATCTTACTTCTTTAGGAAATTTAAGATGGAACGAAAAGTCCTTTAACGTAATGCTAACTTTTACAATGTATGGCTGTGTATGTCAATGTGCTGTTTCCAATACAATTTTATTACAGGCCCTAAATTACACTTTCATGGGGATGGTCCGTCTTTAAACTTTTAGGTCAGGATTGTTCCAATCTTTTCACACTGAATCAATCAGGTTTAAAGCTGGCGAAATCTTTGGCAGCCTTGTAAATCTTTCAAAAGATGTTATCCAATTACCCTTCACAGGCCACAGGATCCTACAGCATGACCGTTTCCTTCTCTGTGAGGAATTAGGTGTTCATGAGAGGTTGGAAACTGCTGGGGTTGAAAAGCAAGGCTCTGTCCCATGCCGTAGCTGCATCTCCGACTTCTAACACGTCACGAGGCAGCCACAGACGTTCTGACCTGAGTAGTGGCCCTGGCGGCACCAAGATCTTAGTTGTTTTCAATCCCTAAATGGAAAAACAATAAAGTAGATGGGTTCCTGTAAATTTTCAGCATGAAGATGTATCCCAAATGGGAGGCACCACTGATGCCTGTTGCTTTCTTATTTTCCCCAAAACTCAAACCAGAATTTTACCTACAGCCCAGGCATAAACAGAAGACTGAAGAAAAAAAAAAATAAGAAAGATAAATGTGCTTCTTCAGTCTGGGTTTTGATATCCTGAAAAAATGGTCTTATTTTTCCATTTAAAAAACACATATTAATCTCTGTAGGTTCTTTCTCTTCTAGGAGGCCAGCATCAAATAGGAATCAACAGCTAAGGAGGCATTCAATTTATATAAAAGCCTATTTCATGCCACTTGGTTTCAAAGGGAAAAATCGTGTTGGGTAGAATCATTTTCAAGTAATTTTTCAAGGAAAACTGTGAGCATGTGTACAGCTTCTTTCACAGAAGTCAGGAAGCCCTGCTGGCCTCTCTGATGTAAGATGTGAGGCTGACGTTATGGGATTCCAGTTGCACCTCTGACCTTATGGCCTCTTGAGTCAGTCACTCAATATGACCCTTGACCTTTGGCAAATCATGACCTTTTCTGTTTCCCTTGATTTTTTTACTACCTACAACAAAAGGAACCATAAGTAGAAGTCAAATAAATGTTTGGAGGATATTTATTTATTTATTTATTTATTTATTTATTTATTTTGCCAATTCTCATGCCAAGAAAGGGGAAACTTTTAAACAGAAAAGACTAAGCATGAAGAAAAAGGTTTTATTATTTAAAGTTTCATCCAGTAGCTTGCATTGATTCTAGGGACCACAATGTACACTTTGATCACATGTTCCCATGTTGAAACTCTTTACTTTCTTCTCTTAAAATGTGTTGGAGCAAGAGGTAGGTAAGTTGGAAGTTTTATAAACTAGACTTTCAAAATTTTACATTGCAGCCGTTACAAATGGCAACAATCACCTCAGAGCTGTTTGCTCATCAACTCTCCATCCAATCAAGGTCTGGGTTGCGTCCTCTGCAGGGAAATGCAGTTCATCACATCAGCAGTGAATGAAAGGTGAATGAAAGGTAAACACTGAAGTAAAGCAGAGCACTAGAGCCAGGTCCTTTCTAGACAGGAGCCAGACAATTCCAGCTGTAAGCAAAGTGGAAGGTCTGGGTCCCCCTGAGTGAAATCAGTTTCTTAAGTCTAAGTGCTAAGCCTCATTTAGCTCTTATGATATTATCAACTGCTAATAGTCTTCTTAATACACACTACTGGTTGGTGATAAACGGTTTTCATTTTTATGTGTTTGCCTTCTTTATTTTATTTATTTATTTATTTTAATTTATTTATTTTTATATCAATCACAGGTTAGGTACTTTGCATCCCAGGCGTAGCCCCCTCCCTCATTC
>CM053745.1:56007439-56022461 GCA_028658305.1 Pachyuromys duprasi
AACAAACAAAAAACCAAAAAGCTTGTCTTCTTAAAACCCAATTAGGGCCTTTATCATCCACTTTTAATTCTCAGATCCCACACTGAAAGGGAAGAAATGAAAACTGACTTTTGGTACAAGCAAGACCTCACTCAGACTGAAAGACAGATAGAAAGACACACACCAAAAATAATGAATAAAATACAATAAAACTCTATTTCATTGTTTTAGACAAATGATAGGCTAAAAAGAAACACATATGGAGTATTAAATGTTTAAGTCTAGGTCTAGAGGGAGGCGGGGATGGAGGGGAACGGAAGGGAGAGGGCAGAAGGGAGGGGAACAAAGGAGTACAGGGAGGGAAGGGAGAGGAGAGGAAGTATAGGAGAGGGGAGGGGAGAAGAAAAGAGGTTAACCAAAGTGACTGGCAGGGTCTGCAGGTTCACACTTTTAATCTCAGGAATCTGGATGCTGAGGCTCGAGGATTGTGATTTTAGTGCAGCCCAAGCTATTAAGATCCTTTCTCACAAAATAATACACACATGCATACAAGCATACATACATCATACTTGCATACATCAGGCATTGCATACCAAGGGTATCTACCAGGGTTGACAGCAGAGACTAAGCTACCTTTTTATCGGTATAAGAGTAGAGAGGGTGTTTGAAATTGTAATCTTCTAAAGCTTGTCTACTTAACTTTCTACATGGCTATTTTTTGCCCACATAGCATGAAGATTCTTATTTTTTTCCAACAAGATATAGTATTACATTTTTTTTCAGAGATGGTTTTATTTTTAGGTGTTTCTACTTTCCTCCTAGAGTTCATTCATAAACCTTGTCTCTTTATTCTAAAATGTTTCTTTCTCTGATGCTTAAGTGTTCGATAAGTTTTAATAATAAAATAAAATTTTCACATATATAAAGCTTATCTTTTTCTTAAATCTTTTTTCAGTTTTTTTTCTCCCAATAGTATTTTTCTGTAACTGAGAACAACTGCAAACTCACTAAGTGTCTGAGGCTGACCTTGACCTTCCTGCTTCTTTCATCCAAGTATTAGAATTATTAATGTGTACCACACCTGGGTTTGGGTAAAGTTACTTCCAAAGGAAGTTTGCTTGATTCAATCAGAACATGGAAGTACAATTTAAAAATTACCAATAATAAGTCTCTCTAAATTTATAGTTCCATTTTTGTGTATTTTTCTGTTATTCATTTCCAAAAGATTTTGAACAAAACTCTTTAAAATTTTTATAATTTTTGGATCTGTAATTCATAGTTTCCCACAACAGTTAGAAAGGATTAAATAAAGAGAAGTATAACTGTTAAAATACTACAGTTCCTGGGACTAAAGAAATAGCTCAGTTTGTAACATTCTTGCCTAGCACGCACAAAGCACAGGATATCTGAAGTTAGAGTGCAGACCTCTCGGTAATTTCAGACTAGAAAGGTGAGACAGGACTATCAGATATTCAAGGACATCTTGGACTACATGTTAAGCTAGAGGCCAGCCTAGAATGCATGAGACCCTATCTCAAAAGAAAACAAAACATTCAGAGGTAAAGGTCTGCTACATTGAATAAGCTGAAAAACATTTAGAGTGAGGTTACTTGAGAGTCCCTAATCCATCCTGCGCAATGCTGTCCTCATGGAATTTTTTTCTTAATTTTCATGTCTATCACTGTTACCAGGGGTCTGGGTCAGGGCCAGTGTTTCCAAGTTTTCAACCTTTTATTCAAAAACTGGAAATAAAAGCCCACACTGATGTTCAAAAGAGGTAAGGACATGAATTAAAAGAAAAGGAATGATGAGAATATACTGTAAGAGAACATGAATAAAGAAGACAATGATTTGAGGCTTCCTTCACAGGATTTGGAGGAAACAGGAGTTTGGTTAGTGGAGCTTAGTGGGAGAGGTTTTGTGCTGACAGATTAAGTTGAATCTTTCTACTGGGAATTATTGTCATTATAATGTACCTAATTTTATTTGTATATTTGCCCAATTATGCATAAGTATAAAATGCTAAGTAAGGGGCTGATGAAATGGCTCAGTAATACTTGCTACACTCCCAGAGAGTCTGCCTTTGATTCCCAGTACCCAAGCGAGGCAGCTCACCACCACCACAACTCCAGTCTAGCCCAGTCACTGGCTTTTGAAATTACCAGCCCAGTTCAGGTCACATCAATCTGTTGTTTTCCTATCCATACACGATAACATGAATATAGACTCTCTCAAGTTTGATTGCTCTAGAGGGAGCTAAAAAAAAATCATCCTATTATTTAGAGAGGGGTGTAAGTGTTGCAGGTGGGAGGGTCTTATATTGTTAGTATGTTGATATGTGCACTGTTCAGGTAGTTTGCCTAGTATGTGAAAGTAGGGCTCTCAGGCTGCCAAGTACATCATTTGAAGAGGAATGTACGCATAACCCAGACTAGGTGGGGTTCTAGCTTACTATACCATTCCTTATGGTTGCCCATCTCATCACTTTCCAGTGATAATTAAAATCCTTTCACCTGGGATCAGCTCAGACAGAGTTCTATGGTTTCATATTAAAACTCTCAGAATTTAAGTTTCACTAGCCTTCCAGCAGAATGCTCATGTCATCCTGTTCAGTGAGGCTTTAGCAATAGGTATCCTTGTGGAAATCCGAGCGGGTATGCTGTGCATTGAGAGGGTATGTTTTGCATTCTTACTGGAAAACACTTTCAGGTATAAAGCTTATACTCCATTCTTTCTATTGGCCCCATTTTCTACCACGCAAACCCTCTTTGACCCAATAAGCGCCCTTTACACCCACCTCAGCTCTCTGACTCACATACCCTTGGTGGGGATTAGGGTCTCACTGCCTCCCACCCATGCATGATCAAACTGTAATGGTAACTATCTTGTATCTGTAATCACATCTTTGGTGAGCAGGAATGAACAACAGCAGCTCAGTCTCCAGAGTGAGTGTTATGGATGCTCAGCTCTAAGCAACAGTCTACAACAGTAGTATTTCTCAAGCACTTTTAATTCTCCGTTTATGTCTACCCTGGTACATAGTTTACTTTCTGTTGCTGTGATAAAAACCGTGCCCAGAAACAACCTGGGAAAGAATGGGTTCATTTGGTTTACAGGTTTATTTTGGTCTAAACTGAGAAAAACCAAGGCAGGAACTCCAGGCAGGAACCTGGAGATAGAGACTGAAGCACAGGATTGCAGAGAGCTGCTGCTTACCAGCTTGCTTCCTCTGCCTTGGTCAGCTCCTTTCCTTTTGCTTAGGAATGGCTCACAAATGGCGACTTGGGTCCTCCTACATCAGTTAACAGTTTAGAAAACACACCATAAATACCTCTACAAGCCAACCTGACTGAGGGAATTCCTTAACTGAGATTCCCCTTTACAAGGTGACTTTAATTTTGTGTTGACAAAAACTCACCAACACATCTGGCTTTTTCCAAGCTAAAATGATTTTGAAGAACAAATTGTAACTCTTATTACCTTCATCTCCTAATCTCTACCTTCACCCTGTGTACTGGCTAATTTTATGTCAACTTGACATAAGTTAAAGACATCAAAGAGAAAGGAGCCTCAATTGAAAAACATTCCTCCATGTGATCAGGCCATAGGCAATACTGTAAGGCATTTTATTAGTGCTTTATGGTGGAGGGGGGTGGACAGCTGATTGTGGGTAATGCCATCCCTGGGCTGGCAGTCCTGGGTTTTATAAGAAGGCAAGCTGTGCAAGCTATGATGAGCAAACCGTGATAAGGAAGTCATGATGAGGAAGCCATAATGAGGAAGCCATGATGAGGAAGCCATGATGAAGAAGCCATATTGAGGAAGCCATGATCAGGAAGTCATGATGAGAAAGCCAATAAGCAGTGCTCTTCCATCTTCGTATCTCTGGCTTCAGGTTCCTGCTCTGTATGAGTTCCTGTCCTGACTTCTATTGCTGATGACCAATGCTATGAAAGCATAAGCTGAATCCCTTCTTCCCCAAGTTGCTTTGGTCATGATGTTTCAGCACAGAAATGGTGACCCTGACACCCTCTGTCCCTAGCCTTGCTTGAAATATTTCAGTGTCAATGAAACTCTTGAATTCAAAATTACCTATGGTGAGCAGGAAGTGTAACAGCAGCATACTGTCAGGGAGCAAATTATCAAGTATTTCTTTGGGTGGTAAATGAGTTATTCCTTCTTTCTCACATTAAGAGGCTAAGTCTTGCCTCTAATACTCTAGATGCCAGTAACATAAAATATCATCGTCAGGTGATAACAAACGTCTGGAGACATTGCTAGTGCCTTCCAGTGGAGAATTGCTATGGTAGAGATAAATCCTTCTCAGGAGCTAGAGAGGCCACAGGAAGTTCATGTGCAGACAGGGACAGAAATCTATTATGAAGAAATGTGGCCGAGAAGAGATGGCTCAGTGGGTGAAGCCCTTGTCATGCAAGTATAATGACCTAAATTAGTACCCCAGCAACCACATGAAGGTAGAAGAAAAAAACTGAACATCACGAAGTTATCCTTTGGCCTCCACCAGTATGCTTTGTAGCATGTACCCTCCTTAAAAATAATAGAAAAATTCACCTAAAAGAAGTATCTTGTGCAATTATATGGAAGCTGGATAAAGCAAATCTGTCTGTTGAGCTAAGCTGGAGACCTTGGAGAGAAGTATAGATGAAATGGCTCCCTCAGGGAAGTCTTACCAGGACCCATGCATCTGCCATGCATACATTTGGCACAGGCTTTCAGACTCAAGCAAGTGTGTGTTCTCTCTCTTCCCAGGATCTTTATATATGATGTTCACTTGTTTTGCTGGGTTGTTGCACCCAGAACACTGTGTGGTTAGAGAATGAATAACTCCTTTTGATTTAACAACTTTCACTAACTAGGAATTTTCCCCTAGCTTCCCAACCTGAATAGGTTTAGTCTCTCTATTACCTGCTTTCATTGAACTCACACATCTTCTTCAAGTCAATTATCAGTTATATAATGCCATGGAGGTTTATTTTTTTAATTTTTATCTTCCTCTATATTTCTAGTACCTAGCTGAAAGTGAGTATTTGTAGAATATTTATTGGCTGACAAATGACTTAACATGTACCTAAAGTGTAGATTCCTTTTTCAAATGATAATTGACTAATTGAATGAAGTTTCAGTGTTCTAAATTACCTTTCTATGCCATATACAGAAATTCAGCATGCTGATTTGACAAACTCAAAGTTAACTGATTATAAACTATTGCAGATATTACTAATATCCTAGGTAAGAACAACTTTCTCATGCTAGCTCCTTAAACAGCAAATAGCTTGTTTTGAAAATGTACATTCCGCATCTTGGGATCTAATGGCTTAAGAAGGAAAGTCTTCCAGTTATCCATTTATTGCCTCTGAGCTTCAATTCACCCCTTATTATGCTCCTTTGAAAGACTGGAGGTGAATAGTGAAATATTGCTCCTTTTTCAGTTGCCGTTTTCAGCTTCCTCAGCAAGAGATACCAAAGCAATGCCAAGGGAAAGAGACTTCTGTTATATGAGTGTTTCTGCTCTTCTTGTTCTGCAGTGTGGCTGCAATGGAAGCTCTGAAGGCATGTTTTCTCACAAGTGTTGCTGGGACCACACTAGAAGATGCCCTGTCCGCCACTTCCTGTCTGCATGTCCCTTCTCTCCAGATCCAGCAAGGCTCTGGGCTTGGACTGTGTATTAGGAAATGAGGAGCCAGATGACCCAGCTGTAACAACTCCAGTGGGATCTTAACTTGGTGTTGGGGTACACCCCCCTCTCCCGGTACATTTTCAATGTTAACTGTCAGTGTCCTTTTATATACCATTATGGGTGATGCCTCATTAATGCCAGTTAGTACTTCCTTAAATACCGCCCTTTCCACCACCGGACTCCCTTTGGTACAGTAGATTCACAAGAAGTTTGAGTACACACTCCCGAACACACCCACACAAAGGTATTTCAAAAGTGCTGGCATTTTTTTTTTCTTCAGACAGAACTTTTCAAAGACCTTCTGAAATGATGAGAAAGGGAAGCCAAAACAGAGACTGTTACTGCTGGATGGAACCCGAGGGGCCACTCAGACTCTCATTTCCCATTGGAAGCACCTTGGTCACAGAAAGGTTAAGCAACTTCAGTTACAGAATAGCAGAGTGTGGATGAGGCCCTAGGGGCAGATGAAGAGGCAGCACCTCCAAGAAATTCACCCCACCCCCTTGAAGATCCTCTCCAGGAGCTCCACCAGATGATTCATGGGCTTTCTTTATGAGGACCCTTGGGAGGAAGAAATATTTCTCAAGTCTAAGTAGCAAGAATAACTATACTTCCAAGGATTCATGTGCATTTGGTTCATGGACTCTGTGGAACACGTAATTGCTAGCTTCCCACTCAGGGTAATAACCAGGAAACTCAGGACTCTAGCAAGTGGGCAAGTCTGCTTTGTGACAGTCACACCTTTTACATGCCTGCTCCTCCTGACTTAATTCTCTCCAATTTTCTCCTTTGCTTTGATTGTCTCAAATATTCTTTTTATCCTACTACATATTAGACACTTCTAAATATAAGCATAACACAGGAATAAATAAAATATAAATAGTAGCACAGCTTTGCACAAAATACCAAAATTAAAATTTCAATTCCTGTTACATTAAGTTAGGCGTTCCTTCTTTTGTATTTGCTTTCAGTGACAAAGTCAATTAAGGGCCTGGAAGTGTATCTTACTGATAGAGTGAAAGTAAGACCTTGAATTCTGCCTTCAGTGCCAACACATACACACAAAACATGAATATTTACACTCAAAAACACAGTGCTTCTCAAAACTAAAGGGTAATCTTCTCGGGTATTTCCATGATTTCCTTGTAATTTGCATATATAATTATATAATTAATATATTTAATATGTTTCCACCTTTACTTCCCAGGAACAAATAGTGCTAGTCTAAGCTTTATCAACTTTTAAATGGTTTCCAGTACAAGGGCATCAAACTTAGTAAAATTTGATGATAAATCTGGTCTTGA
Source organism: Pachyuromys duprasi (assembly GCA_028658305.1). Classification (NCBI taxonomy): domain Eukaryota; kingdom Metazoa; phylum Chordata; class Mammalia; order Rodentia; family Muridae; genus Pachyuromys; species Pachyuromys duprasi. Next base: position 56,014,421 of record CM053745.1, read on the forward strand.
CCCAGAAAAAAGCAAAACTTATATTATTTTCCTTATTTCTTTGTTAAGTGCCATCACATTTTATTTTAGATTAATTTTAATTTACATTATTTACCCATTCATTTTGTGTATATGTATGCACACTTGTGTTTGAGGTGGAAGGATATGGGGTCATGGTGCAGGCATATGGAGGTCAGAGGACAATTTGAAGTTTGATTTCTTTTAAGGGTATCCTCTTCACAACACAGAGAAGACAATCATTGACATCTTCTTTACTTCTAGGCTCATTATCTTTTGGTTGCTGAGAAAGTAGGATTTCATTTCATGTTTCTAGAGGATGGTGATTCCAAATTTTAGCTGCACCTGGATTCCCTCATGTTCCTGCATGCCCACACCCAGACTTTGATGGTCATCATTTCATCATTTATCATGGGCACTGACTCATTGCATGTGGGGACAAACTAAATATTTGCTGAATAAATCTTCCAATCTGCTACCAAAAATGGGAGGTGTTGGAAACAAAGAAGCCATCACAGAAAATAGAGTAACTGCAGCTGTTGAAATAGAGAAACTGTGATATTTCTGCTTTTCTCTTTTTACATGCAAAGGAAGAATCTGCTTCTCTACACCAAAGCTTGGAAAGCAAAGTACGTCTGGCATCCTCTGGTTTTAAAGAAGCAATTCCAAACTGTGTTTTTGTTCTATTCTGTCTTCTTTTACTTCAGGGGAGAAAAAAAAGCCAGATGGAACACTCAGTGCATCATTAAATAGTTATTCTTTTCCTTGAGTACCTACCAGAGGTTTGCCTGTATTCTTACAAACTCTTGCTAACTTTGGCTCTGATCCTATAAAGCACCAAGGACATTATAGGAAATGGGCCTACCTACCAATCAGTAGGCAGAAACACTGGGAAATGAGCAACAGAGACATTAAGGGAAGAAACTAAAATGCAACTTCAAGAAGATAAATGCTTCTTGCAACCAGATTGTTAAAACACACTCTCTTCCTTTGACCCTTGAGTTAACGTGGGAATTGTTCATAGACAAGCAGGGTCATGGTGCTTTTATATATCACATTTTCCATTTATTTCAGAATATATAAGGTCAGTGTTCTAGTCTACTCCATTGGCTATTGAGTTATTCCCTTTCATGCCTTCAAACATACTCTGGTGCTGATTTTATCACTGAGGTCTTTGATCTTCAATGGTAAAGTCTGTTTCCTTTAGGCCCTCCAGAATGACTATGCAAAAGCAACAACGAAGAAAGGGGCTATAGCTTTGGACATACTGAGCTTTTCTTGCCAATATTGCTAACAGAAGTAAAAATAAAGGAATTATGAAAGAAACTTAAAATACCACATCGAATTTCTTGATTTTCTTTTTCATTAAAACAAACTACTAGATTGTCAAATAAATAATAATTTTGGATGTGAGTTGTGGTGGCCCTCCCCGAAAGAGTCCATACCCACATGTGGGTATGTGTGATAATTCGTTTTTATGTCAACTTGCCTTAACTGATGTAGGAAGACTTACTCTGGGTATGGGTCTGGAACTAGCCTAGATAGAAAAGAATGTGGTGGAAGAACAACCATTTGCCGTGTGTTCTTTTGACCATCCCTCTTACCCACGTGTCCTTCCTTCTTGCTGTTGCTACTGCTTTATTCCCTGACATCAGAACCAGCACTCCAAAGTTTCTGTCATTACTAAGGACCACTCTCCAAGAACTCACCAGGGTTTCGGCACCAGATTGGGACTGCTGAGGTACCTAGTGTCAAAGAGTGAGCAAGTACCAGATTCCACATTCGCTGCCTATCAGGTGGGAAACTATTGGTATCACTATTTTAACATAAGTGTGTGTGTTCTATCTGTTCTGTTCCTCTAGAGAATGCAGACTAATTCAGTATGTCCTTCCTACTGCTCTTCTTTGAGGAGTCCATGCACTCATGCTGAGTGTTCTCTTTCCTCCTGAATACCTCCACTTTCTTAGCTCTCATGCTGAAACCTATATTAAAATATCTTCATTGAACCTCAAGCTCAGCTTCATTTTTTAAAATTTAGTTGTTTTGGAAAATATAAACAGGAAAATATGGTTTTGGTTTTCAGGTTCATCAATCATGGAAATTTCTGATGAGCACTTTGACGCGATTCTAACAAAATCCAGTCTCTTGCCTGAAAGCGATAAAATTTTGGTTAAAGAAAGCATAAACACTATTAAGTTCAAGTTATCTGGCCTTGAGATGGAAGAATAGGAAGATAATAAGCAGTGGTTTCAAAGTAAATACTCCAGGTAAGGTACACAGACAGGCTCCCCAACGGGATCTACTGAGTTGTCTGCTCTTGCCCTGTGGGGTCAGCCCACTTCCACAGAGAAGATCAGACCCGACTGCACTGCTAGAGAGTCTGAGGTGGGTGGCAGCAGTACACTGACCTGAGGCATTCAGGAGCTGAGCTTCACCTTGACATCCACAGAAGTTCCTTCCTCAAAGGCTGTTTTCAGGATACTGTAAGCAAGTTAACAGGAAAAGAAGAATAGTTCACACTGCATTTAGGAAAATAAATATGACAATTTCCATGGCTATTTTTGACTTGCAGAATAACCATGGGAACAAGGCCACACATAAGAAGCCAGGGCCTTAGCGTACGTAGTTAGTATTAGGGTGAAGGTAGAGATTAGGTCTGGTGCAGTTAAAAATAAATGATTCTGTTGCCATGGTTTCCTTTTTTATAAAGTCTTTTTAGCATGAATTGCTGTTGTTGTGTTTAATTTTAGATTCATGCAGATTTTCGACAAATAAGAATTCTTGTACATCTGAAAAGTAGATTTTTAAAAGCTGTGGGAAATGGGTTTTGGCAGTCTGGTTTAATCATTTCTATGCAAAATAACCTTTTTGCATGGTTCTGGCTTTTCAATAGCCTCCAAAGGTACATGAAAAAAGAGGATGAGAACATAGAAAACACTCATGACTACGCTCAACTTCTGACCAAAACAGGAGTTCACTGATCCCTTTAAAAACATGCCAAGCATTGAGGGCTGGCTCCCAGAACCATAGGAAGATAGATGTCCTTCCCACACAGTGACTGTCCCAATAGCACCCCTAAGGAATTTAGGTACCAAACCTTAACTTAGATAAGAATTTACTAATATCAAAACTTTCATTGTCATCACAAAGCTTGTCATAAAAACTCAAATACAACTTACTTTTCTTGAAGAAGACATAAGGATGACTCAGAAATTTTCATCAACTCTAAAGTATCTACATTTCACTGTGGGAAATTTTTACTAATATATATTTCATATTTGAAGATTATACATGCAAAGGAAGAATTAACTTTGCCAAAAGAATTCTTACTTAATGATTATCTATTAGCTTAAATAGTAAATTCCCCTACCACAATGAAGATGAGGCTTGGATTTTTTATTTTATTTTATTTTTGAAACTTGGCTTTTTAGAAAGAAAGAAAATAATCAAATTACCCTTGTGAAGACGTGTTGGAGCACAATTGCTAGGCCAGCAGTGGTCACTGATTTGTTGGGAAATGCTTCTCCCCAGCATCTTATACACCAGGAAGCCCATAGTAGTTACAGTTCTTTGCCTAAGATCCTCAGGTTAATTTTGAGAATGTTTGAGAATGGAATAAGGATTTTGAGGCTAATTTTGAGAATGTATGAGAATGGAACCTTAGAATTTAGACTGCTTCCCTTTGATGTAGAAAGTGATATTGTTTGTAACCGAAAGAAAATTAGCTAATCATACTGTGTGTGTATGAACTTACTCTTTGTTATTCTAATGTATCATATAAATTTACTAGTTGTACATTAAGTCTCTTAATGATGTATTTTTGTTATCTTTTAGTTAGCATACAAAAATAATAGGTTTCCTTCTGATGTGTTCATATGTATGTATCATTATTGCTGTTAGGCTGTGTTCCCCTGTCCATCTGCCCATCTACCCTACCCATTTTGTTCTCTCTTCCTTCTAATATCTATCCAATTGAGTCTTATTATTCCTCTTTTCCCTGCTTTCCTTCCCCTTTTAATCTTCTTCCTCACCTCTTTTGTCTCTGTCTACTTTAGGTCATATTCAAACACACACACACACACACACACACACACGAGGAAAGTTAGAAAATAAGATTAACATATTGATTTCAATTGACAGCCCAGACATTGGCTAAACTGATGAGCTAATATTGTTTATCAACCTTCGTTTCTGTCCATGGTGAGTAAGGAGATTGGCTTATGTTCTCTAATATTTACCTAATATTGTTGATAAAAGTCAACTGGAAACTTCTAAGGCCCCAATGACAAACTAAGGCAGGATTCTCCACCAAAGTTCTCTTTGGGGAACCAATGAGCTTATTGAGGTTCTTTATACAACAAAAGTTAGGGGTGCCTTACAGGAGTGTGGGTGCTCCTTCCACAAGAGCCCACACTTAAACTTTCACCAAAGAGGGATGAGGAATTTCTGGTAGCTGCACAAATGGACCTCCCTTCCCCATCCTTCTATGGACTGTATACTCTAATTTCTTTTCATAAAACTGAGGCAGAGTTGCAAAGTACAGGTGATAGAAAGCCCCTGTGTAATAAAATGAGGGTATTATTACCCTCCCCATTTCTCTGTGGGGTTGAGGGGAGTAAATAGTCAACAAGCTCAACTGGGATAACCCTTTCCATCCTTCAGGCAACTGAACTCCTGCATGACAACAGTTGCTTGTTTCAGAAGATAGTCACACATAAGGAATATAGAATTCAGAAAAGAACTGTGAAAATTCAGGTGCATTGAAGTATTCACCAGGAGATCAGGGATGTTCCTGGAAGGGTTGTCTCAAGTGCTAGCCAATCTAGACTCTAGCTTCCAGAGCAGTGGTTCTCATTCTGTGGGTCGTGACCCCTTTGAGGATCGAATGACCCATTCCACAGGGGTCACATAAGACCATTAGAAAACTTAAGATTTTTTTCATTATGATTCATAACAGTAGCAAACTTACAGTTATGAAGCAGCTACAAAAATAATTTTATGGTTGGAAGTCAGCACAACATGAGATACTGTATTAAAGTTTCCCAGCATAAGGAAGACTGAAAACCTAGAAGAACATCAGCAGGTAAGGAAGGGCCATGCTTTGTGGGATTTTTTCTGAGCAATCCCAACTCTTGAGAGGTGAATGAAAGGTGAATGTTCCACTACATGACAATTTTCAGGTCATCTTGTGCTACATAAAATCTTGTCTCAAAAACAAAACACTTAAAGTGTAAGAGGGGGAAAGAGGAGAAAAACTAAGGGAAGAATAAGGGATAGGAGGGAGAGACCAGTGAGGGCTGAGGGTGGGCTAGCTTTCTTGCTTCTTTTAACAGCAGTTTGCTTCTGTCCTGAAGCTGAAAATTACCTGACCTCTACACTGAGGCACAACACCAAGGGATTTCTAACGTATAGGTCCTGTGCATTATTTAGAAAGATTGGATAATACTGCATAAGCCAGTCTTCCAACCAAGCACAATGACAAGTGTGGCAAAGTATTTTTGGTGAGTCTACTTGAAACTTGGAAATGGTAGGGTGGATGCCTAGATTGGTAGCAACCAAGATCCCACAGGGAGGAAGATTCACTGAGATAAGCCTCCGGCTTTGTGTACTTTTGTTCACCATAAAACACCCCTTCACAACACAGAAGGTGGATCAGAAACTAGATGAGATCTGAGAAGCTGAGCATAGCATCTACAGCCTCACAAAATGGAGAGATGAAAATCTGTAGCGCAGGACAGGAGGAGGACATGAGCATTGTGAGTACTGTGTAGGTCGGTCTTCTCATCTGGCTATGACTAGATCCAGGAGAACAGAGATGGGAGACACACATGGAGACAAGACACTGATCATGAAGGAGGAGCACAGAGTCAAGTCATTCAAGAAAATGGTAGCAAAGCAATTTCATTACAAACCAATCCATTCAAAGAAGGAGTCAAATGAAATCTCCAAAACTCAAAATTATAAGAAATAGAAGTAAAGAGGACAGTAAATGTGCATGCCAACAAGCTAAGGAAAAAGCGAGAAAAAGGAGAGATAGGTGAGTAGAAAAAATACCACAGGGAGAGGACAAAATGAGAAGCAGAAGAGAGAGTGCAGGACAAAATACCAAGGTCTGTGCGGGTGGCATGGACGGCTGTCATGCAGAAGGGAGGAAAGAGCACGGCGTGGAGAAATGGTATGTGAAGGGCGAGTAATACAGAAGCCTTCAAAATGCATGAAAGATGACAAGCAAGCGCTGGAAGCGATAGACACCCAAAGCTGAACAAATAACAAAGAAAAATACACCCGGATCAGCTGTGAAGATATGCTGACGACGAAAGGACACAGGTAAACGTCTGAACAGCTAAAGGAAAATCATAAGCTTTATTTATTCAAGGATCAAAACGGTCCCTGTTGCACGTTTCTCAGTAGAAATAAACAAAGCTGGGATAGAGCTCCCTCGTTAAGCATTCTGAGACTCTGGGTTCCAGCCCAGTGCTGTAAACAAACAAACACACTCAGAGAAACAATGAAATGTCTTTCAAGTTTGGGCAGGAAAAAAAAACGCCAACCTAGAAATCTATGCCAAGTGATAACAGTCTTCCAAAATGTGAATGAAAACATTTGGACACAAGCTAAATCCATAAGAAGGTGTTGCTACCAACCACAAAACATTTTTTTCAGGTAAAAATAAAATTATAATAGAAACAAATATGTACTAGAAAGAACTTCTTAAAAATGAATTCTTAAATACATAGGTAAACCTAAATAAATATCAGCTGAAAATCATTATAACGTCACCTTACTTGGTAAACTATTTATATAATTCAAATAAAAATATATATCCCAATAACCAGGAAAGAAGAGACGACCAATTTGAGAATAACTGGGGACATGGGAGGAGCTGGAGAGTGAAGACATGGTGAGGAAGGGGAAAATGATGGAATATTTTCATTAAAATGTACAGAATTCAAATTTTCTAATTTAATCAACTAAAATTTGAACTCTTAAGTATGTAGTTAAATCTAAATAAATTATTACTGATATTATTATAATTTTACCTTAAATGGTAAAATATTTACATAATTAAAATCGATGGTAACAACGGTACAAAATGCAAGAGCAACAAATGACTTTGGAGTGGACATAGCTGAAAAGACATGAACAGAAGATGCAGATATTAGGTATTTTTAACTCAGTAATGCATATTGTAATTTCTGATATAAGTAATGAGTAATTTAAAAATTATAGAAAGAAAATTGGAAAGAAAATTAAATCTTATCTGTCAAAAGTTTCCTTTTTGTGTTTCATATTTGTGGGTATATATATATATTTTTTAATTGCGGATATTGTACGTAATTATATAATGTTTGAATAAGACAAACAAGCATGAAAAATAATCAGTAGAGGTAAAAATTCAAATAATATGGTGATAATTTTTTAATGACTGATGTATTAAGAATGTGCTGGGAAAATATTAAGCAACTGGGTGGTTTTGGAAAACATATTGACAGTTTCTCTGGGAATCAAACAAACATCCCATGACCTAGACATTGCATTTATCACAAAAGAAAACTGGAAATGTTAAGGTGATATTTGTTTGCATGCATTTTTTTTTCTTTTTTGTCTGTTTACTTGCTCATTTGGGAACCTCTTGCCTCTGACTCCCTGATGCAAGGACCAAAAGTGTTCACAGGCCCTCCCAGCTTTAATGTATACGCTGTTTTGTTTTTGTTTTTTTTTTTGAGCTTTTTTTTTTTTATTTTTTTGTTATCAATCACAGGTTAGGTACTTTGCTTCCCAAGCATAGCCCCCTCCCACATTCCCTCCCACCCTCCCCAACCCTCTCTCATCTCCTCCCCGCCCCCTCCCAGTCCACCAACAGGGGAGGACCTCCTCCCCTTCCATCCAATCCCAGCTCATCCTGTCTCCTCAGGGCTGGCTGCAATGTCCTCCCCTGGGATCTAGCCAGTCTGTCACTCCCTGGCATGTATGGGGGAGGGTCAAAGAGTCAGCCATCAAGTTCAAGACTGAAACAGTCCCTGTTTCCCTCACTAGGGTCTTT
>CM053745.1:56022961-56078971 GCA_028658305.1 Pachyuromys duprasi
TATGCAGAAAAATGAAAATAGGTCCATATTTATCACCTTGCACAAAGCTAAAGTCCAAGTGGATCAAAGACCTCAACATAAAACCAGACACACTAAACCGGTTAGAAGAAAAAGTAGGGAAGACCCTAGAACTCATTGGTATACGCTGTTTTATAGAGCACCATATTAACATATATCTCACTATGTGCATGCTTCCCTTTAATATAAATTAAAAGCAAACAAAGTCATATGCACTGAGATTGAAGGACTGAATCCATAAAGTAGATACGAAAAGCATTCCCGTATTTGGGTTGTTGCTGGGATATGAGCTCTGGTGTGTACCCTTTCCACCCACTTACGCAGCTGTGCTGGAATTGACAGATAGTCCCTAGGGAAGCACAGATAATACGGCAGTGATGCTCCTTATTGCTATGAATTGGGATTTTGCAGCTTTAACTTTTGCTGTATAGAATTTGTGTGACTCACTGAACATAACGGTTAGTTGATCGCATCAGACGAAGCTAAGATTTCAGTTTTATAATTTTTTTGTGCATGTTTCTCCCTGTTTAATTTCTGGTATTTCTAGTTATGGGTGGTGGTGTTAATAATTAACTGATGATCTGAGAATGTGGCTGGTTTGGTAGAGTAATACCCTAGCATACAAATTAGGTAAAGTTCTCAGCACCACATATAACCAGGCATAGGGGTAAATACTTATGATCCCAGCATCTGAGGGTGAAGGCAAAAAGACAGAAAGCCAAGGTCATCCTCAGATACACAAGCCTAAAAGTAAGAATAAATGATTAATATACTAGGGAAAGGTTTTAGGAAGCAGAACTAAACCTTACACAGTACATGATTCCTTTCTATGTATTTTCATATTTACATCTTTATATATTTAATCCAGGGCAATTATGTAGAATTTTACAGAATTCAAAGGATATCTCAGAAAATAAGGAAATATGTGTATATACAAAGGATACATGGCTAAGCATTTCCAATAGAATCTAGAGGTTTATTACCAACAGTTCAAACTCCAGAGTATCTGTCAAAATAGTAAGGAAATAGTCAATGACATCAACTCTGAAGAGATGTTTACAGCATGATAGACAGGACTAAAAGGGAAATACAATACTAGCATGAACTTATCATACAACCCAGCAACCATACATGGGCATTTATTCTGGAGGAACAAAAACAAGTTCATATGCAGAGCCCTGGACATGAATGTTTGAAGAAACTCTCTGTAGAGAACAGGCAAACCAGGAAAGAGCACCATGGCAAATGGAAACAATCTGCAAGTGATATTTTCTTCTAATATTTCCCAGAACATTTTTCTCCTAGAAGCTGTTTTATGTTTTTCCCTGCATTCTTTTTAAAATAGTCTCTGAAGGCTTCTTTCCAGCTGCTTCTATAGAATCTATTCTATTTGCTGGGTCAGATGGAAGGGGATGAGGACATCCCCTATCAGTGGACTTAGAGAGGGGCAGTGAGGAGATGAGGGAGGGAGGGTAGGATTGGGAAGGAATGAGGGAGGGACAGCTGGAATACAAAGTAAATAAACTGTAACTAGTATTAAAAAATAAAAATTTAATTAAAAAAATAGAAGTAAACAGGAATTAGGTAAATGGTATACATTTTAACTAAAAGCATTTACTAAGCCCTCACAATGAACAAAAGGACTATGGTAAGTCCTACTGGAGATAAAATTGGCCATAGGAGGAAGAGTTTTTCCCTGACATCAAAGTTATTTGTAATCTTGTCTGGAGAAAGCAGTGTTTATCAAAGATACCAGTGTGTGGAGCAAACTTCAGGAGGAGAAGCTTGTCAGCATTCCTATCCAGACGCAAAGGCCACATTGAAATACTGATCTCATCAGTGTGGCTTTAAAATGCCACCAGAGTTGTGTAAATGTTTAGGGGTGAGGAACCAATGAGAGAAGTGATACTTCTGAATCTCATCGCAGGCATGGACTTAACACAGTACAGACATGAGTTTGTGCTTCTTAGATAAATGAGGTGTGAATTTTCATCATGTTCACACAGAAACTAGGCATAGGTTTGCAATAGTCATTCATTTCTTTCTAGCTTTCTCAGCTTATACCTATTTGAACTACACCTGTCTTTCAGCCTCAACTCCTAACCAAATCTTTTTGTTTTCTTTTCTCTGCTACACCATAGCAATAGAAGAAAAACATAACTATGATTTGAATTTTGCTTATTGGTTTTAACAAGGTCGAAAAGATTACTCCATCTATTACTTTTGAAACATAGGCCACACAAGACACAAAATATGACATGGAAGCATAGTTTAAATTTATGACGATTTTTAATATAGAAAAAAAGATTCCCCTGGGACTAATCTGTATGAAACAAATATGCTGTAGCCAACTATGCAGCATTTCTACCTGTGAAAATGGAAACAGAACTGCATGTCCTTCAAAATATTTTATATATTTTTTTTGTTTCCTGAAAATGATGTTTGCTTGCATCTGATTATCACAAGCTAGTAAAAAACATGATAACTCACCTTAAGTACTAAGACTCCCATCATGGTGCTCATACTCACTGTGTTTGCAATATGACTTTTTTTTAAGTGTAGTTATTTTAAAGAAACTGGAATAATCGGACTTATAATCAGCACAGTTTTCTCATCTTTGTCAAAATTGTTTGGTTTAAATAGCTAACAAAATGAATGTGTTCAAACACTTTGAATTATATTTGTATTGCAAATAGATTTGCTTTAAAATCAAATATTAAAAGAGATACAATCTTAATAGTACCTGCTATTCTTAATAGACTTAATAAGAGACAGTATATAGTTTTAATCACCTTATGTCTGAGAATTAAATTATTCCTCTGCATTCTAAAAACATTTTTATCTTGAAAATGTTTGCATGTTTCTCAGCTCATTTCATCCTAATTCAGTGGCACTAGAAATCCATCTTGCAGATGAAGAAGGAAGACAAAGACAAATGATTTGTCCAAGATGACATCTGTGCAATGGGCTATGTGTGAACCTAAGACCCTAACCTCTGGCCCAGCTCGCCAGTGGTGCAGACACTGTTAGGGCAGCCTGTTTGCCACATGCAAAGACAGTTAAAAAAAAAAAACCTTATCTCACTCCCACCCCCACACCCGAAATCCCAACAGCTGGTGGTCACTGTGGCTCCAAAATGGCCACTTTGGGATGCGTAAAAATAGAAACACAGGAAGGAACTGCAAAGGTGCTGGGCTTATGTTCTGAGGAAGGAGGAAATAGAAAGGATTCCTCTTAGTAAGAAGCTGACATTTTCACTCTTAGAAGTCAGACTTTTGCTTCAAAAATGCCAGTGTTTGTGAATAAAATAAATCATCCTAGCCTGCATGTTGACAGAGAGCTAACAAAGTACACTGCAGATATCAGAGGAGTAGGAGAAAATATTCAGGGAGAGAGAGGGCACCAAAAGCCAGATGGCTGGCAATGAGTACTCAAGAGATACCAGAGCACAGTCAATAGAAGTGGAGAAACCACAAAGACTTGCTGCAAAGACTTGGAAATACTCATGGAGATATTACTAGAAAATGAAGTCATTGTAGGAGAATTCTGTTCATCGCCTACTCCAAATGACTGAGCAGCAAGAAGGGCAGAGAGAGTGGAGAGCGGTTTATTAGTAAAGTGAGAAAGGAAGAATTTTGTAAGGGAGAATTACAGGAACGAAAAAAATCCACTACCTGCAAACACTCTGACTAACATGTTTAATCAGTTCTTTAGCAAATTTCCACTGTACTTAATTGCTTCCTTTTCTGTTTGTTTGTTTGTTTGTTTGTTTGAATCCCCAAAAAAGAAACTGGGTCTTCAATCCTTTGCACAACTGCAGATTCCTGCTGGCCTCAGAGGTTCCTGTGAGGGACTGAGAGAAACATTCAGCTCAGAGTTTGAAGGGACCTTGACACTTTAGAGAAGCTCAGTTGCTCTCCCTCCTGCTTTCCTTTATCTCTTCAGTCTCAAATGAGTAAGAAAAACCTGACCTTGCTGGCTGCATTTCTTTTCAGAGTTCGTTCCTCTACCACAGATGGTGCCCTTTGAACTTAAAAGCTAAAGACCTTTGTTCCCCCACTGTAAATCGTCCCCATAGCCATGTTGGTTTTCCATTTAGGGACCAAGCTGGAGAGAATTGTCAGTTATACTGGGCAATTAGCACTTTGAAATATTATACCTCCACATATGTAACAGGTTAGCCCAGGGCCTGGACACCGAGACACTCCACCAATATGAATGTGTAGTTTCCCTTGAGGCAGGCATATAGGATGGTGCCGTCCCACACCTCCCACTAAGGCAGAAGGCAAAGAAGCAGAGGGAAGTCGAGGTTTGGCATCCTGAAAGGAAAGACAGCGAAATGGGTAGAGTGTACACTTTTCCAAGTGTAGATCATTAAGCAAAGCCTGAAAAATTCAAAGGGGAAGACTAACCACAGGAAACGTTAATGTCGACATCGACATCTGCCCGCTAAGCAGGCACCTTTATCTTTACCTGTAAAACAGTCCATACCATCGACCCACAGTCCTCACTACTGTAGACACCAACCAAACACCGGCTCGTCCCTACCTGTATTAAATTCTAGTGAGGGTTTTAACTTTATCCTTAACCCTTTATTTAGTGCACTCTGAAATGTGTCACCTAAAAGAAATAAGTGATTACAGGGCAGTTATTTATATAATCTGTGAAAAAAAGCTCTAATCCACTCCTCTGGTCCCTGAATGAAATCAGACATATGGTGGGTATTAAAAAGCATGTGGGGTCTATCAGAGTTGTTTAAGTTTATGATTGGCTTTGGACACAAACTCTCACTTAACAGACATCTCTCTGCTTAAGTGTTTCGTTAAGTTATGGATTCTCTAAAATTATACCCATTCCTTAAAAGAAAAATTCCTAAATTCAGAGAACGGGACTCCAAAGTAACCTGGGAGGAATGTGGCCAAATTAGCCTGCAGAAAGAAAGGGAGTTCTTTCTAGCTATTTCCATAATTGCTTCCTGATGGGGTGGGGGTGGGGAGAACCTGTAGCTCTGCCCTGAGCTTAAAAAGTCAAGACCAATTCAGGCCAGTATTGGAGTAGGACACATATCCTAGAACATTGCATGGGGAAAACAAAAAGAAAAAAGAAAAACAAAAAGCATTGAGCTTGCCTTAGCATTCAAAATTTTGATGGAAAGAGCAGAAAAAGAAGAGTTCAAAGAAAAGGGTTTGGATTTCAGATCTGTGAACATAAACCTTCCTAAGTCTCAATGTTCCCATGTAGCAAATAGAGTGATAGAATCCATGTCATACAACCTTATGTGAAAACTGTGTAGCTATAGTCAGATACTCATTATTATTCATTCATGTGGCATTTAACAAATACATTTTGAGAATTTATTCTTCCAACTGATATGTGAATGCTTATTGCTTCTAAGTATATATAAAATGCCTTACATGTCTAGAAAGAATAAGAATAGTTAAGTCTGAGATGTTACAAGGCACCCTTTATTTCTCTGACCTTGCAGCCCTGAGTGATGGAAAGCCTGCCCCATCCACAGAGACTGCCTGCTCTCACTTAGGACAGGGAGAAAGACGCTTCTAAATTTAGATTCAGTGGATTTAACATATGGCATCATGTGACCTCTCCAGTCCAGAGGTCCCAGGTTTTCTGGAACTGAGAGCTGACTTTGCCAGGGGAGTAGAAATTAGAAAAGGCTGACCACTCTGCTATTTGGAGAAAAACAGTGACTTGAAGATGTGTTCTAACAAGCTAAATTTTTAAAAGAAAACATATACCTAATATTGAAAGACGTGTTGATTTTGGATTTCTGAGATACTTTCCTGATGGTATTTAGGACATATTAAATTATTTGGCATCTGGTCCATGTGCCAAATGGACTCTGCTCTGAGGGAGCTAAGTCAGCCTTGGACCTGCAAATTATCCTTATTGAATTTGAAGCTAAAAATAAATAGAAGCATAAGAAGGAGGGTTAGAATAGAAGTTTTCTTTCTTTTTTCTTTTTGTCTTTATTTGCCAAGGGTCCCAGTCAATTTTGAAAAGGAACAAAGTAGAAAGGGACGACAGAAACTAATTAAAGCTAATGAGATTTTTTAAATTGGGAATACTTTTAAATGAAGAGTATGACTTAAATCTGATAATAAAAAATACTATTTCTGGGAACATGGGGTGGTTTATATTAGCAAAAGGGGGCAGGGTATATCTTTGTAGGATCCTAAACATCCACCAATACATTGGACTTCCTTATCTATTAAGTAAGGTAGAAGAATCCAAAGATATTGAGCCCGCTTTTATGTCTGTTGTGAAATAGCCTCAATTACACATGTGTGAAGGGTCCATCCCCTATGCCCAGCTACATCAAAAACATAAAGGAGAATCTAAATGAAAATAGCCCCTTTAGCTGCAGAGCTGAAGTGGTGTTAAAACCCAAAATAAAAGTGCGTATTGGTTCTGTTCAATAAAAGATGACTGCACAGAGCGCAGCTGCAAACTATGTGAACAGTGCCATCTAACGCGCTGCTTGAAATCAGCAGGTCTGCGGAATGGATGCCAGGAAGCAGGAGAAACTGAAAACAACCACCGGGTTAGGAAGCCTGTTCTTACACTACTGGATGTAATGTCTTACTTTTTTTTTTATTACACCAGCAGGATTTATTTGTTGAATGCCAGCCACTGTGATCTTTTCTCATTTTCCAAGAGCGTTTTTAAAAATTTTATTTTACTGGTACTGTGTTTACATTGAAAGTCAGAAATTCTCTATCTATGGACTATTCTGTAGCTTGAAGAAATTAGGTAATCAAAGTCTATCCATTCAGAACCCTTCCCCCACACCCAAAGCTCTGGAAAAGATCCAACAATGTGTCCTTACTCAACATGGAATGTGATTAAAATGTCGGATGTTATGTTGGAAGCTATCAATCTTGTATTCACCATGGCCGTGTTTGATGCTTCTAAAGGACTTGGAAAAAGATTTTGAAAACTCATTTACAAGAGAAAAAGGTTAAAAACAGAAACTAGAAACTACAGAGAGAGAGAGAGAGAGAGAGAGAGAGAGAGAGAGAGAGAGGGAGGGAGAGATTATTGGAGCTTTCTGTAATTTTTGCACCAAAAAATATTTAAGACAGAAATACAGATATATGAACCACATATATAGGCAGTTTAGGAAACTTGACTACAACTTCAGATGAATTTGGCAGAGTCATCTACATAAGATGCATAAGCCAGAAAGTTGAAGCAGCATTGCAGTTTTTGGATTTTACATCCATGAAAGAGTTGGTAGTTGCCATGCAGAGTCCATAACTGAAACTCCCACCTACAAACAAGAAAGGAGAGTGACCAAAAGGGACACTGCAGTAAAGCTGACATGCTTGGCAGCAGCACACAGATATAACCGTGCCCATCCAAAGCCCATCTGTGCAATGGGCTATGTGTGAACATGAGCAAAGCAGAATTCATGTGTGGGTCAAGGGTCCACATTCACCCATCTCCACAGACAGTAACAGAAGGTATGCATTTGTGCACTGCTTAATTGACTCCATTTGTTGCACTGGGATCTGTTCGGGACTGAGAGATCAATGATGTGGTTTTTCTGCTTTTCCAAAGTTTCACAACGCTAGGAAGAGAGGGACAGGTTACACGTGACAGAGTTTGAAAAGGGTGTTGTAGTACTTAGCTCAAATGCCAAAGGAATATTTGGATATATGAGTCACTCAACAAGTAGTATGTGAAATACTATTATAACAGAAGTTACAGAGTTCAGCGAAATTTTTATTTCTGTGAATTTTAGTAGTAAGCTGAGAAGTGGAGATCTACTGTAAGAGAAGTTTATACCTGTGAGGCATCTCTAATTATTGACAAGCCAAGCCCAGGAAAGAATAATGTTACAAAACTTTGGATTGATATCAGGTGAACTGTGTTTACCTGGATGATAGGTAACACAGCAAGATAAGGAAAACTTCAACTACATAACATCTACAAAATTTGCCTTGAAGAAAACAAACAAAGAATGACCAAATAGAAGAACTGCAAATGCAAAGCAGCTGGAAGAAAACATAAGAGCTAACTCTTTAGTACTGTATTTAGCAATGGCTTCTTTAGAAAAATCCATTTTCAATCCTGTTAAAAGAAAACCTGCAAAAAAAACAGTATGGAGAGATGTCTTCTAGCCCCCAAATTTGTGCACGTGCACATGTGAAAACAGACACTCACATATATTTAAAGGGTATGGATAGCGTTATTCTTTGCAGTAACATTGTCTAGATTGGCAGAAATGTACAAGTGGAATGGTTGTCATTAGAGAACAAGATAGAGGTAGGACATTCACTCATGATATTCAATCTAATTTAGTTTTACCTCTAAAGGTGCAAACCTCTTCTCTTACAGTGTTCTCATGGCAAATATTTATGGGCTACAGAACTTTCCATGCTACTTTAAAATATATGTGTATCTTCTCTCTTAAATGTTATTTGAGAAGAAAGAAACAGTAGTGTCTTAGTTGTTCTAAGGTAACCCATACTGGTTCTGATATTTGTAGTTTTCAGAGAATGCATAGGGACTCTCAGATTTATTTCCCAGTAGCCTAAAGAAAACCACATATCCTAAACACTGATCAAATTTGTACTGTACATTTTGACTCCTCTGAATTAGGCAATCATTTGCATTTCCAATTTATATATTCTGATTCTTTGTGAATTTTTACTATTCATGTACAATAACATAGCGGTGCACAGCGGCTCATCCTTACACTGTCAGCACTCAGGGAGTTAGGGAAAAGAATTACTTGAGCCAGTACCCTATAGTTCAAATCACCCTCAACACCACTGTCTTTCATGTTCCTACTAGTATAGCCCTACTAAGCTCTGCTTAAATTATTCCACTACTTTCCTAACCCAAAGTCCCCAAAACCACATTCCTCCAAACAAAAAGATGGTCAGGCCTTTCACAGCAATACCTGAGTCCCTAGTACCAACTTCTGTCTTAGTTAGGGTTTTATTGTTATGAGGAGACACCAAGACCAAGGCAACTCTTATAAAAAAAAAAAACAACAACATTTAGTTGGGGCTGGGTTACAGTTCAGAGATGCAGTCCATTACTGTCATGGTGAAAAAAAAAATGGCAACATGCAGGCAAACATGATGTTGGAGGAACCAAGAGTTCTGCATCTTGATCTACAGGCAGTAAGGAGGAATCTGTGTGTCACACTGAGGGTAACTCTAGCATATATAACCTCCAAGCCTTCCTCCATAGTGACACACTTCCTCCAACAAGGCCACACCCACTTCAACAAAAACATGCCTCCTAAGAGTATCACTTCCTATGGTCCAGTATTCAAACGCATGAGTCTATTCAAATTACCACACCATCTCTCCAGGCCCTTAAATTTTCTTACATCTGTTAGAAGATATTTAAACATTCTTTTATTTTTCTCTGATTAATAATTTCAGAAGATACCTTGTGTAGGGCTTCTGTCTGTGGCAGGGGCAGTGATCAAAGCAGTAGCACACTGGGGATAGCAGCCTACCTCAGTGGCCTGCTGTCCTCCCCAGCCACAGCAGCCACAGTGGCCTGCTGGGTAACTAGCCCATTGCCCTCCAACCTAGCCACAGTGGCCTGCCGAAGCCTTCACTGCGGCAGCAAAAAAACCAAAGCTAAACAATATACCCCGCCCCCCAAGAGCTATGTCAGCCCTTGAGCATCAGGCTACTAAAACTTCAAATGACACACTGCCCTGGGCCTATGGAGACAGGAGGAGACAGGAGATGACTCCTGTCAGCATCTCCGAAGAAGACGATGTTCATGGTGACTTTTTTTTTTTTTGCCTCAGTCTACTGCTATGATGGGAGCCAACATATTTCCTGCCTCCAAACGCCTACTGTCACCATGGGAAATGTCCATGATGATAATCTTTCTTGCTTCAGCCTACTGCCTTATCAGGAGCTGCCCACAATGGCAGCACCTGCTCTTCAGTCTCTGTCAGCTATTCATGCTGCAGGGAATGGCTTCTCTGTGGTGGACTCAGTAAATTTTGTAAACATTGTAAACTTTATAAGCACTCAAGGCAGAAAAGTGGCCAGATCCCTGCCTGAGAACGCTCCAGCAGCCCAGCTTCTCCACCAGACCTCTGTAACTGTCATCTCCAGCTCGTCAGTAGGATTCAACTCAGATTATGCTAATTTGAGGTGAAAAGTCTGGACAAAAGCCCACCAATACCTGAACAGGAGAACTGACCAATCCCTGAGCTTCCCACCAGAATCCACCAATCCCTGAGAAGGAGAACAGATTAATCGAGAAACAGAAAAGCCCACCAATCCCTGAGATCCCCAACTCAAGATTTGAAATCCCACCAATCCTCACTAGGAAAATCCCTGCCTTAGAAAGCTCCGCCTCCTAGAAAAATCTTCTATAAAGGCTGTGTCTGCCCAATTCCCTGCTGCCTTCTCCCTGGAGCAGAGGCAGTCACTCCTGGATTCATCCCTTCTCTCCTGAATTCCCTCAATACATCTCTTAAGGGATTTACTGCCTCTTTGTCCTTCTGCCCTTCCTCCCACTTTTCCATAAGACTCTCTGTGCTCCCCCCAGTGTTTGGTTGTGGGTCTCTGCATCTGTTTTCATCAGGTGCTGTGTTCAGCCACTCAGAGGGCAGCTATGCTTGTCTCCCTCTGCAAGCATAGCAGAGTATCACTATGGAGACCAACATAGCCAACTAACCAGGCCCTGGGGAACAGGGGATGGTCCTGTGGAGACTGAAGTACCCCAAGGACCATGCATGGACTGGACCTAGGCCTCCTACACAGATGTAGCCAATGGGCAGCTGGGTCCTCATAAAGTTTCCCTAGCAAAGAGAACAGGGGCTGGTTCTGCCTATTTTTTGATCACTTTCCCCTGGTGGAGTTATTTTTCCAAGCCACAGGGGAAGAGGATGCACTCAGTCTTGATGCAACTTAATATGCTGGGGGGGGGGGGCTTCCCTTCTCTGAGGAGTAGTGGAGGGGAGATAGGGGAAACAGGAGGGGATGGTAGAACCAGGAAGAGAAGAGGGAGGGGGCTACCACTATGATGTAAAATAAATATTTTTTTAAAGAGCGATTTATCGCCTGGTGTGACTCTCTCATACAAAGAAACAATGAAGAGAAAGAGAAGAAAGAAAAAGCAAAGGAGTAGAGCTTAGGATCTTAGGTTCCTCAGCTCATCAGAGGTTGGGGTAACCCTCTTCTGGAAGCTGCAACATCTCTGTTGAGGAGGCCTCCTTTCAGAGCTGTATGATTCCCGGGCTCCTGTGCCTCAGGATACTCTTGGGACACAGTCCCACCTCTGAGCTGGGATACCCTTTTATCTCTTGGAGTTGAAAATTAACTGGACTCCCTTCCATCCAAATACCAAGATGGCCAATAACAACACCTTGCATCTTTGACAATAATAAGAGAGTCAGCACCCTTGGGTACCCTTAAGATCTGTGCTTACTGAAGCTTAGCACACTTCATCACACTTCACCATTATACAAGACAGAAGGAAGAGGCAGAACCATGCCTTTCACTACTTTCCTTTATCAAAGTGATCTGTATTTGCTATAGATGTTCAAGCAGCTTCCCTTACGTTTTCTGTATTGATGATTTTCCTTCCCCAAACTTTTGCTACACAGTAATAGTTGTAATCTAAATACTTCCAACCTAACCTTAGCCTTCTCCATAGTTCCTCCTCTGCTCTACTTGGGAGAAAAAGATTGTCTAGGTTCATGCTGAATGCTTTCTACTCTGCTCCTTCTTTCTATTCCCTTTCTGAGACCTCTGCTTCCTCAGCTGAAATCACCCCCACCCATTCACACCCTCAGAAGTTATGAAATCAAGGGTACACAGAACATTCATCACTGAAGAATTAGAGCAAGCAAGCCTCAGAAGATTAAAGACTACACATTCTGTCCTCAAAATTCCCTGACTCATCCTCATGGTTAAAGACTTCTTGGGTGCCCCTTTGACTCAGGCAACCTCCTACCGTATTGGAAGTCCTTTTCTGACCCTCTCATATCTTCTGAAATGCTCTTTACCAACCAATTTATCTTGTTTCACTTGAAGTTAATTTACCAGTCTGCTCTTGTTACTTCTTCCAGTTCCTATACTCATTACCTCCCAAGGTCAAACAATGTAGGCTTTTTCTTTTTTGTATTATTGTTTTTTGTTCTTTTTTTTTTAAAACAAAAGACTCCATAGAGAAATTATACCACTTCCTTAGGGGCAAAACTGGCTATGATTTTGTCCTTTTAACTAGCATGTTTTCCTTCCCTGTTATCTTACTCAAAAACTGCTAATGTAGTCCACAATGTCAGGGTCATAACAACCAAAGTCAATGTATCCCCTCCAGGTTTAGAAGTGATTTTGCAAGAGAAAAAGATTTATTGCAATATAACTCAGGGTCATAAGAGATAACAACTGTGATGAAAGAATTAAAAAAAAATTCTCATTTTCTGTTTCCATACAAATCATTTTCAAGTTGTTAAAAAAGAAAAAGGCAGTTCCTTTGAATTTTCTGTTTCCAGGTCAGAGAGGCGTAGGAGCACTAAGCAGACTCTGACTGTCATTAATTACACAGTATGCTAAATAAGCTAAATAAGCAAATGTCTTTTAAGAGTAAAAGGCAATCATAGTTATGATTGGGGAAGCTGAGGTATGTAACACCCAGAAAGAGAAAGAGAAGTATTAAAGACTCCATATGTGGCCCACCTGGCTAGGAAAGAATCCTTCAGTATGAGTCAAAGAAGCAGATGAAAAAAAAAAAAAAAACGTTAAGAGCAAGATAAATGCCAAAAGTCAACTAAAAGGAAAAAATAAAAACCCTATTCTACAAAATAAAAATAATTTTCAAGGAGTCAAAGTTTAAATATGACATACCTAAAAAAACCCATACACTTGTATCAAAATAGTCTGTTCTCCCACTCTCCTCCTCTCCCTCTCTCTCACTCGTCCTATCTGTCCCTCTCCCCCTCTCTCCTTTTCCCTCCCTCTCTCCAACTTTTTATCACTCTCTATCTCTCTTATGTTTGTATGTGTGTGTGTCTGTATGTCTGCCTGTCTGCCTGTCCACCTGCCTACTTCCCAGTCTCTATGTGTGTTGTTTTGGTTTGCTTTTTGTTTAGTTTTTGAGAGAATTTCTCATTCTTCTATCCCAGGCTAGCCTCCTAGGTACTGGGACCTCAGGCATATTTCACCACATCTGGGTAGTGTATGAAGCATCTATTCATAGTTGTTCTATTTATAATACATCAGTCCGTATAGTTTTATTGACAGTTCACCATAGTCAACTCAAATTTATGCAAATAAGTGAAATTACTAAGGCATACATAATGTTCCCAAGATTTGTTCTCAAGGAGTATGGGACAGAAAACACGCTTCAGAAATAAGAGACACCCAAAGGAAGAGACAGTGGTTTCAGCCCCAAAAGAGCAGCCAGACCAGGACTCCCCACACCATAAGTACTTTTGAGATCATGAAGACTCATCTCCTGTGATTCTCCATCACTATGGTGGGGAAGTCCACTCTAGTCACTTTCCTGCTAAAAGCTCAAGATATCAAGGTTTTATGAGTATGTAGAAACATCTTTGTGGGATGACTCTGAGATGCCTCACCATAGAAAATGGAGAAAGCTGACAAGAAGGGGGAGAGAATGGGAGAATGGCTTAGAGCAGGTACAGCCACATTAAATGGCTTCTACAAATACTGAATATTGATAACAGTAAACACAGAAGTAAAACTGCTATTCACCTCATAGAGGTACTCTGAGGATAAAGTGAGAAGTGCCTATGAGTTGCTGTGTTGTCTAGAACACGGACAACCCCACATTTACAATCCATCCTGGGCTGTATGGCTCCTCTTTCTTTCAACTGTGGTACCAACACATCTATGACAAAGAAAACTACCCTGGATCAATTCCTAACTTGCCATTCCTTTTTCTAGCTGAGTTGAGGACAGTGCTGATGTAGGATCTTTTGTTCTATGACCTTCCCTGCTTTGTTGAGTCCAGTCAAGCCTTTATTTATCTTGAGCCTCAGTCTCTTGGGGGTGTTTTCCTGTGGATACAGAACTTAGCCTTTGTCTATACTCCATTTTTAACAGTTTGTATATGGGGCATATATGTAAATCAAGTGCAGGGGACCTCAGTGTCCAGATGAAGGTATTGGCTCCCTTGAAGCTGGAGTTCCATGTAGTTGTGGGTTGCCCAGTAACGGTGTTGGGAATGAAATTCAACTCCTTTGCAAGTGTTTCCTTGCCCTGATCTCTGTTTCGCCTCTATAGTCCCTGTCTGTCTTTAGTTCTGTGTAACATTAAAAAGAATTATTTTAACAGTTTTTCTGTGACTAGAGCCCTATTTTTCTATTTCCAGGCATCTTATATCCAATCTCCAGATGCTTAGTGGTTGGATCCTACTCCAGTGACCTCAGCTTGGATGCCAGATGGACTCAGCTTCTTGGACTTTCAGTCAAGTTCTCCCACCCACACATTGTGTGGCCTTAGACAAGTTATTTGATACTAACCTCCCATTTCTCATTGGCATATAACTGGTACGTAATGAGGTTGCTAGTACATTTGGCACTTCAAATGCCTTTAATTAACTCAGGTCATGTGTTAACTATGTGTAGGCAGAAGCTTCTGGTAGGATAATGTAAAGTCTTTATGATTGTCCCTAATAAGAGAGATAACTGACAGGGACTCTGGAAGAAAGGAACTAATGAATTTATAAAGTTATAAAGAACCAGTAGATAGAGGCTTTCTCTACCTTGGCCAGGACTATGTGAACCACATTGGAAGATGCAATCACAAGGAGGAAGCAAATAAAATGCTATCATAGTCAACATCACTGTAAGATTGAAGACCAGCCACCTCAAGTGTCTGAGACACATTCAACCAAAGGAGGTGCTCTCAAGCCAATATTCACAGTGAACTTAGATGTTTCCCCCAAAGTAATGATCTTCAAAAGTCAAATTGGAGAAATATATATATATATAATATTACATATAATAATAATATATATTAGAGAGAAATAGAGATGGGAATGAAGTTACTCTTCAAATAATCTCTGTCACATTTCTTCTTTGTAGATATACCTTGAGGTTTCAAGAGAAAAGTTACAAATAAAACCCTAAGTAAATTCTCATTAATCCTGCTGTTTGTACATCAATGGATCAAAATCTTATAGTCCAAATACTCCTATAGAGTGCAATATAATCGCCCCCTCTGTTCCAGCTCAGAGCTAGGTTAGTATCAAGAAGGCAAGACCTGGTCAGAACACCCTGATTTTGATCTGTGCTTCGAGTCACCCACTTCTACAAAGGGTAGCTTGCTTTTGTGCTTTTTGAGACTCAAAATGCTTTTGTACAATTCTGGACCATAGGTTGGCTCAGAGCTATTCATGGCAGCATCCTCCTTGGCCCCAAAGTCAAGTTATGTTGTGAAAGCAACTTGTCCAAGTCTAAGGTCCAGTACCCACAGGGTTGCAGGACCTCGCAGTTTAGCCTCTGCTCTGAGCAGCTGTAATGATGGCTTCTGGCCACACACTCTTGGTGCTGTCGACTTTATTAATCCTTTCTGCCAAACTTGAGGCAGGAAAACTAAAACTTTGGCAGTCTCCAGTCTGACTCAATATTATATCAGCCAATGTATGAAATATAGTAGTCACTGTCACTAGCCATCTAGTGACACTTTGCCAATACACCATAACAATTAAAAGAGAGCCATTCTGTGAACAGCATGGCAGCCTCAATAAGTGATTAATGCTAAAGGTGTTACTAACACAAAGCCCCCAGATTGTCCCTGAAAGGGTGTTATAAACATTTTCATTTTAAAAGGAGGAAGCAAGATTCAAAGAGATTCCATAACTTCCCTGAGATCACACAATCTCAAAATGACAAAAAAGTCATTAAGCAAAGGCTAACTTCTGAGTAACGCAGACTTGCATGGGGTCAAGGAAATGAGTTTAGGTGCAACCACTTATGCTGTTTGCCTCCATGGTTGGGAAAAGAGGGTGAGATGAGATTTCCCTCACTTACTCACATTGTTTTTTTTTTTTTGGTATAGGAATACAAACAACCTTAAATAAGTTAGCCCTCTAATAGACTACTACCACTGCTATATATCTAGGCATGCACGCATATATAAAATGTGATGCATTGGCTTAACTTGAATAGGATAGAGAGGTGCGAGCTGGACTGAACTGTCACCATGGAACACATTGTTCACATTTAAATACATTAATCAATATCATCCTTTTAGTTCTCAAAGTATTTATCTTAAAGGGATATTAAATGCTAAGTTCTTTAAAGTATATAAAAGGAAAATATAGCAGAGCATTAAGTTTTAGAAATATTTGTGTAGCTAGGCATTGTGGCAGATGCCTAGTACATGGTAGGCTGAGGCAGGAGGATCAATGTAAGTTCAAGACTACACAAAGAGATATAAATACACAGAGATGTAAAACTAGCAACAAAAAGATATAATTGAACTTCAATTTGAAAGCCAAAACCAAAGGCTACAATAAATTGCAACAAAGAGTTAAAATAGACATTAACTTAAATATAAAAATATATAATAAATTCCTCTAGGACAAAAGACTTCAGGCATAAGAACAGGTAGAGCAGTTGTCAAGGAATTCTCCATGAAAGAAGACAACTGGATTTGAGCATTGTAGTGATCTGTATTACAATGTTCACCACAGGCTACTGTGTTTCAACAGTTTGTCCCCGGCTGTCGGCTCTGTTGCGAAACTTTTGGGACATGGATCCTACTTGTCATCTATAAGATCAGGGTTTAAGGACTGTAGTTCAAATAGGTTTCCACCCACTGCTACCTGGCTGCCAAGATGATGTAATCAGCTATGCCTTCTCAGCCATTTCCACCACCATGCTATCCGTACCATAGGGGTACCTTCAACTCTATTCCCCACACTACACACTGGAAGAAATCCTTTCTCCTATAAGTTGTTTCTCTCGGGTATATTCTGTCACAAATATAGAAAGAGCTAAGACAAAACAGAGCTGGGTAGAGGAACGATTGTGATAAAGGTGTATTTACCTTATCTGAGGATTCTGAGAAGCTATACAGAGAAAACCATGGAAGTCAAGAGTGTGTATATTTGTTAATTACACTACTAAATCTGGGGGGTATTGTATTTCAGGCAGGAAGAGAAATAAGCCTGTGAGTATAAAAATGATGATGAAACTTATCTAATAAAATCTGAATGTGAGGTCTTAGGAGAAAAAAAATAGAGACACAGACTGGATTTGATTCTGCATACCTGATACACAGAAACCATCTGGTTAATGAGAAACTGCTATAAATTGTAAAGAGACAAAAAGTACAATAAAAGTAGTGTTAGGAAAAATTAGGTTAGAAGTAGGACTAAGTATGGTTCTGGGTGGCAGGCCAGTAAATATGCTTAGCCACATATACAAAACTTGATTACCAGAAAAGATGACTTAACCAAACTGAAATGTCTAGAAAAGTGATGTCTAAGCATGGTAATGAATGCTCTCAAAGAGAAAGACAGAATTCTGATATCACCAGTCTAATCCTTTTGAAAAATATCCTCTAATCCCATCACAAAATTTAACACAGGTTAAGTTTTATAATACTGGTAAACAGGAAATCTCAGGAAGTTTTTCCTCTGTACCAAAAATGTGTACTTATATAGACCTATAGGATAGGAAGGTCATGCAGAAATCTATATACCTAGGGAAGATATACAAGAAGGAGGACCCAGGTTGGTATGATTAATGCTCGTTTAGATGAACAAATGGAATGGACATTGTATGGTGGAGAAAACAAGCAACAGGACAGGAGCATACCACAGAGGGCCTCTGAAAGAATCAATATAACAATGTATCAAAGCAGATATTAAGACTCACAACCAAGCCTTCGGCAGAGGGCTGGAAATAATAATAAAAATAGGGGAAGTTAGTAAGACTTGGGGAGAACAAGAGCTCCACAAAGACCAAATTGAGCAGAGCACAGGGGTCTTCTATGAGACAGTTTCTCCAACCAAGAACCATGTATGGATATGGCCTAGAACCCCCACTCAGATGTGGCCCATGGTAGCTCGGTGTCCAACTGAAAACCCTAGTAAGGGGAAACAGGAACTGTTTCAGTCATGAACTTGATGGCTTGCTCTTTGACCCTCCCCCATATACGCCAGCGAGTAACAGCCTGGCTAGATCCCAGGGGAGGAAATTGCAGCCAGCTCTGAGGAGACAAGATGAACTGGGGTTGGATGGAAGGGGAGGAGGTCCTCCCCCGTTGGTGGACTTGGAGGGGGCAGGGAGGAGATGAAGGAGGGATGGGGAGAGTGGGAGGGAAAAAGGGAGGGGGCTATGCCTGGGATGCAAAGTACCTAACCTGTGATTGATATAAAAATAAATAAATTACATTAAAACATCTGTATGGCTGCAGGATGGAGTCATGGGTGTTTTATTCTATTTTGTTCTGTTCTGTTTGATTTGGTTTGTTTTTCATCCTCAGCCAAACCAATGAGGAAAGACAGAAAATCTTTTCAGCAAAAAAGAAAAAAAAATCCAAACAGCTTATTGTACTTTGTTGCTGGAGGAAGAACAGAGAGAGATCACACCTTATTTTTCTACTGTCAAACCAAAGGTATCACTTTTTAAGGAATCTGTGCTGCCCAAGTTAATTAGAATAAATCTGCCCTGGACTTGCAATTGCCTTCATTAAATGACAGAAAAACATAATCACTCGTGTGGGATGAGATGTGAAAACTGCCACGGAATGGCCTTAATTTTAGAAGATCGGGAAGAATTTCACACAGCAGCAAGCATAATTTCACGAAAGATGCATGAAAGCATTATGTACCTAAATTGCTATGAATCTTTGCTTGTAAAAATGACAGCGAAAGAAATACTTCTAATGCATACAATGAAGTAAAGTCTATATTCAGCGTTGTCTTGGCTACAAAGAGATTAGGCCTAAGTCTTCTTCACCACTGTCATGCTTTATGGCTCCGCTGTCCCCATGTTGAGTATATAAAACACAAAAGCAGCTGTGCCAGCCTGGGGAGGTAGATCGGTCAGTAACGGGCTGGAGGCGAAAGCACAGGGACATGAGTTCTATCACCAACACCAACTAAAGCTGAGCCTGGTGCATGTACTTGTCATCTCAGCCCCGGGGAAATGAAGACAGTAGGATCATGTGGCCCCAAGGCAGCTACGCTGGATGAATCTATGAATTCACCATAAATACCAGAGGCTTTCTCTCAAAAAAAAACCAAACAAACAAACAAACAAACAAACAAAAACCACGAGGTGAGCATTTTCTATGGAAGAGAGCTGGAGAGGACCAAGCTCTAGTCTTCCCACTTATGTACATATATGTGCACATGTACCCTCACGGATATGTACACACAAACATTCATGCACACCACACACACATACACCACATAAACACATATATCTCCCACATACATACCATACACACACACATATATATGTACATCACACACATGTATATATCTCCCACAAATGTATACATATACCACATGCACATATATACATACAACACACACTCACAAACACACAGAGATAAAAGCAGCCCCTCCTCCAAACATTTCAAAGGGGAGAGGCAGGTATTGCTCCTAACCAAAGACTTTGTTTTAGACATTATGTTTCAGCCTAAATAAGAGGCATCAGAAAGTACATGATGCACCTGGGTGTACCTTGTGCTTTCCTGATGTGCAGTCATCGGAAGAGACAGGAGTTCAGAAGTGCTTGATAGAAGAATCCACCACGACCAATCCAGACACCAATGGATGCACTAATTTGGTCTTTCTGATCCTTGAGAGAGAGAAGTTGTCACTCCAAATGACCCCTGGCCAGTTGTTAGTGGTAGCTGCAAACTTATTATATTGTTGTTCCTTCAATTGTTCCTCTAAGAAGAGGGTATCAGAGTCAACTATAGGTTGACAAAGTGACAAAATAACTTTTACACATTACAGCATTCATAGAAGTCATGGGACATCTCTGTCTCCTGGTAGTTTTATCCCAAACCATATGCCTTACATAAGTTTATATAGCCAAATTTATCAGATAGTTAATTATTTTTAAATAACTTATTGATCAATATTCAACTAACAATATTCAATTTTTTGACATCTTAGATTAACACAAAGCAAATTATCTTGTGTCCTCCTTAGGAAGAAATTTCTGAGGAAGAATGATGCAGCTTCTGAAGGCCTTGCCCGTGGCATCCCTGCACCATC
This sequence comes from Pachyuromys duprasi, assembly GCA_028658305.1. Taxonomy (NCBI): domain Eukaryota; kingdom Metazoa; phylum Chordata; class Mammalia; order Rodentia; family Muridae; genus Pachyuromys; species Pachyuromys duprasi. The sequence continues at coordinate 56,043,206 of CM053745.1, forward strand.
TCCCTGAGCATACAATGCATAGCTCAAAGCTGAGAATGTCCAGGCATAAGGAGATGGCCCTTGGCTCCAGAAAATGATAGTCAATCAGCTTTCAGAATGCAGCTCAGGTTTGGAAATTACCTTATCCAGCTATTTGTGGACACATTGCAGGTCCCAGGCTATACCCCAGTTCTGTCCCATGGCCAGATTCTGCCCTATTCAGCTCAGGTTTGCAGACTGGGTGGCAGTAGGCTGAGGGAAGTCACGTGTGCTCAGCACAAAGCAATATGGAGAATGCAGTCTCTCTTATCTTTGGTGTCCTCCTTCCTCTTCTTTCTCTCTGATCTCCTTCTTCCTTGTCACCTGTGTTCTTTGTCCCTCTTCTAGTATTTTCTATAGCACAAACTGGTTAAATAGTGGAAGACAGCATCTGCCCCTCTGCAATCTTGAACTTGTACATTACAGAACTTACCTCCCAGACTTGCTTAGAAAAGAAAAATAACATGCTGCTGGTAAAGAACCTTCAGAAACTGTTTCACTTACCCTCCATCCCACCACACATATGTACATATGAAAAATGAGTCCATGAGAGCCACTTACAGAGGGTAAAATCATGGAGTAGCTATGAAGTCGCTTCTTTTGTGCAGTCATTCACATAACACTGCAGGGCTGAGGCTACAATGAGTCAGTAGCTCCCTGTGGATGGCGTTTTGCATGTTGTGGATTTATCCATCAGCGATCATCCTGTCTCATGTTGCCAGCAACCAACCAGGTGACTTAAATGCATCTGCTCCATCTCAGCTTTACCGGGACAACTTTCCTCTCTCAGCCCCAGACCTGAACCTGTATCCTCCTCTGCTCTCCTGCTCTCCTTGGTTCATAAGTCTATTTCAAATAAAGCATGGATCTCAAATTTTTGGATTACTTCTGTTCTTTACATAAATGAGACTTCAAATACACCACGTAGTAGCCACACTGTTGTCCTTGGGACCATGTATGGCACTGGTGACTTGGGCACCTATGTTCTAGACATGAAGAAATGCTGGAGTAACGTGAGTTGAAATTCACGCACGCGCACACAGCTTAAAAGCAATTTTCAATTTAACAAAAAGGTATGACCCCTGAGAAAAAGATATCCAGGACCTTTTGAGAGGACCAACAAAGTATAAAATAAGATCCAGTTCTGCATGTGTTTTTCAGTAAAGGTGGTGTGAGTGAAAGAGAAAGAGAGATAACGATAAACGTGTGCATGTGTGCTCTGTGCATTCCAATGACTAAGGATGGGGCTCAGAATATATTTTATAAAAAGATATTTATTTTATTTGTTGATGTCTGTGCTTGTATCTGTGTTAAGAGTATGTGAACATGAGTCCTCCATAGAGGCCATAAGCATCAGATGCCATTGAAGCCGAAGTTACAGGCAGTTGTAAACTACCTGACACGGGCGATTTGGTAACATAAAATATTCCAGGCTAGCATGAACTATAGTATGAGAGCAAACCTGAAGAAAAGTGTGCGTGTGCGACAGAAAAATAAAAAGGACACCATGACAGAAAAGAGAGCAAGAAGTGGTGGTATTTGTGTAACATTAAAGTAGGACTATTTGAGGGAAGACGTAATGGCGTAAATGAGCCACTCATATATTTGGATACTTGGCTCTGAGTTAGTGGATCTGTTTGGGAAGGATTAGGAGGTCTGACCTTGTCAGAGGTCACTAAGGATGAGCTTTGAGGTTTCAAAAGCTCACATCATTCTCTTTCTCTCACATACCCTTCCTTTTTCCCTCCCTTCCTGCTGCGTATGGACCATAATTAAGCTCATAGCTACTGCTCCAATGCCTACCTCCCTGTTGCCACGATCCCCTCCATGATAGATTCTAACCTTTTACAGTCATTAGCCCCAACAAATGCTTTTTAAGTTGCCCTAGCTACAGTTAGAAAACTAAGACAGAGGAAGAGGACCGGCAACAGGAGAGCAGAAGAGATACTGGAGGGCAGTGTGTGAGAGAACAACAAAAACAAAGTGTGATGACCTACATGGGAGGAAATTCCATTAGAAAATCTAAAACAGGGTGGGAGAGTTGACCTCAGTTTGGAGGGGAGAGGTAAGGGGAGTGTGTGTCTGCAAAGAGCAGGGCTTGCACAGTGATACTCCATGTGAGGCAAGAAGGAAATGTGATTCAGTCTAGCTCAGCAGCCAGGGTTGGTTCAAAACTCCTTGAGTCTGATGCCCAGCCATTTATTTTAGTCATATTTAAGCACAGAAAAATGTTGGAAAAATGTTTCTTGAAGATAATTTCTCGGTTCTATGTATACCACAAACCTTAAGAGATGCTTACATTGAAGCTCGTTACAAAGTACATATGACCTCTTCCATAAAGATGAGTTCCACTGGCTGAGAAACAATGCTCAAGGGCCTTGGGCAGCAGTACCTAACCTGTGGATCCCCTTTGTAGGACGAATGACCCTTTCACAGGCATCACCTAAGGAAAAAATAATCTCATCACTTTGTATGCTGACTTAAAATTAACAAATAAAATAAATGAAACATTTTAAACCAACAAAAGATAAATAAACCCTTAGGGGATTCTAAGATGTTGTCCAGCAGTTCTCACGGCACTGGCTCAGGACCGCAGCTCTCTAAGCGTAAGTGTTCACATTCTCTTCGAGGACCAGCACTGGAAGTCTGAGGATGAGGACCAGCTCTGTTTTCACTAAGCATTCCAAACGATTCAGAGTCTTGCTACTGAATAAGAACTACTGGGGTTTGGCAGCGCTACAGCATTCAGAGAACTAAAAATGGTTTCTGTATTTTTCAAATACATCTCTGTGCAGAGGAAAATAGCTTTGAATATCTACTATATAGTCCCCTTCAGAAATGGACATCATTGTAAACAACTATTGTCATATACGGGCAATCTGTTATCCCACTAGAGACTGGTAGCTGGAGGATCGTACAAGTTTTTCTTAAATAGGAGCTAGAGGATACAGAAAGAGAGAGAACAGAAAATGATCAAGAGCCGAGAGGGAAATAGCCTTTTTAAAAATCAGAGGAAACCAGGTCTTCTGAAGGGATGTGTTGAAATCACCAGAAGTCAAAATATGGTGGCTTTTAAAAATAGATGTTCATTATATCAGCACCAGGCAAACAAGTATAGATGACAATTCTTGAATATAACATTTTCAGTATGTTTTATGTATTGTAAGCAGAATCCAAAACAGATCAGTTCCATGTTTAGCACACACAGAGAAAGCATCTTTCTGGCCAGTGCCCTTTATGTATAACCTTGCTTTCGTTAGAAGCTCTGCAACACTAGTGGGCACAGAATGTAGAGATCTTAGTCATTTTTATTCTAAGTTCTGCCTGAACTTACATATACAAAAATTGTTCACAAAATTGAGTCACTCTAAGGTACTATGCTTAGTCCATATAAACATACAAGCTGAAGTGTTCAAGAAAACTCTGTCATCTGTTAGATAGAAAGGAAATAATAAAATTAGTAAAGGCTCTGGGCATCCAAAGTGGTGAACATTACATATTATTTATTAAAACAAAGTGTCCTGGTGAACAACATGCTAAGTGGTTATCCAGTACCAAATGATTAGCCCTGAAAACATATGTGCAAGTAACATTATACAGACTCAGCAAGTTATGTTTAGAATATAGTCGTACACACATACACACACACAAACACACGCACTGTGTGTGTCTTGGTTATTAGTCTATTGCTGTGAAAAGATGCCATGGTTGAGACGACTAATAGAAGAAAACATTTAATTCGTGTCTTGCTTACGCTGTCCCAGAATTCGCTCTTTACTATGGCAGGTAGTACAATGGCAAGCAGACAGGCATGGTGCTTTTCAACTACTGGAGCACAAGGCTTGGCTCCAACATTACATTTTCTGGTGCTTCTTTTCTCTTCAAACTGTAAATTTTGTATTTCTTTTTGCACTGTTTGCTCCTTTTCACTGTAAATCTGTACGAGTAAATATTAATAATATGTAACACAGTCAATACTATACAGTTTTGAAATCTCCTTTGCCAAGGATATTAATTCAAAACTCTTCAATTTAACCTCCAGAAGATTCTTAGAGCAAGGGCAAAAAGCAGCCATATTCCTTGGGAAAATATCACAACAATGGGCTCTAGGCCAGTTGCTCATATTCTTTCCTTCTTAATCTTCTTGATACAGGCCTGCATTGTCCATTTTGCATGTCAGCACTGCTGCCTGTCCTTATCCTACTGGGACAGCCCTCTGAGCCTTACTTAACATACTTGAAGTGTTCAACTGCTTTTCTTGCCCAAGATCCCAAAGTCTTTCATAGTCCTCCAAACAAGTCAGGCCGATTATGGAAATATGTCACTCCCTGGTACCAACTTCTGCCGTACTATTCTACGTATGAAGAGACCCAATGACCAAGGCAACTTAGAGAAGAAAACATTTAATTGGGGGATTGCTTACAGTTCCAAAGGATTGTCCATGATCATCATGGCGTGCAGAAAGGCATGTCACTTGAGCAATAGTTGAGAGCTTTACATCCTAATTCATACACTAGATGCAAAGTAAGAGGCACCTGCTTGCATCCTAGCACCAAGGATTTTGAAACCTCACCCCCAGTGACACACTTCCTCCAACAAACCACACCTATTCCAACGAGGGTACACCTCTTAATTCTTCTAATCCTTCTCAAACAGTTTTACTCCCCAAATATGTCAGTCTAGGGAGGCCATTCTCATTCAAACCACAACAATTAATGAAAAAGCACACTAAGAATATGAAAGACAGCAAAAAGGAATATATGGGAGAGTTTGCAGGAAAGAAAGAAAAGGGGAAATTATATTTATAATTATAATCTCAAAAATAAAATCTCCATCGTTGATGCAGCAGGATATTCCACTGTAGTGGTCAAGTTTGTGGTATTACATCACTCAATATGGGTCACCTTTCTTCTCAACATTCTTCATCAGCTTAGCAAGCTAAAGGTTTGTGCATAGATTCAGTTTTCAAGAAGAGAATTTTAGCTTTCATTTAAACTGCATGACAATGTGTCTAGACTCTGGATATCGGCCATTACTAATATTACTTGGCTTTGTGCAGCTAAAAGGAATTCTAATAAGAGAAAAAAATCATAAGTAACAGATATGTTCACAAGTTGCTCTCCATTTAGCATTCCATCTGTTTAAAAATATGTGACTCTTAATCCAGAATAAATGCAATATCATTGCATTTCAACATGATACTTTGTATTTCATTAACTAAAATATCTTGCCAAATATTCCACATTGTAACTTGGAAGAAAAAATCATTTGGGGTTCAGTCAGTCTTTTTCTGAAACAAAAACAAATGTCATCAATTCATAAACAAATGTCCGGTGCAGTTTCTGTGTCAGGACTACTTCTTCACATCTAGACATTTCACTCACCATGAAACTCTGAACATATGTAGCAGTACCAACACACTCTACTGTACTGTGTGCTAGCCAACTCTTCCTGCCATTTCAACCCCCAATCCAGCTTCTAGACAGGCCCTTTTCCTGGTTTTCAAATGGTTTTGCCGGGGCTGTATCTTCATGCATCAGGAGGAGACTCAGGGTTCTACTCTTATGCTTCATTTTACCTCAGATAGAGCATCAGAAAGATGAATCAGCAGCCAGGTGCTAACCACTAAGCCTGAGCATCTGAATTTTATCCCTGGTACCCACGGGATAGAAGGAGAGAACTGATTCTTACAAGTTGTATTCTGACTTCCATATTTAGGTCATGATACTTGCACATGTGTTTATTGATACCCATAAGCACACATACACACGCACACAGACTCATAAAACAAATACAAACAATAGCAAATACAACAACAATAAAACTACTTTGTTTCTATGAAGATGCTGCGTATAAGTATTGGAGGGTCATGACTTGAATAGAAGAACAAAAGTTGGTCCATGACACATGGGTTTTAAAGCAATTTATCATGGTCATGGTCATGAGAGGTATACTTCTGGTGACTCTTAATCTTCACTGTTCACTTGACTGGATTTGGAATCACCTGGGAGCCTGCCACATACATGTAGGTGTGTCTTCAAGAGCACTTCCAGAGGATTAACTGAGGGAGAACAACTCATCCTGAATGTGGTGACATCATACGCTGCCTGGAGGCACAGACAGAATGAAAGAGGAGTGAAAAGAAAGCCAGAGCCCATCAGCATCCCCTATCTCTGCAGCCTAGTCCTCCATAACACAAACTGAACTTCTCTCCACCTCCTCCAGCCCCACCTCCTGAGCCCTTTGAAACAGGAACCAAAAGGAGTAGTTCGTCATCTAAACAGGACTTGTAGGGTACTTTGTCTCAGGGATACAAAAGAAACAGATACACTTGTAAATTTAGTCTTATGTTGCTATCATGGCTTATTTATGCTTGTAGTTGAAAAACCACAAGCTAGACTTAATATCATTAACAATGAGATTTTTAAACTTCTGCAAATGATAGTATCCCTTGATAAATAATGTGAATGTAAGAGAGGATAGCTAAATCTAGTGAGGTTGAAATGTTTATAGATGCTGAAGTGTATATTTAAAACACCTCCTAACAGTAAAGTTCACCAATCAACATCCTGATTGTGTTAGCTAAACAAACACCCTGTAGTTATTGATTGCTTGGATACTTCGGCCTATAGCTTGCATGCTGTTTTGTTGCATGTTTTCGACATTTATTCGACATTTAACCAAGATACAAAGTTCAACACAACAGGAAGTCTGTCAGCAGGAAATACATTCGTAAGGAATAGGTATGGACTATGTTCTAGAGTCAATACACACTTGGGCCTTTGTCTCAAATTCTGTGTCACTGTTTCATCTTACGAACACTCATACCTTGCTGAGATCGCCATGGGTATAGTTGGTGGATAGTTCTAAAGACCTCAGCAGATATCTAGGCTGTTATCCTGATATCAAATATAAGGCACCTACCAGCCTGAAAATGTGGCCAACTTCTCTCTGAACCAGATTTTTTTTCAACAAGTTGAGCATTCCAAGCTGTTTCCTAGAGGCCATCCTGTATTAGACTGGCTTCTTAATTTATCTCAGATGGGCCGTAGTGTATTCTGAGGCTGGAGGACTTTCTGTTTTATGTTCCTTCCCAAACTTTCTTCCAGGGGAAGAGATTAAATCCACCCTCCTTTGAGAAAAATCAGATTTTCAAACAGAACACCATAGCTCAAGCGGCATGCCCCACCTTTTCTTAGGGAAATGTCCCCCACCAGTCATACAACACATCCTGTGTTACTGAATATTTCCAAAATCACAGTCTGTTTTGTTCAGCCAACTAACTTTCAAAACAATAAAAATAAAAAATAAAAAATTTAGGAGATGGTTAGCAAACTGGCCTAAGGATGTCTTGGTGCCAAACATATCGGTTATGAGTCAGTCAAGAAACAGAACACACACACCACTCAGTTCCACAAGGCAAACCAGTACAAGTGTGGAACTATGAGATAACACAGATCATTGCAGGGAAAGACCTGTTAAAAACAACAACAACAACAACAACAGAAAGAAATGAGCTAAGTGAATTGCAGGAGATAGAACCAGGTGTTTGAAAGTAGGCCATAGTAGGAAGTCAGCTGGGTTCTTGAAGAGATGCAGCTATGTTCAGAAATTAATGCAAAATTAAAGACAATGAGTTTTTCATAGCACTTTCCCTCCAGCTCCCTTTTTATTTCCTGCTTCTGTCTGCCATTGGCCAAAGCTAATTGGCATTTATTTGGCAAAGGAGCTAACAAAATGTAGGTGGCAGGGGTCAGTTCTATGTTCCATAAAGCCGAATGGGGAAAGGTGAGAAAGAATTCCGATAGTGATAAGCTTGACTAATATTCTATCAGTCACAAATACTAGTAACTAGATACACCCCTGGGAGACTGAAACATCATGTTCTGCTTTGGTAAAAATTAATTCTGGATTTACCAAGGCCTGGACCTTGGTAGATATCAGCAATTCATATGAACTCAACTCAATCAAAGGCTGATTTGACTTTGCTTGAATTCATCTATAAGCACAGTACCAAATTTGAAAATGTTTTCATAGTAGTACATACCTTCAATAAGCTCTCTGGATACCAAGCAATGATGTACCTCCATGCCTCAGAGTTTATTTACTAAACTCCTACTGTGTTCTTCGATTTGAATTGAATGTTTTATCAATACTGTGTTACTTAATCTTAGAAATGCCTGCTTTGGTATGCATTCTTCTTGACTGGGCCAGTACTGCCCACTTCACATGCAAAGCCACCCTCACTTTTGTTCAGGTCAGTAGCCTTACAAGACAGAGACGGTGTTTCCTTCTAGAGGTCAGCTGTTAGTTTATTCAATTGGAGTATTTTGTGTTTTTCTTTTAACGTCCAGTAAAAGAATAATGGTAACACCTTAATCTGGGACAAAATTCAGTGAGCTTGTATTTCAATAAATGGAATTTTAAAGATTAGGGACTCTGAGCTGAACCATCAACACACCTCATGCAGGGTATCTGTCTGGGTTGCTCACTGTCTGGAGCAGACCTGAGAACATGCAGAAGGAACTAGAACACTACACCCAGCCCATCTGGTGTGCCATGAGTGCTTTGTCTGAGATCCAGGAACCTTTTGCCTCCTGCTATCTGTGAGTCTGAAACAAGTTCACTTACTAGTTTTCAACTTAAATAAATCTCAGATTCCTCATACATCTTGCTATTATGAATATGAGACTTGTGTAAAGCAAGAGAGGTGCAAAGTATAAATAGGTACCTCGTGTCCTGTGAGGGCATTCCTGCAAGCAATTGTTTTTCCTTACTCTAGGCATGGTCGCTCTAAATTTCTTAGATACTGATCCCATTCTACTTGCCAGAAGGATGAAAACACTTCAAGTGCACTTCGGTGTAAAGTGATGCATAAAACCAAATTCAGTTATATATTAATTGTATATGTATTAATAACTAATATTATTAACATCTTACCTAACATAACTGGCATCTTTGAGGTCAGAAGAATTTTCATTCTCTTGATATTCCTGAAGAGTACAAAAGTCACCATGCCATATAGATGGTCTTGAACTACGTGTAGATATGCAGAAAATTTTATAGGTGATGAGTTTAGCTCAAGAATTGTCTTTTCCACATTACATTTTGCAAATGTATATCTATTTGTGTATCTATTCAAAACACTTGAAGGTAGTTCTAAACTGGCAGTAGCACCCAGAATTGTTTTAGAAGAGAATTTTATGAGGAAAAATACGCGAAGCTTCCAGACTGCTTAGTGGAAACTGTGAAAGCATTTTGACTTTGAGGTTCAGAAAGTACATTCCCTCTTGCAAACAAGCAAATCACAGAGTGCTTGGTTCTCCTGCAGTGTCAAGCTAATGCATAACCTAGCTTTCACACAAAAGACACTAGAATTCCCTTTCGAGCTTCCTTCATTGAAGCGATATCCGCACTATCAAACACCAGTTCCTAGAAGAAACTAACCCAGCCTGAACTAAAATGTTTTGCAGCTTATGAGAGCAAGTGACAGAGCTGTAAACACTAATGCGCCTTGTACACAGCAGCTCAGACGACATGTCCAAACAGTGTGGCAGATGAGTTACATCTTTGGTCTTTAGTGTCAGACACAAGCACAGAGGGAAAAAGGCAGTCACTGACAGCTTTATTGAAAGCTAATGAAAATTTTTATGGAATAGAAGGAGAAAAGAGCAGCCAGAGAGACTGGAAATGATGCTTCCATTTCTATCCTTTAAATTTAATTTTTTTTTCTAAGTGAGGTGCTCAGTCCTTTGTTACAAAGGTTAAGTTGAATATGTTCAAATGAAGTATTTGAATGCCATTAATAGGCATTAACATTAGAATATCATGTTGTTCTATTAGATAATGTGGATGGAGAGCAGTAATAAAAGCAGTGAAGGTCAAATTTAAATATCAAAGTGCATGTTGTCTCTTGGGAAATTAAAAGACACACAGCATTAAGCCATGTCTGGAACCCCTAAAATCTTACTCTTCAAATGACAAAAATCATGTTATCCTTAGTATTTATTAGATGATACAACAAAAATGACAAGGCCCAGATATAAGTATGCAACTATCACCTGTAGATATTAATGTACAAGCAGATACAGAGGTATGCCTACTTGTGTACACACATGTAACATTTAGAGAGTAAGTCCGATTAAGGAAATCCTGTTGGAGGAAAGATACTTATTTTGATTGTCTCTCTTAGACCCAATCTCTTTACTCACAACACCAGGTAAAATCTTTCCAGTCTTATCACATTTACAATTGAAAAATTATCTATAAAATTACTAAAAAGAATTCCTTAACTTAGAATGTTATACAAATAAGTATCAGAGAAAATAATTAGATTGCCTTAGCAAATGTCATTCAGTTTTTCTAGTCAGTTAATCTATGCACTGACTCTTAACTTCTTAATTTAATTATTTGATGTGCAAGTTAGTTCATTGTTCAAATAAATCTAAAAGTATTCGTTTGTAACTGAAATTTACTTTCAGTTTTACACCGAGGAATCTACCTTAGTTGGTGTTCTGTGAAGAAACACATGACCACAGCAACACTTATAAAGGAAAGCATTTCATTGGGACTGGCTTACAGTTTCCGAGGTTTAGTCCATTATCATCGTGGTGAGAAGCACGGCGGTACACAGGCAAGCATACTCCTGCAGAGGTAGTTGGGAGTTCTACATCTCGTATTCAGACAGCAGGAAGACATTGGACCTAGTTTGGGCTTTTGAAACCTCAAAACCCACCCTCAGTGACACACTTCCTCCAACAAAGCCACATCTCCTAATATTTTCAAATAGTGCCACTCCATAAATATTTAAATATATGACCCTACTGGAGGACATTCTTAGTCAATCCAGCACAAGGACATAATAGGAAAAAGAGTGAACTAAACATGAAATAAAATCACATGATAGTCATGTAGCTTTAAATTTCAGCAATTATTTTTATCACACATATCAGAGACATTCGTTCTTCCCACAAACAATTGGTAAGAGAGGACCATTAGTCAGGTACAATGCCAAGGATCTGAGACACTGGTCTTTTCTTCTACATTCACGGTCCTGCTCTCAGCATCTTCTGAGTCCCTCATCATGTTCCTCCTTCATTGTCGGTGAGGAATGGATGCCTGCAGCAGCATTGGGGCCGAGAATCCTCAAGTGTTAGCCACAATATCGTAAAAGTTTGTGTTCCAATATCTCAGTCTTTGTCTAGCACAGTAAATGATCTTCCAATTTTTCTTCAAAGTGCTCTTCTGAAAGCCTGCCAAGGATTACTCATGCCTCAGAAAATGCCTTCTCTGCCTTAATGAGTGCATCCTGCAGTTTCCTGTCCCTCTTAGAGGGCTCTGAGACTGGCATCTCTTGGTGCTGCCAAATCTGTGTCTGGAGCTCCATTCACTTGCAGGAATGGAAGGAATCCGATTCCATAGCATTCCTGTTTGCAAAAGTCACTCCTGAGTTGATCCCTTGATGAAAAAGAATCCCCCATTGTATGGTTGCAAGTAAATCACAAAGCACTGGATTAGCTCTGTACAGAATCAACCCACTTGGGGATGGCTGCCCAGAGACCTAACATTTTATGACTGTGACTCCTTCCATTTGTCTACTGGGGGAAAGAAGCACCCTGAGGAATGTTTATTACAGTACTGCATATACCCCTTCCTACCCTTTCTACCTTAAACAGAGAACACTTAGTGTCAGCCATTGTTCTGAGCACTTCACATATAATATTCCATTTAATGTTTGGTAGTAATATTGTAAGAAAGAAATTAATATTTTTTGTAGATGAATAAACATGGGATCAGTTTCCCTGAGCATGGCTGTTAAGTGACAGAAGAGTTTTGGTACACTGTTCCAGTTCCAATGACTTATAGACCCATATTTAAATTGCCATGATAAATGCTACTTAGTATTGGCATCTCTCTATTAAATAGTAATTTTGACACATATACTTTTATAACCATAAGAAGAGAAAAGCTAAAATGTACCACTGAAATATTATTGACATAATATTATAAATAACAGACTGAAAATAAAGTCATTTGTCTTAAATCAGATCACAAAATTGCACCATGATTTTCTGCTTTCTCTGGGAAGAAACAGAAAACGCTGGTAACTACTTCATGAAATATCTATAGGAGAATTATGAATGCCTTTAGAAACCACTGCAATGCAAGTCAGCTCCGGATGTCTTGATGAACACTGCCATCTAATGCTCAGTGGAGAAATCCAGCCTTGGTGCAGGCATCCTGACATCATCCTGAGCCTACAGAAGTGGAAGCACATGTCACACGATCACGTGAGATCCTGTCATCTGTTTGGAGGCAAGATTTAGGAAACAACGAGAGACTTTCTCTTTAACATCACAGTCCAGCTTCTGGGAATATTAATTGTAGGGTAGAGAAGTGTGGTAAATGATAAAAATCAATTTCATTATAGCAGCTCCCTATGTATAAGACAAATATTAAGTAATTATAGCAAAACCTAATTGATGAAATTTGATTCTGGTTTCTAAATCTCTTTTCATGTCATCTAGATTTTGTTTTGTTTTGTTTTTGCATCTTGTGCTTCTTCTTGAGGAGTGCATTCATAAGAATGTGTCCTCCCATAGCTTTTTGAAATACATAAAAAACAAAATGCAAAAGATAATGGATTCACAAATGCGAAGACCTGCGTGGGCATCTGATGAATGAAGATGTGGTCTGAGCTCACATTCATGCACATTGCTAATGTAGTTTTATCACTGCTACCCAGCATTTTTAAACTTTTTTATTTATTTTTATTATTAGTTACATTTTTATTAACTCTGTATCCCAGCTGTAGCCTGCTCCCTCATTCCTTTCCAATCCCTCATCTCCTCCCTGCCCCTTTCCAAGTCCACTGATAGGGTGGATGCGTTCTTAAAACTCAATACTCAATTGAAAATTATCTCATAGTATGAGTACACAGGGTGACTTTGGAGCAACACATTTTGGCTGGGATAACAAGATGAAAAGAATTCATTATTCATTGTAATGTATATAGTAGTGAACTAAAAATAAAATGACTCATTTCTCCAAAACTGCCAGTTAGGCTGGAGAGATGGCTCAGTGGGTTAAATATTAACAAGAAAACAGAAGGACAGAGTTCAGCTCCCTAGAACCTACGTAAATGCTAGGTGGTCTCAGGACTCATGATACAAAGACAAGGCATTCCCAGGCCAAGGCTGGCCAGACTAGTTGAACTGGCTCTAGGTTCAAATGAGAGATCCTGTCTCTACCTATAAGACAGATTTCAATAAAGGATGACAACTGACATAATCTGCTTGCCTCCACACACATGCACACACATCCACACACTAGAAAACATGTTCATGCAGGCATGCTACACATACAAACATGTAAAAAAATAAGTCAGTTCTTACATGCTATTTAATCTTAAAATTTAAATATTATATATATATGTATTCATCTCTTTATAAGCTGTATTTTTTACAGACTAAATGTCCTTTATCCAAAATATATGGCATCAGAGGTACTTTATAATTCAGACTTTTCTCAAATCTTAGACTATTTGAATAAATATAATAAAATCCTTGGGGTATGACCTAAATCTAAATTCAAATTTTAAATATATATATTTATACACATTATATATACAACATAGATTATATGTATATATTATCTTCACATATATATCCATATACATGGAGAGAGATGGATGGATGGATATATAGATGATAGATAGATAGATAGATAGATAGATAGATAGATGATAGATATCCCAAAGATAATTTTCTACCATATTTTATTATTTCATGTATAAAGCAAACTTTTTTAATTTTGATTTTTTTCTTCACAATTTATTCATTATATATCCCTATTAAAGCCCGCTGAACTTCTCCCAGTCTCCCTCTCCCTCCCTTTTCCCCATCCCCTTCCCCTAGTCCATTAAAAGGGAGTGTTTCCCACTATTTCCATCTGCACATAGCTTATTAAGTCATATCAGGACTGTCTGGATCTTCTTCAATAGCCTGGCAAGGTTGCATCATCATGGGAGAGTGATCAAAGAGCAGTCAACTGAGTTCATGATAGAGGCAGCCCCTGCTCCCCTCACTCAGAGATCCACATGGAGACTGAGCTGCCAATCAGCCACATCAGAGCAGGGGTTCTAGGCCCTCTCCACACACAGTCCTTAGTTGGTGCATCAGTCTCTGCAGGATCCCCTGGACTCAGATCTTTTAACTTTGTTGGTCCCTTTGTGGGGCTCCTGTCCCCTCCATGCCCTTCTATTCCCATCCCTGTCTTCTTCGATAAGACTCCCTACTCTCTGCCCAAAGTTTGGCCATGAGTCTTAGCATCTGATAAAGCAAAGTTTTATGGCAAAATATGATACTTGAGGCCATCATATTGGTACCCACAAAGTTTTGAATTCAAAAGTATTTGGGACTTGGGTATTTGAATTCGTTTGATGTTTGTGTGACTTTAAAAATTACATCTTCATTGTGTTCAATACAGTTAAACAAGTCTTAGATGATTATGATATAAAGGTAAAAGGTATTTTATAAATAGAAGATTCCAGTTCATGGTAAAACTTGTTTTACTTTTTAACTTCCTCAAGGTCAGAGGTTTCAGTTAGTATAAGTAAACCACAAGCAGACCACTGGTTTCTCGTGGACAGTTCTCAAACACCAGTGGCCCCTCCCAGAGCTGCAGCATTTGGAAGGACAATTTGTATAGTGCATAAGAAGGCACTTCAGGGTAGAACAAAGGAGTCCTGGGTGAGAGGGAGAGATCAGTGGCCAGTGTTTATCCACCTGCCTTTCTCTCTGCCCTTGGTTTGAGTCCCTAGCTGTCCTTTAAGACTGACAAAATAGCTTGGTTACTATTCAGTGAGCAGTAGAAAACAATTTAGCACTAGATCTGAGTCAAAATAAAAGCTGATTTCATCCTATGATATTTGCAGCAGTATCTAAAAAAAAAAAAAAAAAAAAAAACAGGACACCATAGTACCTAGGAAATTTGAAGATACATAAAAATAAGAGTTATTTTTCAACATGATTCTAAATCTGATTTTAAAATCTACTGCCAAATTTGTAACCAAGTAGCTATTCTCATAATAGAAAGTAGTTTGAGTCCATTCAATGTCTGGTGTTCAAAGCAGTATGGGGTTGGCAAAGCCAAAATAACTCACTGTTATATTTCCAATTGAGTACAAAGGAACTGTAGTAGCTTGACCTGACGTTAGTTAAGGCAATGTTGTGAGGAATGAGTTAGCTGGCTAGTTGCAAGACCAAAATTCTTTGAGATTTAATCTTCTGGTATGAAGTACTTCTAAGTATTTTCAGTGACTTCATGTAGAATTTTTAAAATGCAGAACTAACATTATTAGAATAATGGCTATGAACCAAGTCTGGGAACTAGACAGGCATTCATCCTGAGAGAAATAAATCATGGGCAAAATAAATTACTATATTAACTGGATACTTGTTATATGTGAACTAAACCATCTCACTTGTGTCGATACAGAAAGTATAATATAAAAGGAAAAACAATTGTACTGGAATCCATTCAAACGAGCACAATAGTAGTTACCAGGGAAAAATGATTTTGATTGTATCATTAAATTTAAAACATTCACTTTAGGTACTGAATACAACCCTCAAGTGAGCCTTTTATCACAAGCTTAATGGGAAGAGTATAAAAAAAGAAAAAAATTCAAGCTAATGTTTTTAGGTTCTATAGCTCTTTTCACTATGTGATTAGAGTATTGGAAAATACACACTTGGAAAAAAAAATCAGCATTGCATTCCTCAATACAGCCATAAATATAGTGTATAAAGATCAATTAAGATGAGGACAATGGAAATTCATCGGTATCATGAAAAGGTCAACTTTAATAAATTTTGTCAAACAATTTAAAAAACCAATGTGGAAACATAAAAGAAAATTGGGGGGAATGGGGTTGAAGTGTTAGTGAATTGCACTGCCCATCCAAATCTAGGAAGGGCCAGTACTTCTTCACGTTTGACAAAGGCAGAAGCTCTATTCCTGCTAACTCTGGAAGGCTGGTTGCTCTCAATCCTGAACCTTGAGCTGAAATACGCATTGGAGTTTTATGTAGCTGTTATGCCTTGAAAAAATGCCTCTTGTTGTGTTATTCTGATTATATTCTAAGGAAAACGAATACTCATTCAGCAGCTACACATGACCATTTTCCACAGCGGTCCTTAACCCTAGCAGTGGTGTTTCTGTTATCCCCCTGGGAAACCTCTGACAATCAGATGCTATCCACAGAAAAGTCTACATGATTCCCAATTTTGCATTTTAAAAGATCTGTTAGTTTTTATTTTCTGTGGCACGTGTTCACCTGGTTGTATGTATATGCTCCATGGGAATGTCACATGCCTCTGGAGGTCAGAGAGGACCTTGGGTTCCCTGGAACTGGAGTTAGTTACAACCAGTTGTGAGTTACCACGTGGGTGCGGGGAAGCAAAACGGGTCCTTTAAAGCTCTTCAAGTGCTCTTAACCACTGAGCTAACTCTCCAGCCCCTCGAATTTGCAAGTTATAGTTTTCATTTCTTATGACAATGGCTCACTTCCTTATTTATTTTTATTTTTTATTTAGCTTTATTTATTTGCTGTGCTGGGGAACAAACTCTTGATCTATCACATATCAGTCAAGCTACAGCCCCAGCCCTGTCTTAGCTATTTAATAATTTTATTGTTTTTAAATGAACATAAATAAACATGTCAATGTATTGGAACTAGGAGCTACAGTGTTAGGCTACCCTAAAAATGTAAATGAAGAGACTGAGCTGTAAAAATAGTATGAGAAATACGTAAAAATAACAGAAAACAGCTGTGTACAGACCCAAACTGTTGGGAAAACGGCTCTTATGAGTTTAGCTTATTTTTCCTTAAGATGTAGCAGAATTCTGTTAATATTTTGAGGATAACATTCAACAACCAAGTTGCTTTTATCAGGTGACTAGATAGTGTAACTGCCGATGTAGAGCTAAATACTGATCAGGGGTGCTGTCGGGAGTCCTCGGCTCTGCTCTGCTTGGCCTTCTACCTCGCTGTGTGCTTTGTTCTTTTGCTCAGGTGTCAGTCTTCAACTAGCGGAAGCGTATAGCTGTGGAGCCAAAGTCTGTCAGCAGTGCGACACAAGCCCATCATGGTAAAAGGCCAAAACGGCCGTGCACTGTTTTAGCTTCCTGTACCACGAGGTGAAGTCGGTTTCTCCATGCTTTGAGTCACCCGGTGACTTCCACAGACCAACACGATGTGGCAGACATGGCCGTGTGCTTGGTCCAAGCTCAGGCTCAAGAAGCCTTGCTCAGCGAATCCCAACAAGCAACCCAGCAAGCAAGCAAGACTGAGACAACTCTATCAATCAAGGTCAGCAAACATTCTCTGCGGAAATTCAGGTGGCAAATATTTAGGCTCAAGAATCCACAGTCTCTATTAGAATTAATATGCCTGCTATTTTATTCATAATGCAACTATAGCCAAACATTTGTACAAAGGTGCTCTGATAAAACTTTAATTTGAAAAGGGTCAGTGAGAAGGCTCAGCAGGTAAGGCTGCTGCCAAGCCTTAATTCAATCCCTGGGAGCCATATGGTAGAAAGAGAGAATTGACTCCTGAAAGCAGTTCTCTAAATTAGATGTACATGCACCCGCACACACACACAAACAAGTAAACTTTTACAAAAGCAGCAGATTGACAAACGGCCTCAGTTTAGAACAGATGACGTTTACAGAGAGCGGAAGGACTGGCTAACTGAGCCCCACCAAAACCACAGGCTCCAGGAAATCTAAGACAACCTCTAAGATTTCTTTTGTTATTCATTATAATCAAGAAACAACTTAGGACAAAAATTTGAAATGAAACTATATAGGACAATATAATAAGGCATGTGAAACTGACCATAAGCTCAGGCAAGAGAAATGTAGAAGCATTTACTACAAAAGTAAGGGGAACCAAAAAATAAAATAAAATAAAACTTTCTTAAACCAAAACTATAAATAGTGATAAATTTACTTCACTTATTATTTTATCAAAGTTATTGAAATCAATGACATTTGGACATTTAATTATTATTTGACAGTGTCCAAATTAATAAATGTATAGTGAAATATAAATTTATTGTTAATAACCTACCTCATTGTTCCAACCCAGTGGCAGTAGGTAATATCATTTCCAAAGCCTGTCTCTATGTTCCTCTTCAGTCACTAAAAGGAAGGACAAAGCTAATTCACCATATCACATGAAAATTTAGACTGCTAATGAATCCATGCACATAAGTTACATTTGAATCGCCAGGTGAACAGCAATTTATAAACACACTGTATCTATCATTGTTATCATTCAATCAGCATTCTGAGTATTCTGAATAACAAAAAGCTAAAATAGGGACAGAATTTTTTGCCATTGGCAGGTTCCTTGCACACCGGGATATGGGAAGCTGGCAGAAAGAGATCTGACTGAAATCTAAAGAAAAGAAATGGCAGCAGCAGGGTTTCCATTTCAAGAGAAGGAAAAGAAGGACTTGTCAGAGGAAAAAAAAATGTTAATCACCAGCAGAAAGAAGTATGTGGAAGGAATCCTTAACTGCTGAGAAATGACGGAAAGCTAGAGGTTGGAAGGGCAACAGAAAAGCGCCAGTATGTTTATGACAACTGATAAAGAGGCTGCTTCAGCTCTGCCTCCAGCTATTAGAGCACTAAGGAAAAAAATCAAACCAAGGATGCGTTGGCAAATATCTCAAAGAATTAGGCACCATTAAACATTTCTTAAAATCCTGAGAAATGTTTCAAATATTGATACTCATTTTACATAGCCTTCATTTCAACTATTAGATTTTTTTCTTAATGATAATTAGTATCCAGACTAAAATATTTCTGTCACACTTAGGGAATAAGAAGAGGAAGAAGAGCTCATGACACAGACTTCCTTAAAAGCCATTCAAGACATCTGTATCTGTTTCTCTTCTGTAAATGAGATCAAGCTATATTTTGATATTCAATGATTCTTGGGAGGGAAAAAAAACATTTTCGTCCTGCATGAATACTAACAGGAGAAAAACACTCTAAATGGCATTTTAAAGTCAAATTGCTGTTTGTAACCCTTGGAATACAAGTTAAAAAGCAGTACTTTCTGCATTGCCTCAAATCATAAACCAAAAGAACTCAAGAAAGCTAATTTGGTACAGCTGGAAAGAGCTCTAAGGATGCATGTTAATCTAATGACTGTTTAGTATAGAAAATTACAGCTTAAATAATGTATACAAATGTGGATATTCATTAAGGGCTTATACCATTTGAAAATGAGTTATTTTAAGATTAAAAACTAAAAATACTAGCACTTTATTTCCCAGAAACTATCAGTCTATGGCAAGGCATAATTAATGCACACATGACTTCCTGTTAGAGCTTATGCAAATCAGTAGTTACTAAGACTGATATACATTCTTGGTTCAATATATGTAGATCTCTTCAGGGAATGAAAAAATATGCAGTATTAAAAAGAGAATCAACTGGATACCTTTTAAAATCAGCAGTGAAGTAGAAGGAAGACTTTCCTAGACAAACGTGAGTTAGTCGTAATCAAAAGGGACAGTAAGGGAAGGTAGAAGCAATGTCGCAGAGGAGCGGAGACCAGAACCTTGTACCAAGTGGAAGAAAACTATCCTGAAAAGTGCAGAGAAGCAGCTGTTCCTCAGATACAGCAGGGTAGAATGTGGCTACTCACCAGATCCCAGGACATTTGCCATCTTCCAGGATCCAGATCTGGTACTCTTGTTGTCTTAGCCCTTCCTTTATACCACCACTATTTGGACATGCTCCCTGACCTCAGTTCATTCAAACCCCTCTTGTTATACTCCATGCTCTGTTTTCATTTGATACCATTCTCTAGTGACCAGCACTCCATGGAACTCCTTTGGCTTTGAGATTTATACCTGACATGAATTCCTCAAATTATCATAGGTATTCTCATGAAATACCTTGATTTATCTTCTTTGATATATTCAGCCAAATTTCCATGGTCGCAGCTATATTGCCATAATTAAAATTTTTATTGGGATAATCACAATATGATATATGTTCTATTGAGACATAAAACATATGTATTCTACCTTTGATCTTCAACGCAAAATAGTTGAACTTTAATTACTTAACACTAATATATTATAACATGTATAATTAATTGTGTTGCTATATTTGTGATTATAGATAATTGTGTGTATATTGTATGATCAGTGATTATTTTATTTTATTTATTATTGTGGATATGCATATGATGGAAGGAGTCACATACATGTGACAGCATACATTTGAAGGACATTAACAGAAATTGATTCTCTCCTTCCATCTTTTGGATCACAGGAACTGAACCTATATCATCATTGACAGAATTAAGACACTTCACTGTTACTATCAAAACTAGACACTTTTAAAATTGCTTTAGCTTGTTCATAACTACTGAAATTTCTGTTAAATGCAAGATAACCATTTCTTATGCTTTTGTTGCCAAACACTGTATTCTGTATCTTTATATTAAAAGGATAGACTACTTTTCTAATTAAGATCAATCAATCATTTTTCCATTATTTTAAATTATTACTGTTTTAATTATTTTCACCTAAGAGTCTTCCTTGAAACATCAAATATGTAGAAGCACATGATGTTAAGAGCTTATTTTGGCTTTATTGAATTGTTCAATATTCAATAGACTTTTTGCCAATTTAGCTAAAATGTACGGTCCTGTGAAACTGAAGTATCAACAGCATCTACAGTTTTCCCTTAGTGGTCACTTACCAATGGATTAATGTGAAAAAAAGAAGGTTAGTAGACAGTGAGGTCTCATTTGGCTCACAAGTTTGTACTTCAACATAAGTGACCATTTTCTCAATAGAATATGACATTAATTAGACATTGTTATCATTCTAATTTCAATCACAAATTTAAAACAGAAAATAAAGGACCTGCCTGATTAAAAAAAAAGTTGTTTAATTTTCTTGATATCATTGAGTAATCTTCTTTGATATTCTAATGAGAATTAACCCTCAAGTTAAATTTTAAATATATTCTTTTCACTTAATCATGCTGTCTTATTAAAGCTACTTTTATTAGTGATGTCAAATATTAAAATAAACTATAAATGATCTTCAAATCATTTCCTTGAAATAATGTGGGATTATACCTTAAAATTTTACAAATGCAGAGTGACTATTTTTTATTTCTTCACAAATTTATTCATTTATTCATTTTACATGCCTATCACAGACCACTCTCTCCTCTCCTCCTGGTCTCACCCTCCCACAGTCTTCCCCCTTCTCCTCCTTCTCCTGAGAAAAGAGGAGCTCCCCACCCTTACCTCCCCAGGCCCATCAAGTCACATTATGACTTAGTACACCCTCTTCAACTGAGGTCAGGCAAGGCAGCCCAGCTAGGGGAAAGTGATCCAAAATCAAGCAACCGAGTCCAAGTCAGATACTACCCATACTCTTCTGTCACTAGGTGACCCACATGAGGACCAAGCTGCCCATCCAGTTACATATGTGTCACGGGTTTAGGTTCAGTCCATGCATGCTGTTTGGTGGGTGCTTCTAGTCCCGATTTGCCTAGCTTAGTGGACACTGTTGGTCTTCTTAAGGGGTTCTTGTCCCTTCTGAGACCTTCTATCCTTCCCCAAACTCACATAGGTGTGCCTAATGTTTGGATGTGGGTCTCAGCAACTGTTTCCTTCCACTACTGGGTGAAGCCTTGCAGAGGATAATCATGCTAAGCTCCTGTCTGCAAGTATAGCAGAGTATCATTAATAGTGTCCGGGGTTGGCTTTCTCCTCAGGGTGGGTGTCAGGTTGGACCAGGCATTGGCTGGAATTCCCTCTCTCTCTGTTCCATCATTACTTCTGCACATCCTGTAGACAGAAAAGATTTTGGTTTAAAGGTTTTGTGGGTAGGTTGATGTCTTCCTCCCTCCACTGGAAGTCCTACCTGGCTAGGAGGTGTCCCTTCACTCACCATGGCCCCCACAGCTAGGAGTCTCAGGTAGAGACACTCCATACCCTCCCAGGAACATATTCTGTCTTATGTCTCCAGCTAATCTGAGATGTCCTTTCTCCTCTGTTTTCCTTCTCTCTCCCTGCCTTCTCACCTCCTGCCTCTGCTCTGCCAAATCTGATCCCCTCCCTCATTCCCCTCCCTATTTGATCTCCAACATAGTTCACTCTCTTCATCCACTTTCAACATCCATTCTATTTCCCCTTCTCAGTGCAATTCAAGTACCCTCCCTTGGATCCCCCTTGTTACTTATCTTCTTTGGGTATGTGCATGATAGTATATCTATCTTTTACTATGTGGATGCAATCCACTTATAAGAAAGAACATACCAGGTGTGACTTTCTAGGTATGGGTTACCTCACTCAGGATGATCATTTTTTAGAACTATCTATTTGCCTGAAAATTGCATGATTTCCTTGTCTTTCATAGCTGAGTAGTATTCCACTGTGTAAATGTACAACAATTTCTCTATCCATTCTTCAGTTGAGGGATATCTGAGTTATTTCCAGTTTCTGGCCATTACAAATGAAGCTGCAGTGAACATAGTTGAGCCAATGTCATTGTTGTATGGGGAGCATCTCTTGAATATATGCCCAAGAGCGGTATGGTAGGTCTTGAGGTAGACCTATTCCCAGTTTTCTGAGAAAGCACCAGATTGACTTCCAAAGTGGTTGTACAATTTTATATTCCCACCAGCAATGGAGGAGTTTTCCTCTTTCTCCACTCCTCGCCAGCATGTGCTGTCACTTGAGTTTTTGACCTTAGCCATTCTGACTGGTATAAGATGGAATCTAAGACTTGTTTTGATTTGCATTTCCCAGATGACTAAGCATGTGAACATTTCTTTAAATGCTTCTCAGCTGTTAAAGTTTCCTCTGTTGACAATTCTATTTAGCTCTGTACCATATTATTTAATTGTGTTGTTTGACTGCTCTTTATTTTTTATTTTTATTTATTTTTATTAATTATACTTTATTCACTTTGTATCCCCCCATAAACCCCTCTCTTCTCTCCTCCCAATCCCACCTTCCTTCCCCCTTCTCCACATATGCGCCTCCCCAAGTCCACTGATAGGGGAGGTCTTCCTTTCCTTCCTTTTGCTCCTAGTCTATCAGCTCTCATCAGGAGTGGTTGCATTGTCGTCCTCTGTGGCCTGGTAAGGCTCCTCCCCCATCAGAGTGAGGTGATCAAAGAGCAGGCCAATCAGTTCATGTCAGAGGCAGTCCCTGTTCCCATTACTATGGAACCCACTTGGATACTGGACTGCCATGAGCTACATCTGTGCAGGGGTTCTAGGTTTTCTCCATGCATGGTACTTGGTTGGAATATCAGTCTCAGGAAAGAGCCAGTGCTCAGATATTTTGGTTCTGTTGCTCTCCTTGTGGAGCTCCTTCCTCTTCCTATCTTACTATTTCCCACATCTTTCGTAAGATTCCATGCACTCTGCCCAACAGTTGGCCTTAAGTCTCAGCATCTTCTTTGATATTCTGCAGGGCAGAGCCTTTCAGGGGCCCTCTGTGACAGGCTCCTAGCTTGTTTTCTGTTTTCTTCTTCTGATGTCAATCTGCTTTGCCTTTCTGGCTAGGGATTGACCATTTTAAATGGGACCTCCTGAAACTGAAAAGCTTCTGTAAAGCAAAGGACACTGTCATCAAAATAAAAGGACTGCCTACAGATTGGGAAAGAATCTTCACCAACCCTACATCCGACAGAGGATTAATATCCAGTATATATAAAGAACTCAAAAAGTTAAACAGCAACAAATCAAGTAATCCAATTTAAAAATGGGGCTCAGAGCTAAACAGAGAACTCTTGATAGAGGAATATCGAATGGCAGAGAAACACTTAAAGAAACGCTCAATGTCATTAGCCATCAGGGAAATGCAAATCAAAATGTCCCTGAGATTTCACCTTACACCCATCAGAATGGCCAAAATAAAAAACTTAAGTGATAAAAAATGCTGGAGAGGTTGTGGAGAAAGGGGAACCCTCCTCCACTGCTGGTGGAAATGTAAACTTGTACAACCACTCTGTAAATCAATCTGGCGCTTCCTCAGACAACTAAGAATAGTGATTCCTCAAGATCCAGCTATACCACTCCTAGGCATATATCCAAAAGAGGCTCAAGTATACAATATGGACATTTTCTCAACCACGTTTGTAGTAGCTTTATTTGTAATAGCCAGAAGCTGGAAACATCCCAGATGCCCCGCAGCTGAGGAATGGATATAGAAATTGCGGTACATCTACACAATGGAATATTATTCAGCAATAAAAAACAAGGATATCATGAAATTTGCAGGTAAATGGTGGGAACTGGAAAGGATCATCCTAAGTGAGCTATCCCAGAAGCAGAAAGAGACACATGGTATATACTCACTCATATAGACATATAAAATAGGATAAACCTACTAAAATCTGTACACGTAAAGAAACTAATCAAGAGGGAGGACTGCTTTTTTTTGAGTAATATATATATATATATATATAGCATATATATGTGTGTGTGTATTTATATATATATATATATATATAGTATAGTATAGTTAATATAGGATATTAACTTTCTCTGAGATTTAGGGTTGGTGAAGATCTTTTCCCAATCTATAGGTTGGGGTTTTGTTCTGTTTAAAATGTCGTTTAACTTACAGAAGCTTTTCAGTTTATTAATTGTTGATCTTAGAGCCTGAGCTGTTGGTGTTCAGAAAGTTGTCTCTTATGCCTATGAGTTCTAGGTTTTTTCCATGTTCTCTTCCAGTAGATTATTGTATCTGGTTTTATGTTAAGGTCCTTGATCCACTTGGACTGGAGTTTTGTTCAGGGTAATAAATATGGATCTATTTTCATTCTTCTGCATACAAACATCCAATATGACTAGCACCATATGTTGAAGATGTTTTCTTTTTTCCATTGTATGGATTTGACTTCCTTGTCAAAAATCAGGTGTCCATAGGTGTGTGGGTTTATTTCAGGTTCTTTGATTCAATTCCATTGATCTACCTGTCTGTTTTAATGCCAATACCGTGCATTTTTCATTACTATTGCTCTGTAGTACAGCTTGAGATCAGGGATGGTGATGCCTCCAAAAGTTCTTTTATTGTACAGGATTGTTTTATCTGTCCTGGGTCTTTCATTTTTACAGATGAAGTTTAGAATTGTTCTTTCAAGGTCTGTAAAGAAATTTGTTGGAATTTTCACAGAAATTTTATTGAAACTGTAGATTGCTTTTGGTAAGATGGACATTTTTACTTTGTTAATCCTACCAATCCATGAGAATGGGAAATATTTCTGTCTTCTGATGTCTTCTTCAATTTCTTTCTTCGAGGACTTGATGTTCTTGTCATACAGGTCTTTCACTTGCTTGGCAAGAGTTACACCAAGTGTACTTTATGTTTTTTGAGGCTATTGTGAAGGATGTTATTTCCCTGCTTTATTTCTCAGTCTGTTTATCACTTGTGTAAAGGAGATTTTTTATTTTTATTTTTTGAGTTGATTTTGTATCCAACCGCTTTGATGAAGATGTTTATCAACTGTAACAGTTCTTTGATAAAATTTTTGGGTCACTTATACATGATCATACCATCTGCATATAGCAATACTTTGACTTCTTCCTTTCCAAGTTGTATACCTTTGATTTCCTTTAGTTGTCTTATTGCTCTAACTAAAACTTTAAGTACTGTCTTAAACAGATAGAGAGATAACGGGCAGCCTTGACTTATTTCTGATATTAGTGGAATTGCTTTAAGTTTCTCTGTATTTAATTTGATATTGGCTATTGGTTCACTGTGTATTGCCTTTATTGTGTTCAGATATGTGCCTTGTATCCATGATTTCTTCAAGACTTTTAAGAAGAGTTGTTGGATTTTTATCAAATGCTTTATCAGCATCTAGTGAGATGATCATGTGCTTTTTTTTCTTTCAGCATATATATATATATGGTGGATCACATTGATGGATTTTTGTTTGTTGAACCACACCTACCTCTCTGAGATGAAGCTTACTTGATCATGGTGGATGATATTGTTGATATATTCTTGGATTCTGTTTGTGAGTATTTCATTGAGTAATTTTGCATTAATATTTATTAGAGAAATTGGTCTGAAATTCTCTGTCTTTGTTGGGTCCTTGCATGGGTTAGGTATCAGAGTGACTGTGGCCTCATAGGACAAGTTTGGCAATGTTCCTTCAGTTTCTATTAAGTGGAATAGTTTGAGGAATATTGGCATTAGTTCTTCCTTGAAAGTCTGGTAGAATTCTGCCCTAAAACCATCTAGCCCAGGGCTTCTCTTTTTTTAAAATTTTATATTAGTTTATTTACTTTACACCCAAGGATGACCCCTTCCTCCCCTCCTTCCATTTCCAACTTCCCCTCTTTCTCCCTTCCCCTCTTCTTTTTCCCCATAAAAGGGGGCCCCTCCCCCTGTATTAACCTTCTCCATCACATCAAGTTACATCAGAACTGTGCGTATGTTCATCCTCTCAGGCCAGACAAGGAAGCGCTGCCAGGGGAAAGTGATCCAAAAGCAGGCAATAGAGTCCATGTTAGAAGCAGCCCACCCTCCACTCTCCAGATGCCCCATTTGAAAACCATGCTTCTTGTTGGCTACATGAGTGCAGAGGGGATGAGGTCAATATCATGTATGCTCTTTAGTTGATGTCTCAATTTCTGAACGCCACCCCACCCCATGTGACTAGATCAAAAACCTTGCCATAAAACGGGGATTGGGAAAAATAGACTTATTTCTATTTCCTCAGAGGTTATAGATCTATATAACTTGTTTACCTGATATTGACTTAAACTTGGTAGATGGTACCTATCAAGAAAACTGTGACATAGGAATCCAATGTGGCGATGACTAGTGCACACCTTCTCTGAAGGACAGAGAAACTCCATAACTGGTGCATGGATGCGCAGCTTAAACCAGAGCATTGACGTTGAGGCTTCCTGGGCTAGAGGAGACATCCAGTGAGCTGAGACAGATTGTATCCAGGGTCCCATGGTTATTTCATGGTCTAAGAGTGGTGAACTTTTGACCCCCTGCATTCTCCACTTCACATTCTCTGGCTCCGGTGGCAGGGAGGCAGTGGTGGCTGTGGCAGATGCAGGGAGAGCATAACCGGGGTAACGGGGCCTCCTTCCTCTAACGGCCAAACAGGGGACCCAAATTTGAGAGTAGAAAACTGTGGGCCCTCTGAGCTTACCGCATATGCCTGTGAGAGAGTTCCCAGACCCTCTGCGTTTTCCACACATGCCTGCAAGTGAGTAAGTCTGCTAGAGAGTGCATACTGAGCCCCAGTATGGATCCCTCTATGCTGGCCTCCAGACATTGGATCCCTCACACACACTGTGGGCAACATAGGGATCCCTGAGACAGCACTCTGAATGTTGAAGCCGCTGTTCTATAGTTATGTCAGTGGAGTCCAGCCTAACAATTCCTGAAAACAATTTCTGGCAACAAGATCATTCAGCTCACTCAGATCTGAGTGCTTAGAACACAATACCAAGACAGTCCTGCGGGCCACTGAGGCATTCAGGGCACCTGTCCACAGGCACTGTGCCTATCCACTTTGCCTGCACCACAACATGCATGTGAGCTCCTCCCTCACTCTCCACCCTTCCAGGCAGGCACGCATCCACACACACTCCTGTGCTTGCACACGTGCGCCTGCGACCTTCCTCCCTTAACTGCATCTGAAACACCAGCACCCATTCTCAAACCTGTGGACCTCTCTCATCTTCCTGAATAATACTCTGGACTCCAGAGACAGACAGATCCAGTCTGCAGTATAGGCTCCAGGAAAAAAACAATGAAGGCTATGAACTATCAGATGGCTAGAGGTCGGCATAAGAATACAGGCAACAAAAACCGGGACATCATGGCTTCACCAGAATCTCCAAAAGTCAACAGATATTCTATTGCAGTTGAAACACAGAAAAAAAAAAGATTTTAAATTTATAATTATACAGTTATCTGAACAACAACAACAAAAAGAGGCCATCATGGAAAGACAGGAATCTACATTTAAACAGATGAAGGAAATGGTGCAAGACATGAAAACAGAATTAGAATCAATAAAGAAAACACAAACTGAGAAAACCCTGGAGCTGGAAAACTTAAAGAAAAGATCAAGAACCACAAAGGTAAGTATCACCAACAGAATACAAGAGATGGCAGAGAGAATCTCAGGCTCTGAAGATATACTTGCAGAAATTGATACATTTCTCAAAGAAAAAATAAAATCAGAAAAGTTACAATCACAAAACTTCCAAGGAAAGGACGCTATAAAAAGAAGAAATCTACGAATAATAGGAATAGATGAAAAAGAAGATTCCAGGCTCCAAGGTCCAGAAAATATTTTTGAGAAAAATCATAGAAAAAAATTTCCCAACTTAAATAAAGAGATGTCCTTAAACATGTAAGAGACTTACAAAACACCAAATAGATAAAGCCAACAAAGAAACTCTTCAAGTCACATTATAGTCAAAACACTAAAGCTAAACAAAAAGAAAATATATTAAAAACAGCAAGGGAAAAAGGCCAAGTAACATACAAAGTTAGACCTATCAGAATCACACCAGACTTCTTAACAAAAATTATGAAAGCCAGAATGGCCTGGGCAGATGTCATGCAGGCTCGAAGAGAACACAGATGTCAACCCAGACTACTACACCCAGCAAAACTTTCAATCAACATAGATGGACAAAACCAAATATTCCATGACAAAGCTAAATTTAAATAATATCTACACAGGAACCCAGACCTACAGAATATACTAGAAGGAAAACGCCAATCTAACAAAATCAACCACATCCAAGAAAACAAAAGACATATAACTTCGCAACAAAAAATCAAAAGAACACAAGCACATAAATACACTGTTATCACTGACTCCACAATAAAACGAGCTAACATTCATTGGTCACTATTATCTATCAACATCAATGGACTCAACTTTCCAATAAAAAGACAGAGACTAACAGAATGGTTGTGGAAACAGGATCCAACATTCTGCTGCATCCAGGAAACACATCTCTGCAACAAAGACAGATACTACCTCAGAGTAAAGGGTTAGAGAAAGGTTTTTCAAGCGAATGGACTCAGAAAGCAAGCTGGAATGACTATTCTAATATCTAAAAAATAGACTTTCAACCAAAATTAATCAAAAAAGATGAGGAAGAACACTTCTTTCTCATCTAAGGAAAAATCCACCAGGAGGACATCACAATCCTGACCATCTATGCTCCAAATGCAAGAGCACTTGCATTCATAAATAAAACATTATTAAACCTCAAATCACACATCTATCCCAACACCATAATAGTGGCAGACTTCAACACTCCACTCTCACCAATGGACAGATCATCTAGACAGAAGCTAATTAGGGAAATAATGACACTTACAGAGGTCCTAAATCAAATGGATCTAATAGATGTCTACAGAACCTTTCACACAAACTCAAAAGAGTATACCTTCTTAGCACCCTACAAAAACTTCTCCAAAAATGAGCATATAGTCAGGCATGAAGCAAGCCTCAACAGATAAAAGAAGATCAAAATAATCCCTTGCATCCTATTAGACCATCACAGCCTAAAACAACGACAACATAAAAATAAAAAGCCTACACATGCATGGAAACTAAACGACCTTCTACCTCACAACAGCTGCATCAAGGATGGAATAAAAAAAGAAATTAGAAACTCAATAAAAATGAGGGACAACATACCCAAACTAATGGGACACAATGAAAGAAGTGCAAAGAGGAAATTTCATAGCGCTAAGTGTCTTCAAAAAGAAGTTTGAGATATCTCAAACAAACAACTTAATTGCACACCTGAAAGCTTTAGAAAAAAAGGACCAGACACATCCAAGAGAAGTTATGGTTGGAAATAATCAAACTTGGGGCTGAAATCAATGAATTAGAAACAAAGAAAACAATGTAAAGAATCAATGAAACCAAGAGCTGGTTCTCTGAGAAAATCAACAACACAGACAAAACTTTAGCCAAATATTCAAAAAGGGAAAGAGAAACTATCCAAATCAGCAAAATCAGAAATGAAAAGCGGGAAATAAGGAAAGATACAGAAGGTATTCAGAGAATCAATGGGTCTTACTTCAAAAGGTTTTTGACACAAATTTTGAAAATCTAAAGGAAATGGACAATTTCATTGATAGACCCATTTATCAAAGCTAAGCCAAGATCAGGTAATTAGATTAAATTGTCCTATATGCCCCAAAGAAATAGAAGCAGTCATCAAATTTGCCCTGACCGAAAAAGCCCAGGGCCTGATGGTTTCAGTACAAAATTCTACCAGACCTTCAAAGAAGAGCTAACACCAACACTCCTCAAACTATTCAACAAAATAGGAACAGAAGGAACATTACCAAACTCATTCTATGAGGCCACAGTCACCTTGATACCTAAACCACACAAATACCCAACAAAAAAAGGACAACTTCAGACCTAGCTCTCTTATGAACATTGATGAAAAAAATACTCAATAAAATACTCGCAAACGGAATCTAAGAACACATAAAAGATATCATCCACCATGATCAAGTAGACTTCATCCCAGGCATGCAAAGGTGGTTGAATATACAGAAACCCATCAATGTGATCCACTACATAAACAAACTGAAGGCAAACAACCACATGCTCCATCTCCTTAGATGCTTAAAAAGAACTTGACAAAATCCAACACCCATTCATGTTTAAAGCTTTGGAAATGTCAGGGATATAAGGCACATACCTAAACATAGTAAAGGCAATATACAGCAAGCCTATAGCCAACATCAAACTAAACAGAGAGAAACTTAAATCAATTGCACCGAAATCAGAGACAAGGCAAGGCTGTCCACTCTGTATCTCTTCAACACAGTACTTGAAGTCCTAGCAAGAGAAATAAGACAACTAAAGGAAATCAAGAGAATACAAATTAAAAGGAAGAAGTCAAAGTATCACTATTTGTAGATGATATGATAGTATACATGAGTGACCAGAGAACTCATTCAGCTGATAAACACCTTTAGCAAAGTGGCTGGATACAAAATTAACTCAAAAAAATCAGTAGCCCTCCTGTACACCAAAGACAAAAGGAATGAGAAAGAAATTAGAGAAACAACACCCTTCAAAATAGCCACAAAAGACATAAAGTACTTTGGTGTAACTCTAACCAAGCAAGTCAAAGACTTGTAAGAAAAAACATTCAAATCTCTGAAGAAAGAAATTGAAGAAGGTATCAGAAGACTGAAAGATCTCCCGTGCTCATGGATTGGTAGGAATAACAGTATAAATTGCCATCTTACCAAAAGCAATCAACAAATCCAATTCAATTCCCATTAAAACACCAACACAAATATTCACAGAACTTGAAAGAACAATTCTCAATTTCATATGGAAAAACAAAAAAACCCAAAATTGCTAAAACAATCTTGTACAATAACGGATCTCCTGGAGGTTTCTCCATCCATGGTCTCAAGCTGTAATATAGAGCTACAGAAATAAAAACTGCATGGTACTGGCAGAGAAACAGTCTGGGGGATCAATGGAATCAAATAGAAGATCCAGAAATAAATCCACACAACTTCAGTACTTGATTTTTGACAAGGAAGCCAAAACCATATAATGGAACAAAGATAGCATCTTGCAAAAGGTGCTGGCCTAACTGGATGTCTACATGTGGAAATATGCAAATAGATCTGTATTTATCACTCTGCACAAAACTCAAGTCCAAGTGGATCAAAGACCTCAACATAAAACCAGACACACTAAACCTGTTAGAAGAAAAAGTAGGGAAGAGCCTGGAACTCATTGGCATAGGAGACAGCTTCCTGAACAGAACACCAACAACACAGGCGCTAAGATCAACAGTCAATAAATGGGACCTCATGAAAATAAAACTTCTGTAAAACAAAGAACACTGTAATCAGAACAAAATGAGAGCATACAGACTAGGAATGGATCTTCACCAACCCTATGTCTGACAGAGGGCTAATATCCAGAATATATAAAGAAATTAAGAAGTTAAACACCACCAAACCAAGTAATCCAATTAAAAAATGGGGTTCAGAGCAAAACAGAGAATTCTCAATAGAGAAATATCGAATGGCAGAGAAACACTTAGATAAATGTTCAATGTCCTTAGTCATCACAGAGATGCAAATCAAAATGACTCTGAGATTTCACCTTACACCCATCAGAATGGCTAAGATCAAAAACTCAAGTGACAATACATGCTGGAGAGGCCATGGAGAAAGAGGAACCCTCCTCCATTGCTGGTGGGAATGTAAACTTGTACAACCACTTTGGAAATCAATCTGGCACTTTCTCAGACAATTGGGACTAGAGCATGCTCAAGATCCAGCTATACCACTCTTAGGCATATATCCAAAAGTACACAACAAGGACATTTGTTCAACCATGTTTGTAGCAGCTTTATTTGTAATAGCCAGAACCTGGAAACAACCCAGATGTCCCTCAACTGAAGAATGGATACAGAAATTGTGGTACATTTACACAATGGAATGCTACTCAGCAATTAAAAGCAAGGAAATCATGAAATTTGCAGGTAAATTGTGGGATCTAGAAAAGATCATCCTGAGTGAGGTATCCCAGAAACAGAAAGGCACAAACGTTATATACTCACTTATAAGTGGATCCTAGACATATAGGATAAACATACTAAAATTCACAGTCCTAAAGAAGCTAAACAACAAGAAGGAAGACCCTAGGGAAGATGCTCAGTCCTAATTCAGAGGGGCAAATGTGATAGACATCAGAAGTAGGAGAAGACAGGGAACAGGACAGAAGCCTACCACAGAGGGCCCCTGAAAGACTACTAATTGAGGTATCAAAGCTGAGATTCATAGCCAAACTTTCGGCAGAGTGCATGGAATTTTATGAAAGAAGAGGAAGCTAGAAAGACCTAGAGGGGATAGGAGCTCCCAAAGTAGACCAACAGAGCCAAAAAAAAACCAAAACCAAAAACAAAAAACAAAACAACAACAAAAACAAAAACAAACAAACAAACAAAAAAACCAAAAACCTTGAATCCCTAGGGGCCCTACATAAACTGACACTGCAAGCAAGGACCATGCATAGAGATCACCTAAAACCCCTGCTCAGATGTAGCCCATAGACTCATTCTTCATGTGGGTGCCCTAGAAAGGGGAACAGGAACTGTCTCTGATATGAACTCAGTGGATGGCTCTTTGATCACCTCCCCTGAGGGGTGCAGCCTTGCCAGGCCACAGAAGACAACAATGCAAAACCAGTCCTAGTGAGACCTGATAGGCTAGGGTCAGATAGAAGGGGAGGAGGACCTCCCCTGTCAGTGAATAGGGGAGGGGCATAGGAGGAGAAGAGGGAGGGAAGAAGGGATTGGAAGGAGATGAAGGAGTGGGACACAGTTGGACACAAAGTGAATAAATTGTAATAAATTTAAAAAATATATTTAAAAAGGAAAAATCACCCATTTCATTTAGATTTTCAAATGTTGTGGAGTACAGGGTTTTGAAGTAAGACCTAATGATTCTTTAGATTTTTGTCAATGTCTGTTGTTATGGCTCCCTTTTCTCTTCTGAGTTTGTTAATTTGAATATTTTCTTTCTCCCTTTTGGTTCGTTTGACTAAGGTTTTGTTAAATCTTGTGGATTTTCTCAAAGAACCAGCTCTTGCTTTTGTTGATTCTTTGCACTATTCTCTTTTTTTCTAATCTATTGATTTCAGCCCTGAGTTTGATCACTTCATGATATCTACTCCTCTTGGGTGCACTGTCTTCTTTTTCCTGTAGAACTTTCAGGTGTGCTAATATTGCTAGTATGAGATCTCCCCAATTTCTTTAAGAAGACATTTAGTGCTATCATTGTGTCCCATAAGTTTAGGTATGTCTTCAATTTCTTTCTTATTTCCTCTAGGACCCAGTGGTCATAGAATAGAGAGTTATTCAGTTTCTATGAGTTTGTAGGCTTTTTGATGTTTCTGTTCATGTTGAAGTTCAGTTTTAATCTATGGTGGTCTGATAAAATACATGACATTATTTAAATTTCTTTGTATCTATTGAAATTGGCTTTGTGACCATGTGGTCAGTTTTGAAGAATGTTCTGTGAGGTGTTGAGAAGAAAGTATATTCTTTTGTGGTTGGATTGTTTTGTAAATATTAATTAAGTCCATTTGATTCATAATGCCAGTTAGTTACATTATTTCTCTGTTTAGTTTATGTCTTGATAATCTGTCCATTGGTGAGAGAGGGGTGTTTAAGTCTCCTATTATTAATTTGTGGGGTTCGATGTGTGATTTAAGCTTTAGTAATGTTTCTTTTACAAATGTGGGTGCCCTTGCATTTGGAGCATATATGTTCAGAATTGGATGTCATCTTGGTTAATTTTTCCTTTGATGAATATGAAGTGTCCTTCCTCTCTTGATTAATTTTGGTTGAAAGTCTATTTTATTTGAAATTACAATGGCTACTCAAGCTTGTTTCTTGGGTCCATTTGCTTGGAAAACCTTTTTCCAGCTCTTTAGTCTGAGGCAATGTCTATCTTTGTTGTTGAGTTGTGTTTCTTGTATTAAGCAGATTGATGGATCCTGTTTTTCCAACCATTTTGTTAGCCTGTGTCTTTTTATTGGTGAATTGAGTCCACTGATGTTGAGAGATTCTAATGACCAGTGATTGTTAATTCCTGTTATATTGATGTTGGTGGTGTTAGTATGTTGCTTTTGGGGGGGTTTGTTTTGTTTTGTTTGTTTTGTTTTCTGGTGTAGAATTATTTATTTACTGTGTTGGGCTTTTCCTTCTAGCATTTTCAGTAGAGCTGGGTTTGTGCATAGATATTATTGTTTAAATTTGGTTTTGTCATGGAATACCTTGTTTTCTTCATCTATGTTGATTAAAATTTCTCTGGGTATAGTAGCTGACATCTGTGGTCTCTTAGGGTCTGTATGTCATCTTTCCAGGCTCTCCTGGCTTTTATAATCTCTGTTGAGAAGTCAGATGTGACTCTTATAGATCTGCCTTCATATGTTACTTGGTGCTTTTCCCTTGCAGCTTTTAATATTTTTCTTTGTTCTGTATATTTTATGTTTGTAGTGTTATGTGGTGGGAGAATTTTCTTTTCTTGTCTAATCTATTTGGTGTTCTGTTGGCCTTTTGTATGTTTATAGGCATCTCTTTCTTTAGGTTGTGGAATTTTTTTTTCTCTGATTTTGTTGAAGATATTTTTCTGAGCCTTAGAGATAGGAATTTTCTCTTTCTTCTGTTCCTATTATTCTTAGATTTCATCTTTTCATAGTGTTCTTGATTTCTTGGATGTTTTGTGTCTGGATTATTTTTTTCGATTTCACATTTTCTTTGACAGACATATCAAATTTTCCCTCCATCTCTTGTATTCTCTTGGTGATGCTTACCTCTGTAGCTCCTGTTTTCTTCCCTAAATTTTTCATCTCCAGGATTTCCTGAGTTTGTTTTTTCTTTATTGCTTCTCCTTCCATTTTCAGGTCATGAACAATTTTATTTATTTCCTTAACCCATTTCATTGTGTTTTCCTATATTTCTTAAAAGAGATTTATTATTTTTAAATGCCTTTATTATTTTTATAAGGTTAGATTTAAGGCCACCTTCTTGTGCTTAGGCTGTGTTAGAATATCCAGAACTTGCTGTGGTAGGATATCTGGGTTCTGATGGTGCCATGTTTCCCTGGCCCTTGTT
>CM053745.1:56079071-56109785 GCA_028658305.1 Pachyuromys duprasi
GGCTCTGATGGCACTGTTGGCACTGTTGGCTCTTGCAGAGTGACTTCTTAAGCTCTTAAAATCAGCTACACTCTGAGTTTCACATCATGTTTTGAAATTGTACAATATAAGATATTTATGTGTGACAAAACAAATGTAATAAGTTACATCTCACTATTTTCATGCAACAAGGTTTATTAATAGTTTAATCACCATGTACTGAATACCTATAAGAAAGCATCATGAGGAAAAGATTGATAAATAAGGTAATTACCATTCTGGCATGATAAAAATCTGCCTTTAAATGAAGTTCATTGCTTTTGAAACAATCCTGGCATTGTGTATGTGCATGGATATATACAAGGATACACTATGGATTTTGTCTTCAGATTCATATGGTTTTCAGTAATAATTGCGCTCGGTATTAGATGTGTGTACAAGTTACTTAAACTTTTCAAGCCTTACTTTTCCACATCTATGAAGATGAAACAATAATATATGTTTGGAAGTAATGTGCGATGAACATGTACACACACACACACACACACAGTGCTTAGCACAATACCTAACTCATCCTAAATGTTATTCCAAAGTTGTATTTTACTGAGTGTTATTGCTGCAGGTCAGGGAGGATCATGTACAGTGACAGTGTGTTCATTTACTGTTGTTCAAGAAGCAAACAGCCCAAATACAATTACTTAATCAATACAAGTTTATTATCTCACAGCACTATAGATCTAACATGGATTAATCCAACACAGATTTCATCAGCCTCAAACCAAGAAACCTGAATTAATTTCTTTAGACTCTAGGTTAAAACTTGTTCTGTGTGTTTTCCCCGCTTTCAGAGGCCACCTGCATTTCTTAGTTCGTGGAACCTTTAATCTATTTTCAAAGCTAGTTATGGATTGTACTCACACATTACACCCTTCTGATTGCATCCAGAAAATGTCCTATACTTTTAAGGACTCATTGACTAGACTGTATGAACAAAGATAATAATGGACATTCTACCCCCATCCCAAGGTCTATAGCCTTAATCATTCCTTTGGCTGTGCAATCTAACATAGTCTCAGATTTCAAGGATTACAGCATGAATATCCTGAAAAAGCTACTAACTTTCTTACTAGGTGCATTGGGGTTGAATAGAAGGTGCCTGCCTGTCTTACAGCACTAGAGTCAGAAACTCAGATTTATTAAAAATTATACCTTGGGCTGGAGAGGTGGTTCAGAGGTTGAGAGCACTGCCTGCTCTTCCAGAGGTCCTGAGTTCAATTCCCAGCAACCACATGGTGGCTCAAAACCATCTGTAATGAGATCCTGTGCCCTCTTCTGGCGTGCAGGTGTACGTGCAGGCAGAACACTGTATGAATAATTTAAAAAACCTTTTAAAAAGGGGGCATGGGGTAGGGATTTAGCTCAGTGGCAGAGAGCTTGCCTAGCAAGTGCAAGGCCCTGGATTCAGTCCTCAGCTCTGGAGAAAAACAAAACAAAACAAAACAAAACAAACAAACAAATAAACAAACCATAGCTGTGGCGTATATAGGACTGTCCTGAAAGCATAAAACCAAACCTACAGAAATGTTAAGCTCTTCAACTGCCCACATGAAATCATGTTTACAGTAAACTCCATAGAGGCATTCATGACATTGTACAGCTATCCTAAAGACGTAGTGTGAAAATATATTCATTTTGGAATAAATCTATTTGTGGCTAAAATACTTGAACTCATTGAAAATACTTTCAGATCACTAACCAGCTATTGTAGATTGTTTTCTTCTGAGCATGGTAGTCACTACCATCTTATCAGAAGCAGCTATGACTTCTCATGGGAGAAATTCAAGTTTTAGCCTGCTGACATGCCTTCATTGCAGGAAAGTATGGGCTGGGTCATTAGGCTCTTCCCTAAGATACTTCTCTCCAGCTGCATGAAATTCAGCTCCAGCTACATGTGTTTTCACGATCCCGAGATGCGTTAGGATATAGAAAATGTAAGGAAGGAAAAGAAGACCTCCCCTATCAGTGGACTTGGGGAGGGGCATGCGTGGAGGAGGAGGAGGAAGGCAGAGTCTGGGAGGGGAGGAAGGAGGGAGCTACAGGGGGGTACAAAGTGAATAAAGTGCAATTAATAAAAAATTTTTTAAATGTAGAAGGTTAACTGAAGAATGGTGTTCATTTATGCAGCTATGGGAAGGGCACCATCCATGCTGTGGTAAGTTAACATTTGGTGGTGTGGGTTTGAGGTTACCTACGTAGCCCTTACACATACCCTGTAAGCCCAATAAACACAATGATTTGCAAAGCTGAACTTTGGTTTATTTGTGATTCATTTTTAATTTTTATTAGTTATCACAATTGAGGACTTAGTATTAATCAGGATAACTAACAAGTCAGTTTTCAACTTACTTTGACTTCTGTCTAATGTTAATTTGTGTAACCAAAGTTGAACTTTGGTAGAACCATTCTTTGGCCTGTGATTGGTGCCCTATCCCAGCTGAATAGATGTTTCTTTGCATCTCCTGGTGAAGTCCAGACAGTTCCAGTGTGTCCCACACTTACCTAAGGCTTTCCTGATTAGACTTCTGGGGTTCTCTGTGAATGTCACAGTCTTAGAAAACTCACAAGGCTGAAAAGCTTCATCTAGAGAAATTAAGGTGAGGGCTATCTAGAGAAATTAAGGTGAGGGCTCTAAGCCCATCAACCTATATAATTTGGCAATGTCATCATATCATGTTTTCTATATAATGATCAGAGATGTAATAAAGAATTCAAGTAAATTGGGATAATTTTTTTTAAAGAATTTAACTTGTAAAGAAAATACTATATGGGTCGTTTTTAATAAGCTATTGTATAAGAGTGTGCAATCAGACCAAATTTTAAATTAAAAAAAAATATGTATCCTCATTACAGATATTTTTGGTATATGGCATATTACAGAGTTCTGAACCCTAAGTTAGGCTCTGGGGCATAATAGGATGAAAAACAACTATTCACTATACTAAGTAAGGCAAAACTAGAATGGAGATGAAACTCCACAGACTAATACAAATCCCTCATTTAAGCAATAGAGGAAGTTGAATGTCTAAAGATTTAAATGTAATTGGCTCCTCCTTTGATACATAATTCACTTTCATATCCTCTTACTAGAATTCATTAGTAAGATTGAGTTCTTAAGATTAGGGAGGTCAGGGCATTCAGCAGAACACTGACTCCAATTATCTTCATGATTCAAGAGGAAAAGGTGGTGAAGAAGATGCCAAGCACATTAATATCACTAGAGAAACAAGCACAGAAATAGAAGTTGCCTTGTGTGGCACACCAGGGCATGCTTACCAAGTATGGCAGCTTGTAAACTTCAGCAAACTGCTACGGCTTTCTCAGCTCAGCTTCATTGAAGACAATGTAGCATAAAGCATAAGACCATGCCCCCGCTTCAGCATCTCATGGTTTGAATCCTGGCTTTTCCAACTTTAGCCTGGGACCGCTTGTGCTTGCCACATACTCTGATTGCAACACCTGCTTTAAAGACTTATTAAAAGAAATAAGCGGAATAACAGAGCATTTAGGCTCATGACTGAGGAAAAGCAAACAGCTGAATAATGAGCATTATGGCAAATTAATTTGCAAATAACATTGTGAAGAATAATAATAAATGCAAATACATATCCTTATAAATGTCATTGTTATGAATATTCATATTCAATCAGCATTATATACATTTTACTCAACCCAAGTATTATAGACTATTATCCTCTGAGCATATCGACCATCTTCGTCATCAGACAAGCTATAACTATTTGCAATCCACCCTCAAAATAGAGCTTGTTAATAGGAGTTGGACTCTAATAGAAGGACTATGGAGAAGGCATTCAGACCCCTGCCTGATCTCAGCCACCCCCTTGCACACCTCACAACTAGCTCTATGTAACTATTTCTTAACTTCATATGGTCTCACATCTTTGGAGGTGATAGAATGTGTGAAGTGTGCAAGGTTTACTAACGGGAAGCTCCAGCTTTGGGAAACTGCCCTTCCTGCTAAAGTAAGACTTTCATTGGCGTGGCTGCTTTTGGCTCATCACACTCCCATCAGTGATCTTTCTCTCCTGCCTCCTATAAATGTTGCTGACACTGAATGAGGTATCATAGAAACTGAATGTGCCAGTGTCTTGATGATGACCTTCACAGCCACTAGTCTATGAGAAGTGGTTCTTCCTTAATGCTATCCAGCTTATGGTATTTTCTTATGGAAGTTGTAAAGTTTAACATCTTAATTTACATTGACAAAGTTTCTAAAACCATGGGCCCAGCCCTTCACCCTAATAACTCTCTAGTTGTTTTTCCACAATTCACAAAGTAGGAGTTAGGCTTGGAAAGGTACAGGTACGTGAGAATCTTGTATTAAAGTGGGACTGGAAAAGAATTCAAATTGAGTGACCGCTGGCTCTCTGCTAACTTGTTAAATTATGTCACCTTGGCAGTTTAACAGCACACTGGAAATACTTTCAAGGCAAGAATATTTATGTACACAACTCTTGGCACCATAAATATTTGTCTGGATTTATCCAGCTTCAGGCAGATCAACACCATAGGAAAGTTGTGATTTAAAAGGCTTGTGTTTTTATTCATGCAATGTTAATAGAATGGAAAACAATTCAGTATCTCAGGCAGGAATGGTTTTATAGGCATTAGCAGGTGGGAGACAACATAAACCGTTCCTTTCTTGACATTTTAAAGCAACTAACATAATTTGAAAGCATGCACATTTCTGTGTCATTTAAATACTGGAAGTATTAGTGATAGATAAGGTTTTGTAAAAAGCATGAATCTGAAGCATTTTGTTTACATGGGGTAAAGTGCTTATAAACTTTGGTAAATGGTAATGGAAGTTATACATTCATTCCAGAGCAATGCAGGAATGTTCTGTACAATTCCAAGCAACCCTTTAACCTTGTGAAAAATGAACACTGAATCAGAGCAGGTCGAATAAGAAAGTATAATAAAGGCAGAAATAAGTAAGCTTACTGCAGTTCATTCCCACAGTAAACAGTAAGCTAAAGAGCACATTTTATGAAGACTGTGATAACCACCACACTTTTCATCTGGCTTCTTGCTTACAGAATGAGCTTCTTTCTTGATACTTAATTCTTCCATAACTCTATGGATGTCTCCCTTAGTAGGACTGATAGAGTAACTTCATGTTGAATTAGAAATATCATTAGGAAGTATCTATTCATTTATTCCTCGAGTATGTATTTAGCACCAAATGCCATTCACAATAATTAGTTTCTCTGCTTTGTAAAAACTTACAGTTAATGGTGAGAACAAAAATTAATGAAAAAGATTCAATGAAATTCAATAAAAGCTAAAATGTATGATATAAAAATGATTTAACTTAGTAAGTACAGTGCTGAAGAAATACATGAAGGAAATGTAGTTAAATCATTCAATGATGCAGACGCTGTGCAGAGAGCAGCTGCCTTGCTATATATTCTGTATGCAGTTCCTACCGTCCATAAACCCACGGCAGTTCAAGAAACAGAGTTAGAAGCTCTACTCTCCCTTTCACCAGAACACAACAGTGTAATGTCCACGTGTGTCAGTGCACATCTCCTCTTTTTACAGTCTGAACCCTTATCTCCCGTAGTGTATTTTAGAAACTGGTCCCAACCCATCTGGTCACTATGTTCTAATCGAATGTGACATATTGAGAGATACCTTCTACCTTATTTCCTGTTATGAAAAGCACAAAATGGCATTTGGGAAGGAGTAGTCGGGGATGGGTGGATTTGTTTCATGGCATATTTGAGTGGCAGGCTGGAAATCATGGGGTTTATTTTGAGGTCAACTGAGTCAATATAGCACCGCCACCATTGTCTTGTTACATAGGCAAGTAAAAGAACAAATCTATAAAGTACTTGGTAATACATCATTAATAATAAACATGTATAGATTATTTTATTGTTTGACTAGGAAAAATAAAGAGAAAACTCTTAATTGTAAAATATATTTGAAAGCCAAACATTAATGGGCATATTTTATTTGAATAAGCCAATATATGTGTGTTGTAAAATCAAAAATATAGAAGGCTTAACAGGCCTTTAAAATTAAGAATATCAGGTAATACACATTAAATATGGTTTCTTAAAAATGGCTGTCTGTATGGCCCATGTAATTAAATGTTTAAAAGTGAGGGGTCTGCCACCAGATAGACCTTTGCTGCTATTTTGACAATACTGTTTTTATCTCAGTTTTATGAGACCTTGAGCAAGTAAGTTAAGTAACTGAGTCTCAATTTCTTGACTTATAAAGTGAATATACAGTCAGAAATTCAAAGTTTCTTCTTATTATGGTTAAGTAACATTATGTAATTAAAGCTCTGCATAGATAGCAAGGGTTCAACAAACTGTCCTTACAGCTATTCTTACTTCGGAAAGGAGCCAAAGATAAAAATGGTCTTTGGCCCAAAGGGGGTAATTTTGAAAGCTTCATCTGGCTGCTGGAGGAAGCAGCCATTAATAGCTCTATGACATATGCTGTCAAGGTGGTAGAATATGACGAACTAAAAATCACCCAGATGCGAACACTACAAATGCTAAATGAAGTTTACCTGAATCTGTAATGTGGAGCCAAAAAGGGGAAGTACATAGATGCCTTAAAGAAAACATTGTGTGAACAGTGACAAACAGCTGTGCCATCTCTGGTTATTGACAAGGACAGTTTTCATACATTAAAACTTAAATACCAAAGGTTCAAGAAATGAAGTCTTGAGTCCATACAGCAAAGTTAAATCTAAAACCCTTGCATAAATCTGAGCCCTACATGTTTCAGGAAAAAATGATATAGAAAAATAGAACATAGAAAGAGAAAACAATAGAAAAACTATCAGAGCAATTTAGACTTGAA
The DNA here is from genome assembly GCA_028658305.1 of Pachyuromys duprasi. Lineage (NCBI taxonomy): Eukaryota > Metazoa > Chordata > Mammalia > Rodentia > Muridae > Pachyuromys > Pachyuromys duprasi. Next base: position 56,085,954 of record CM053745.1, read on the forward strand.
GAAAACCCGCCTTCTCCAATTTAACAAGGCAATAGGACCTGAGCCTGTCTGTAAATCTTGGTGGACAATAAAAAACAATACATATCATCTTTTGCAAATTTTGATGTGTGGACTAGAACCTCACATGACAGCTTGCTTGTCTTGCGTCCTTGAAAGGTACTTGTGATGGTTTGAAGAAGAATGACCACTATAGACTCATATATTTTAATGCTTAGTCACCAGAAAGTAGAACTCTTTGGTAGAGTTAGAAGTGTTATGAGGTGTGGCCGTGTTGGATAAAGTGTGTCACTGGGAGTGGGCGTTGAGGTTTCAAAAGCCCATGCCAGGCCAGGCTGGTGCACTCTCTCTCTCTCTCTTTCTCCCTCCCTCCCTTCTTCCCTTCCCTTCTCTCTCCTACATTTCAGGATGTAGCTCTCAGCCACTGCTCAGGTACTGGCCTGCATGCTGTCATACTCCTTGCTATGACAATAATAGACTAAACTGTAAAACTATAAGCAAGCATCCAATAAATGCTTTCTTTCATAGAGTTGCCTTGGTCACAGAGTTTCTTCACAATACCACAATGGTGACTAAGACAGTACTGTTTGAGATAGGCATATGTAGCCCAAGATGGCCTCAAATTTTCTATGCTTCTCCTTCTCCTGCCCACTGACTTCTGGAAATACAGGTATGTATTTCCATGCCCAGTTTGGGTAGAATGTGTTTATATCTTGTCAAGCCAAACAATTAGTAAAACAACAACAACTTGTCCTGTACAGTGAGAACGAGCTGACCATATGATAGGGACAAAACTGTCATGAAGACAGGACATCTGTAAGATCCCTGCATGCCTGCAAGGACCCTGAAATCACAACGCAGAAATTAGTTCAAAGCTACTTTAGAGATTCTACCATGAGCATTGTTCCTACCAACTTTATGTAATAAGGAATCAAATAAGCTCTTTAGAAACCAGGATATAAACCAGGCAGTGGTGGTGTATGCCTTCAGTCCCAGCACTTAGGAGGCAGGGGGATCTCTGAGCTCAAGGGCAGCCCGGTCTACCGAACAAGTTCGAAGACAGTCAGGTTACACAGGGAAACCGAGTTTTGGAAAAAATTAAAAAAAAGAAAGAAACCAGGATACATAAAAGTATTGAAAGAAAAACTGGCCTTTCTCAAGATGGGGAGGGCCTTGAAGCTCTATCAAGCAGACCCACTTCCTATTCACACTCTAGTTGGGGAGAGTGATTGCAATTTCAATAGCCAGTCTCCTGTTCTTGCCATTGTGTAGTGCCTGCTACCTTGTCTTCCCCATCATGATGGACTGTATCTCTTCAAAACTCTAAGCCAGAATAATCTTTTTCTCATGCATTGCTTTGTTAGGGTATTTTAAAACAGTAACACAGAAGCAACTAAGGCAGGATCATAGAAAGATAAGAATAAGGTAAATGAAGGTAAAGGTCAAAGAAAAACATGATAGCTCAATATACAAAAACTTTAAGTGATCTCTGGATTATGATAATAAAAATAATTCAGGAAATCTATTATCTAAATTAGCAGGTGAGAGTGTTCCTAAATTGGGAGAGAGATCAAATGGCAATTTATGAAATAAAAATCATATGGAAAAAGCATGGTTAATAAATTGGTAGATAGATAATATGAGATGATGGCAGGTAAGTGATAAGCAAATTAGGTGATATATGATTGAGAAGAAAAGACATGATAGTGATATTATATAGAAATAGACATAGATGAGATATGTAAAGACATAAAAGACAAAAGTAATGAACTATTGTTCATTACTGATACTATACTTCTAAACAACAAAAGACAAACCATCTTGAGACACCCCAGATAGACCAGGCTATTAGCCTAGATTTCTCCATTTCCCAGAAGGCAAATAGCCTTGTCACCTAGTGAAAAGAATAAAATGTCTACCGCATCGCATCTTGAATTGAGGCAAAATTTAAAGAAGATGTAATCTCTCTGACTGTATTATTTAACACAGCTCACTAAAAGTTAAAACAATGGAATAAAGATCCAAAGCAAGATTTCTTGCTGCCCTAGGATTCAGCAAGAACTGTTCTTCTAGGATACATATTTCAAGAATATTCTTCCCAACCCCAAGGCTTCTACACAAGCTAAAAACTATATGCATAATTAGTGTGAAATTGATCCTAGAGATGAAGACTGATGTTAATTTGTCCATATAATATTACAAGAATAAAACTGGTGCTAAATGGTAGTTATCAATAGGTTTTTATGGAACAGTTTTATTTGGTTGAAAACTGTGCAGCAGTAACAGATCTGGCTCTGTTTGTAGAACTGAAGACTGTATTTCACGAATCTTCTACATTCATGTAGCAAAGAATAGAGCACTATTTGGAAGGCAAAAGCTGAAAATATAGTTGAATCTATCCCATTACTAACTTCTTAGAAGGTTTCTTTTGTTGTCATCACAAAAAATAAACTTGTTTCAGTTTGCTGAAATATCCCTTGAGGAATGTACCTTGGTAGATGCCATCTTGTTTACTATGGCTGTGCACGAGGGATCATCCATGTCAAATTGATTTAACAAGCCATGGGTTTTCAAAAGTAGATATCTTTCCTGCTGATGAGTCTTGATTTCATCAATTATAGCACTTCTTGTTTCAGGTGCAATTTTTCACATTACAAAAGAAATTAAAGAGCTTTACAACCTTCTCACCATTCAAAAAATATCCTACTGTGTAAAGCTCACTGCTGTATGACCTTTCCTAGGGAGACTTGAACAAACATGCATTCACTCTAGACAGGGAATCCCAAAAAGAGAAAAGCTTTACTTCACCCAAGTCTGGCTTTATGAAACAGCTTATCAAGGTTACTTAATGGAGCAAGGGTGAAGTTCTTGTTGCAGGAACATGAGGAACTTAGCATCATTTGCATCTTCATGTGTTTGGTGCAACATGGGTGAAACACCCTGTAGGCAACTACAAAGGGGAGTCTCCTCTTCCTCCACAATTACTTATTCTTTTTCTAACTTTATGTATGGATCTTCCAAACTTTGTAACTTTTGGAGGCTCCTGAACCTGCTAAGTTTCATGAGCTTCCTGGGCCTTCTAAGTTTTGTTTTCTGAGTCTTTTCAGTTTCTCTCCTCTTTCCAGGAAGGAATGATTTCAAATTGGAGGCAACTTGTTCATAACATTCATGATAAGGCATTGCCCATCTATAGATTTATATGTGTTTTAAATATTCTCTATACATTAAAAGAATACATATACTGCTTGGTAAGTAATGCTAATAATTTCACTGATTGTAATTGAATACTTTTTTCAAAAATAATGGGAGAGAACATTAATTCCTTTATATAACGAATCTATAGAAATTACCTAGCTATAGTCAACATATATGTACTTAACATCTACATGTTAAACGTACAATAAAATCTACTGATAAAGAGACCAAATAACTTTGCTCCATACAATTCATTGGTCTTTTTATTTCATAATCCATGCACTGGTTTTCTACAACAAAACTTTCACGCCATTATAACAAAGCTTACCTGACAGAAATATAACTTAAGGGAAGACACATTTATTTTGATTCATAGTTTTAGAGGATCTCAGTCCACATTGGCAGGAAAGGCATTATGGTGCAACTCAGTTCAATGCAGTGGGAAATGCGGCCTGTCAATTCACATTATGGCAGACAAAGAAGCAAAGAAGCTCAGAACTGCCGGCCAGGCTATACCCATCTGCCCCTGGGTGACCTCTTTCTGCTAACTAACTTGGCATTACCTCCCAAATGTCCCACAGCTTCCCAAAACAGTGCAACCAACAGGAAAACAGGTGTTCAAAACATGAACCTTTAGGAGATTATTTAGGATTAAAATTATAAAAATCTAAAGTGATAAGTGTTTTGCCTAAATATTTATCAAAACAAGGAAAAACTTTTAAAAATTAAAAAGAATAGGAACAAGTTGGGTACTAAAATTCAGAATAATTTCACACCTTTCATTGAAGCCATAAACAAATTCATAAAACAGCCAATAATCATCATACTCAAGAGCACCTCCAGGCTACTAGCAGAACTGAAAGGCAACCAAAGATTTATTTGCTTTCTGACAAATACCGAAATACTGGAGCACTTACATAAAATGGTATTAGTTACCCTTGTGTGTGAAGATTTGAATTTTATAAACAACCTTAAATACTAAATTATTAAAGGCCTGAAACATAATTAGTAAATAATAGAGCTGAATAAAGCCAGAAACTAAGAGGTTAAATATTGGGATAAAAAAAGACTATACTATATCTAATATAGCTGGATACACCAAAGAAATGAGAGTAGAACTTAAGATTAAGTTGTGAAAAATCGTTAGCTGTGCAGCCCTGATTGCAAGGGGAGAAACATAGATGTTAGGGTATAATGTGTTTAAACTAAGAGTTACAAGGCCTTTCTAGACACGTGTCCTCAGTTCTTATTACCTGATAACAATCTATATGAGGAAAACTAATATTTTCCTAGTATTTATTGTATGCTGACCATAGACAAGCACTGTGTCAAGCATTTGGCATATATTGGTTCACCAAGTCCTCACTGAAGCTTTATAAATAAATAATCAACTCTATCCATGTCACAGAGCAAAAACAAAGTAGAACAAGGTTAACCGACTTGTCTGAGATCCCTTTGTCAGAGAGAAGCAGGTAATAAGAGCAGTATAAAATGTGTGTATATGTGCACAAGCATATGCATGTTAGAATACAAGAGAATAAAGTTTAACATTCCAATCATTTCAAGAAGCAAAATTCAGTGGCAGTGACAGTCACAAAGCCATACACTCATCACCACCATTCACTGCTACACCTTCTTATTAGCCCAAGCAGACCCTTTACACCATTGAAATGAAAACTCCTCAATTCCTCTTTTCCCAGCCCCCATCTACTTACTTTTATGAGTGAGTAAAATAAAAATGAAACTCTCTTCCAATGAGAGATAAAAACTTAGAATCAATAACCAAAGAGTTTAGTTTCTGCGTTTTTTAACAAAAAATCCTTTATAACCAGAACCTCTGGTTTATATTTGGGATGGAAACCAGTCAGAGAGGGAAGATCTGAGTGCAGGATGGAGTTATGAGCAAAGATATGGTTAAGTTTTTATCAAATTCTAAACAATACTGTTTATAATATAATAATAAAGTCAATCTGTAGCTTTAAAAATATAAAAAAAAAACAAATCAGCAGATGCCAGTGGTATGTAAATTTGAGAGAAAACATATTCTAAGTATTCTAAGATTCTCTCTTTTCAAAAAGAAAGAAACATTTGATTACTTTTACATTTTTGTAAAGTTTGCAGGTAAAATAAATAGGAACATTTCCAGAAATATACCTGCCAAGCATGCTCCAAATAAAAGATATAACATGGTGGGGGGAGAAGGGTGGGAAATAAGTTCAGTCTGAGAGAAAACAGGAAAAGTTAAAACACATAGTAGCACAACTATGAGCTGGTGACTCCAATGTGGGTCTTAGACTGGAGAACATATTCTCAGATATCTAGATGTTAAAACATAGAACGCTAGATAGATGTTAGGTAGGTAGGGAGATAGATAGATAGATAGATAGATAGATAGATAGATAGATAGATAGATAGATAGATAGATAAATAGATAGATAGATAGAACATTCAAAAATAGAGCACTCAATTCTACTCTGTAATTTCAAAAATCAGAAAAGTAGAATGTTATACAAAAGTAATTACAAGAAAAGATACGTTAAAGATACAGCCATAATCTAATAAAAACAAAAACACTTAACTAAAGAATAAAAAAAACAAGCTGTGCACAGTGACACACACCTGTAATCTTAGCACTTAGGGAGGCAGAGGCAGGTAGATCTTGCTTTATAGACCACACTGGCAGAAAAGGCCAGTGTGGTCTATATAGCAAGTCCAGGACAGCCAAGGCTACACAGAGAAACCTTGCCTCGAAGTGCAAATAGATCTATATCTATCACCCTGCACAAAACTCAAGTCAAAGAGGATTAAAGACCTCAACATAAAAGCAGATATCCTGAATCTGACAGAAGAGAAAGTGAGGAAGAGCCTTGAACACATTCACATAAGAGACAACTTTCCTAAACAGAACACCGACAGCTCAGACACTAAGATCAACAATTAAGGAGATCTCATGAAACTAAAAAAATTATATAAGGCAAAGGACACCATCAAATGAGAAAACAGCAGCCTACAGAATGGGAAAAGATCTTCACCAACTCTACATCTGACAGAGGGCTGATAACCAAAACATATAAAGAACCCAAGAAACTAGACAGCAACAAACCAAATAACCCAATTAAAACATGGTAGGCTGTTCTAAACAAAGAATTCTCAACAGAGGAATATTGAATGGCTGAGAAGCACTTTAAAAATGTTCAACACCCTTAGGTATCAGGAAAATGCAAATCAAAATGACTCTGAGATTCCATCTTACACATGTCAGAATGTCTAAGATCAAAACCTCAAGTGAAAGTTCATGCTGGGGAGGATGTGATGCAAAGGGAACACTCCTCCATTGCTGGTTCAAGTGCAAACTTTGGAAATCAAGTTGGCAGTCCTCATAAAAATAAGAATAAATCTACCTCAAGACCCAGCAACACCATTCCTAGGCATACACCCAAAAGATGCTCCACCATATCATTCCATACAACCATACCATAAAAAAACTTGGTCAACTAGTTTCATAACAGCTTTATTCACAACAGACAGAAACTTGAAACAATCTAGATGTCCCTCAACCGAAGAATGGATAAAGAAAATGTAGTGCATTTACACAATGGCGTATTACTTATCCATTACCTAGCCATTAAAAACAAAGACATTATGAAATTTCCAGGCAACTAGATGGAACTAGAAAAATCATCCCAAGTGAAGTAGCCCACCAAGGAAAACAAACTCTACAAGGAACTTTTAAAAAGGAAAATTATGTTATTAAACAAGAGTGTGACTTGAGAAACTTCAACATAATCTATAAGAAATACAATGAAGATAAGTAAGAAAGTGGCAAAATAAAGAAAAGAAAAGAAAAAAATAGAAAAGAAAAGAAAAGAAAAACTGTCTTTGACCTGAGAAAAGACTCAACAAAGCAAAACAGAGACAGAAAGGACATATACATCTATATAACCAGGCAGTGGTGTCGTGTACCTTCAATCCCAGCACCCAGGAGGCAGTCACATCTGTGAGTTCTCAGTCAGCCTGGTCTACAGAGTCATTCTGGTCTACAGAGTGAATTTCAGGAGAGCCAGGGCTACGCAGAAATACCCTGTGACTGAATGAATGAATGAGAAATAAATAATGTTACTTAGACTACTAACCAAAGATTTGTATCTATCTATATAAAGATATAAATATAAAGCTTGGACAAAAAGTCTTTTCTGAAGTTTTCCATGCAGCCATGGATGATACCATGCTTTATTGTGTGGTCACAAGGTTACCTAGTCTCTTCCTTTCTTAAAACCTACATAAGATTCAATTCAACTACCCATTGCGTAAGTGTAGAAATTTAAGACCTTTTCTGAAGACAATGTGTCCATATTCTTGGGACTGAAGAAAACAGCAGCTTCCTAAATCCTCAGATCTCTTCTACTCCGCCTCGAGTTAATTGCTGTGCCTTGTTCTGTGTCAGTTACTCCTTTAATATAGTCACCTCAGGGGCTACCCTAAACCTCAAGAAAAGACCCCTCTTCTCATCAGTGCCGAGACTAAGCCTCTGAGATGAGCAGCAAAAATTTGACTGGAGATTCTCAAGGTCTCAACAGGGCAGTGGTTAGTCATTTCCTGCCATGGCACATTTATTCTGTGATGCATGCCAAGCTCTAACCATCATAACGGTCGTAATTTCCTATCCAGCGGGCTATACTCCACCTTCTCTGCCCCTTCCCTTTCATCCTCACCTGCTCTTGGAAGCCCAAAAATTTCTTCTACCACTCAGTCACACTGCTCCTTCCCCATCTGCTCAAGGGTTCATGCTATCATTTGTTTCAGCACTTCTTATTCAAACCATAGTCGATGTAGGAATTATTGAGCTATTAACATATTTTCACCCTGATGTATTTAAAAGAAAGATGAGTGATTCCAGGGTTTAAATTAATTAATGATTCTCATAACAATAGCTCATATTTTAATGTTCTTTCCTAGCTATGATTTTCAATCTATCATATAACGAGCAAGATTTACTTTAAATCATAATGCATTTAATGTATATTATGTATAATGTATTTCCTATTGTTAAAATCTCCATTTTGGAAACAACTGGTCACTGTACAATAAAAATTTTTAGGTTTAAATTTTTAAAATTTAAGCCATTATGTAAACATGTATGTCTCTGGTCTCTCTCCCTTCCTCTCACTCTGAATGGTTTTCTACAATGCTACCACCTGCTACTCTCCAGAAAACGGCTAGGAAAGATGGGAAGTGGTAAGCAAAGTGGTCTCCTAGGCAAGACTGTGATTGACACGTTTCCTAAACCACATCCTCTTCACATAACAGTGTCCCCTAGTTTTGTGACTTCCTCATCTCCAACACCAGTAGTATTCTGAAAATAAATAGTATTCCATTGATAAAAAGAACAAGCTACTAAATTTTAGCATAAATTCAAAAGCATGAGCAGCATAACTATTAGGATAGTGTTTAATGTACCTTTTCATGATAAAAGAACAGAGTTTGACTCCAGACAATGACATTAGAGTCAACGTTCTCATTCATTTAGTATACAGCCTCTCTTTAAATAATTCTGCCGTCTTGCCTTAGGCTGCCATATTTAACAATTTGGAATCAGCAAGTAGCAAACCTCATAGTGTAATAGTTTCGTTCCTCAGTTCCCTAGGACTTCTAAACCTCTTTTCAGTATAATGATGTTTACAAATCGTGACATGGGAAGTTGGTTGGCAGCTCCAAGCAAAATGGATTTCTCACTATGAGGTTTAAAAATTTCCCATTACATGATTGTAACATGAGGCACATCCTAACAAGGTCCCTAGGAGGGCTAGCTGACAAAGCAAAGCATCTTTGTCACCTCATTTCAAAGCAGCCAGTGTGTCCATAAACACAAACTATTCAGAACTAGGTCTGGGGGAAAAAATAGGAAAACTTACCTAAAATAAGTAACTAAAAGTTTCAGTACCCCAGTTTCAAATATCTTAGTTCTCTAAATTCTAGTCAGGATGGAAGCATGTTTAGAAGTTATGCCCCTGGTAGGATACAAACTTTCCATTCTTGGCACAAAGGTAGATGTGAACAGGAAAAAAAAAAAACCTGCATTTTACTTATGTTTTCAAACAAGTTGCCTTTGCTTGTCTCTTTTCTCAGCAGGTACCTCAGCCAGGAAAACAGCAGCTGGAGGCCGGGAAACCTGTACATAGAATCAATACAACAGTTTGTCTCTTCCAAAACTTTCCCCTGAAATTTGATGAAGCTGCTATAGGAAGAGCACTGTCTCCAAGAAACAACTGTTACTGATGTTTTAATCTTGAAAATAGCAATAAAGTTATAAATAAATTTTATAATTTATAATTGAATTTTTATCTTTTTTATAATGTATGACTGGGGCTGGGCGTGTACCACCATGGTAGAGCCCTTGCTTACACATGTATTGGGTTCCAAACCCAGAACAGCAAAATAAAATTAATTAATTAATTAATTAACTAATTAATTAATAAGCAAACAAACAACAACAACAACAAAACCCAGATCTTTAAATTTAAATTATGTCTGTTCTAAAAAGGCTGCCACAAGATCACTCCTGCTGTATAACATTATGGAAAATGCAAAACAGTGAGGACCATGAAGGCATTAGTGGCCAGAGATGGAGGGGGAGAGAGACAGATGTACAGGACTTTGAGAGTGATGGAGACAGACAAGGAATTGGACAGATTCCCTGGAAGACAGACAGATAGGGAGAAAAACGGTGGCTAGGTAATAAAGTTGCCGAACTTCCAAGGTGCCCTGCTTCTTTCTCATCGTTTTGAGCTGAGACAAAAGCCTGGCAGCTTAAAAATCAAAGGCCTTGTAGGATGTCGTATTGTGTTTTGTTTTGTTTAGTTTCCTACCAGTAGATGTCCTACTGATGGACTGACTGAACATGTCCTGGTCATGCCTTCTTACACAATAATTATAGGCCAATCAACCTTACCATCTTTCTTCAAACTGACCGAACCTAAGTTAGTGGAGAAAAACCGTTCCAAGACTTAAAAACAACAATAAAAGGAAAACAGTCCTGAAAAAGAGCCTGGAATTTTCAGCTTCTGTAGGCCCCCTTTGCTCTGTGAAGAGTCATTTTTCTCCGAATGTTTGCTGCATGCTTGTGTTTTCTCACTCCAATAAATACCTTTCTTCAATTGCCGATTCTGTCTGCTGCTGTCTGTGGCAGTAGAGATTTCTCGGCTGCTCCCTGTCCTGCAGATTTCTCCTTCCTTTTAAGTTTTTAACTGGCAGAAAACACAACTGCAATCAAGACCCTCAGTTTCTGTCAATATTGTATGACTATTTCATGGTGAGTATTTGCCATGGTGCACTATTAAAGCCCACAGAGTGAACACCAAAAGTAAGTTCTAGTCTAGACTGCAGACTTTAGGTGACAGCAATTAGGAATGTAAGTTCATCTTTATAACAACTCTCATGAGAGTAGTTGATAATGGCAGAAGTTGCATATGTAAGACAGGAAGCTGAGAGAAATTCTTGGTAATTTGAGCCCAATTTTGCTGTGACTCTTAAACTACGCTAAAAAAAAATGTCTGTTTTAAAATACAGTTAGCAGCTGAGGTAATACGTGAAAACAATGGCACTTACAAAACCCAGCAGTGGGGAATCCACACTGACAGTATGTGTTTTTAGAAAGCAGTGACATCAGGAATGAAGGGAAATTCTTGTACAAAAATTTAGAACGGGATGTCTGCTTGTACAGAAAATGCAAGTACTTTTATTCAGTTTCACACATGATCTACTGTCTGTGTTCCGTAGTAACTGCAGAGGTTGAAAAGGAATGAGCCTTCTTGCTGTGTGCCACGGAAACAGCGCCACCGAAGAGACTTCCTTGGCTGAAAATAGAACTCTGAAGTTCCAGTTTGAGCTATTCTTTTCTTCAGGGCTGTTGAGTCATTTCCTCTCTCTAACCTTCTTCCAAGAAGGGTCTTCTGAGAAACCTAAACTTTGAAAGTTACAGAATATTTGGAATTTTATGTTTTCTGAATATTTCATAATTCAATGGTATGCACATGAGAACTGGGAAAGAGTATCAATCCTATTTGATTCATTATGACAAAACCCCACATGTTCATATTTATATCCTTACCATGTAAAAAAAATATGTTCACAACACCTTTCATATAGGCATAAACTACCATCTCCAAGGTGAGGAGCAAAAAGAAAATGATTAGGAAAAGATCAGACGAGCCCTCTAAGCCCAGAGAAGGACCACAATGAACAATACAATTTTGTGGCTAACGGCATTTTGACTTCATGTATATAAAGACATGGATATTCTTTCATATACAGTGAACTAAAATTCTGTGTATTATCTATGTGGTTATTTTCCTCACAAAATTAGTATGGCTCACAGATATTATTTGTCCCTGAACCCATGTTGTCTTGCTTATTATTCTACACTACACCCTTTAATATCTATAAATAAGTCATCAAATTGTGTGCGAGTGAGAGAGACGCATATGCACACACACATATACAGACAAGCCAACAAACAAAACCCTAAAAGGCAAAGCCCTTGTACTTTCACATTGTGTCCATACACCTCTAGAATTTCTTATATATGGATGTAAAGGTCTTTCAAGACAATAAGGAATGGAAATAAGTTTAGAAGGCACTAACATGAAACAGTTATGGAAAAAACCAAATAAACAGTTACATAATCTCCTAGAATGCAGAAGTATACAGAGTTCAATGGTTTTAAAATGTTGAATTTGGTCTTTGGAGAAAGCCCGATGAATAGCATGCTTGCTGTACACGCATCCAAGCCATAGCTCAAAGCCTTAGAACTCATGTAAATGTTTGGTAGGCATGGTGGTTTGCCTGAATTTCAGTTATCAATAGTTGGAGACTAGTGGTCCTACAGACAAGCTCTCTAAGTTGGCTAGCCCTGTTGGTGAGCTCTGGGCTACACTGAGAGACCCTGTCTTGATTATGTCAGCCTGAGGCCTCCACTCACATATACCCTGTTCAGGCACCCTACATGCATAAACACATACATGCAAATGTTCATGCACACACACCCCACACACACATGAAAAAGAGAAAGACTTGACTGAAATTAAGTGAAGATGCTTCAAAGTTCAAAATTGGGGTAAATATCACAAAATGAATGAAGAATGTGATTGAATACAAAAGAGGCATGCATATGAAAGGCAAACTAAACATTGCTCAGAGCAAATGTATAGAAAACAATGGCAGGTTCCATTTTAATTAAACTTCCTTTCAAATTTTCTAGTTATTATACATCGGTAGAAGAATAAAGCATTTAAAACCTTACTCAGTATATTCAATGGGTACTTCAAAAAGTACAACATTTTTACAAATGGTTAAAAAATATCCTTTCTGGGATATACAAAAACACTGAAGGGCTCATTATCTTTTAGTCTTGCTTAAAGTAGGCATACTTAAAGTCTACTAAGCAATATAAATATACACGTAATTTATTTTCGCGTAATTTATTTCGCAAACACTTGGCCAAGGTTTAAGCATAAGAATAAGCTTCAATGCCTGTAAAAACCTGTAAAGATCATGCCTAAAATAAAAGCATACATACTTCAATTCACTCAGTCCTTTTCAGGAAAATAATGGAAACAGATTATGTTTATCTGAAGACAGGAGCACTGGCAAGTGTGGGAAGATGGATTGATGAGCCAGGCCCTCTTTCTGTCTTCTAACATGAAGATGGATGGTGATGCTAAGCCACAAATCAAAGAGATATAATACAATTTTCAGTATGTTTTAAAGTTATTTATCCCATTCTTTAAATCCTAAAAGTGACAGGACATTTATTCTTTTATGAAATTATGTTCATAGCAAATTTTCCAAAGATAAATAAAAGGAAATTTCACCAGTCTCATGTTGGTTTGGCTTACTTTGGGGGCACTTTGCGGATGCAGCCTTCCCTAGTCTGGTTTCAGTGCCCTAAACTGAAGTCATATGCTCACATAGTATACTTGAAGCACCATTGTTTTATTCTGTGATAGAGGCTAAAACTGGAGGATTCAATTTGTTTATAACCCCTTGCTAGATACATCTGACATTGGCCCAAATGATAAGAGCAGAGTTCTGCTCTCCTGCTCTATTCCCACAATAGCAGTTCTCCTGTTTTCCATATTAGGCAAGGCATATGTTTGCTTAAAGGATGAACTCAGCTGCACACAGGTTTTCAAGAGAATTTGATCTCTAATACTAAACACGTCTAGTTCAATGCCTTATTTCTGTATCTAGTCATTTGCTGAGGAACAGAGCAACTGTTCATCAGTAGATGACATGAAGCTAAGTGACAGAGGCTGGTCAATGTAATATGCTTAATAACAACAACCATTTCAAAAAGTACAAAAACCACGAGTGTCTAGTAGAGAAAACCTAGATGTAACCTTAAAGGGGAAAGCCCCCAAATTTCACTTCTATAAGCCCTTCTACTCACAGGCTTTTTGGTATCTCATATCCTGTGTTCCTCTTTTCATATCAACATTTACATTTCAGGCCAGTTGCTTATTCCTGTGTAAGTTAGAATATTGTGCTAAGCATGGGTATAGCTTTATTTCTAATGCCTCTTTAATTAAAAGCTTGGCAGTGTGGTTCTGATAAGAGAAATAAAGGAACTGAATCAAACTTTTTTTTAACCTCAAAATGTTCTGAATCAAACTTTTAAAGAAAGTGAAACTTTACAAACTATCAAAGGACTCTCCAAGTACAAAATGCATTTACTTCTTTTTCCAACAAATATTTAGTATGTTATTAATCATCATTCCCATAAGCTTTGTCTTCCAAAGAAACTTAAAAATTACAAAGCAGACCTAGAACTGGTACAGGGGTAGCTTTTAGCCTTACAGACTGAGAATCTACGTTTTGTCAGAAGTGGGAAAGGTCTCCAAATGTAGAGCAAAGATCACAGGATTATGAGTCAAAGAGGTAGGTTTGAGCTCTGGCCCCACAGGTTATTAACTGCCCAGCCTCTTAAGCAAGTGACTTAATCCCTATGAAAGGGTAAAGACACAATACCTAAGTCCCAGGGCTGTGAAGATCAGATGGAACTATGCTTAGAAAAGCGTTTTATACCCTGTCCTGGACTAAACACTCGGTGTTTAGAAGGGCTGCAGGAGAAACTTGTGGAAGAAAAGAGACTTCTACGCCAGTAGGCACCCAGCAGGGACTCCCTGCAGGCGCCTTTTGAAGGCTGATAAGCATCTCCGACAGCTGCGTTAGAGACAGCCGAGACCAGGCTAGAGGGCAAGGGTCATGCCCTTTGACCCTTTGCTCTCAGCTCAAAGGACATCTGCCAAAGATCCCCTGGAGGGAAATAGAACTCTAAGGAGGAAGGCACAGAGAACATTTTTAATGGATTCTAACACGCAACATGCTGTTTCAAGCCCATGCATTTTCCTGACATAGTGTTTGTCCTCTGTATCCCATCACCAGCTTTATAATATTCCGTCCAAGTGTTACCACATGTGCAAGTCTGCCTGAGTTCTGCAGAATGCTTGAGATTCATTTCGCCTTGTGTAGCACTCATTTTTAGGAACCTGTCACCCAGAGTGCCTTCCCCTCCCCCTGAATTTCTTAAGGCAGGGGTCATGTGATCTTCATCTCCCATCTCTAAAGTTAATTGTGTTCTGCAAGCTCTGCTTAGACAGTTGCTAAAGGAACATTTTTGTTGTTCCAGGAGATCCTTGGATCAGCAGATCAGCTACATCTGCATTTGTTTGCGTGCTTTTAAAATTAACGATCCATTCCTATCTGCAATTTGGATTCACCAATTTTAAATTAAGGCCCTCAGGACCACCCATAAAAAAAAAAAAAATTAAAGTGATAACAGTTTTAAAACACCCAGGACATTCTAACACAGTTTATCAGAGACTGGCATTTAAAACCTCTGCATTCCACCACTGTGTTTATTTTGTTGGGTTTACAATACAACAACAATAACTTTATAAACACACACACACACACACACACACAACTGCCTCCTTAGAATGGCTTATTGTCCCCTTTTACTTCAATGTGTCATTTCCACATGTGACTCTCTTTCCCTATGTATTAAATACTCATTTTATAATAGGAGTCTGCTCCTGACTTTTCAAATTCTCAAAAGCTTCCTACTGGAAAGTCTAAGCACACACACCACTGTGGTTGTGAGAGTTATGCGCCGTCTACTCACAAACTAGACCCAGAAATTCTTTTTGCAAAATAGCTGCATAAGTATTAGAGAGGGGCTCTGTAGCTGCGTGTCCCTCAGAGAAGACTCTCAGCAACTGCTGGCTGGCGTTCTGCTGAGCTTCCAGCTCAGGCATTTTTACGGGAGAGTGGAGATGTTCCCGCGCAGCTGATAAGCAAGCCCAACACCACACAGAAGCTACTGAAGAAGGGCTCACCCAGGGAGCTCTGACCGGAGTTACTTTCCAACCACCGCCGTTTTGGAAAACAGACAAATATCTGGGCTGTGGCATTTAGTAAACTGACTTTTGAAAAAAAATAAACCTGCCACATGCCAACCAAAATAAACACCATCCTTTTGGGATAGTAATTTTCACTGGAGGCTGTTGAGCGTTTTTTTTTTTTTTTTAATGACTGCTACCATAACCTAAGATTATGGATCTCTGAAACTAAAAATGTTTCAAAAGTATGACAAAATGTGTGGAGAACTGATCTGAATTTTGAAAACAGCCAGGAGAACCATGGCTCAAAATCTGATTAAAAGATAGGGAGAGACAAGAAAATATGATTATGTAGCAAAACTAATTTTGATTCTAGTTTTAATTTAGTTCCAAAGCCAATTACTAACATACATTTTGAAAGTTTTACAAAACAGAAAATTAGAATAAATTTTATTATGTAATCTAATCTTGATGAGATTCATTTCAGTGTTTACATTTGAAGAATGTTAATCAGATCACCGCTAAACCATGGTTTAAGAACTTTGGGGAAGAAACTATTAGCTTAACACATAGATTTTTAAACTACTTTTCATATTTATATGATTTCAAAAATACCTCAATTTAAACAAACCTTTACCAAAAAAAGGGACAGCCTCCTTGGGCAGCATGCTGCCCGTACAGCAGAAGGTCCTGGCTCTTCTCCCTGCCCTGTTCCCCACTTAGATTTTCTGTAATGTTAAAACAGTTCTTCATGTGAGAGAGAAAAAAAAGTGAGAAAAGAAATATTCAAGGTGAAATACCAATGAACTACTCTTATAGAAAGCAGAACGTTCCTGGCATTGTAACAACAGGTCACACGCTCTTGGTGTGGGCACGACTCTACTTCCAGTCTAGGGTGTGTGTTTGCAAGAAGCACAGAGCATGCGCAGGATGAGAACAAGGAAGGACTACAGTTGAGCTGGAATAAAGACCCTTGTCAATCTTTGAATGTGGTCCAGTCTTGGGTAAAATGAAATGGTGTTCAAAACTCTTCTCCCATTCTTAATTACCCCTCCTGTCACCTAATGACTTTTATTAAGGTATTATCTATTAATATTTCAGGAATGCAAGTGAACTGGCACCCCCAAAATTAGTTGAGGATAAAAATGTTTTGTTTTGTTTTCTTTTTTTAGTTTCAGGGGTGATTCTCTTAAAGGTCACAAGAGCCTGAAAATGGTTGCTTCATTCTCTCAGTGAGTAAGAATTGGAAGATATATTTATAGTTCTCACAGGCTTCTTAATGAAAAGGGCTGAGTCCAAGGAGAAAGCCCTCAAGGAGTTGAACACAGAGGCCTTCTATCTCACTACCTCAACTCCTGCCAGGCTTTTGGCTACCAGTTGTGCACCTTGGGGGCAGTGCTTAAGATCCCCAAGATGTTTTCATTGTACTGTGATGCCATTGCTAAAGAAGAAAAATATTCTATTCAATGGCACTTTTTAAAATATCAGAAGGAACGCTTCGCTCAGAGCCAGCATAACCAGTGCATATATTAGTGGGGTGCATATGCAAGGGGACAGAAAGGGAGGTTGAAGTCAGCCTCAAATACATCATAGAACAGTGGGGAGTTACACGCAAGGCGCAGGGCTGGCTTCAGAGGATGGAAAATTACTAGGAGGAAACATCAGGTGCGGGAGACTGGCTGAACTGATCTAGCAGCATTCTTGCCAAAGACCTCTCAGAGTCATCAGGCATTCCCTGGGGTGTTGAGCAGCTGATACAAAGGATGAGGAATCCCTGACCAGGTATCAACCATGAGCAGATGTGGAAGCAGGAAGGCGGGGAGAATCCTGCTAAACTGCATTCTTAAAATAGGGGAGGGGGCTACGCCTGGGATTCAAAGTACCTAACCTGTGATTGAGATAAAAATAAATAAATTAAAATTAAAAAAAGAACATCAAAAAAAATAAATTCTTTAAGAATTATACACACACACACAAAAACTTGATTAAGTATTAGTGTGGGATTGAGAGAAATTTCAGAAGTTGGATAAAAGTTTGTCTATGAAGAGAATTTTTTTTCACCAAATGGCAGTGACATCTGAATAAGGGGGAAAATAGAGTTATTTAAAGAAGAGTTGTTGAGTTCTGGCCTTGAACAGCCAGGACAGTTTTTCACTCTTCCCCAACAGTTGTTGTTGAAAACTTCTAGGAATGTTACCTCATTGGTGGTGGGGTGTATATTTGTATTTGAAATGTCTTGCTATTCTATGCATAAAGCAAGTATAGAGTATGAGTTATGGATGAACAGAAGTGAAAAAGGAGCCCAGACCTTTGAGGACCCACATACTGATAACCAAATTTCAAATCTCCACTGCTCCCGAAGCTGCTCAGTCTGAATATGACTCAGTATCTGTTCTACTTCTCTAAACAGTGTGGGTATTCCCTTAACTCCAAAATAATGGAGATGATAAACAAAGCCTACAATTTAACTTTACAATGCCTTGCTATAAAATTTCCAGATTTGCATTGGAAAATGGCACTGTGAATGTTAGCCATATTTTACCTGCCCTTCTTCTTGTTTTCATTTAGAAAATCAGAACTTACAAGTGTATTTTATACACATTATGTATTTTCATGATACAAATGCATATTGCTGTCATAAATAAAGCTATATATTTATCCTTCTAAAATCATTTCTTCTCTTATTTTTCTAATAGAATATTGCTAACAACAATGCTGCCCTAAAGAAATGCATCTAAATTTATTCCTTGGAACTAAATGGAAATAAATGTTATTTATGAAACTTGAGACTCCATGAAGCAATAAAATGAGAGAAATTCATTAATTTCTGGTTCAAAGACATATTTTATTGTGACATAATCATAAATATTCATGTAACGATACTGGTACAAATAACAACAATAAGTATCTGTTCTTTGCATGGAAGAAGAGTCTTCTAACTATGCATGCTGGAAGCTCGAAGCAAAACATTACAAGGCAAACTAAAGATGCATCTGGCACCACGTTAGCTCCCTCTAGGTACCTCGAGCAAGGTCCTTTAATTGTCATGCCTTCAGCTCCCTGACTATATGCTAGTTTCTGTCACTAAGTTACAAAGCATAAATTCTCTTTCTTTCCTTTTTTCTTTTAAAAATATTTTTTTTACTTAACGCTATGACCCATTCCCAGCCTGCACTTGTGAAGCCTTTTCCTAACATACAAAAAAACAAGTACATTAATAAGATTGTTGAAGAAAAATGTTTGTTGTAAACAAAGGTAAATATGTAAAACTTGACCTCATTACTACATGCTTTCATTTTATGAAGAATAATATTAGGGACTTCTCAGGGGCTTCTGTGGGTAAAGGTGTGTACTGCAGAGCCTGCTGACCTGAGTTCAACTCCTGGGACTCACCTGGCGGAAGGAGAGGACTGATTCTCTCAGGCTGCCCTTTCACCTCCACATGTGTGCTGTGAGGAGCAGACCTCTCCCCCAAAAGAAAAAAAACCTAAATTTTAAAATATTATTGTTTTCCCTTTCTTTTTCTTGACTTTCCTTGTCTTACTGGGACCCTACTGATAGCAGGATACGTGTCTTCTCTTCCCTGTACGTTACCATATTTCACACTTAGAAGTGTATCTATTCACTGTTCCCGTGAGCTTAACAAGAAATGTTTAATCTATCCAGCTTTCTATGTCATGCAGGCTTTGATATAATTCTTCCTGTAATGCCTCTTAATTTGTTGTCTTTTCTCTCATTTGAGTCTCTCCATTTCTACAGTACTTTAAATTGTATTTCAATACATCAGACTCAGATCCATGCCTCCAATTGCTGGCTGTGTTAGTTATCTGTCAGTATAATACTCGACATCCCAGCTTTTATCTGGGAAGCTTCTCTGTGCAGTAGATGTGATTAACACGGAGACCCACAAATGGCCAATTCAGAAAATAAGAGAGTGCAGAAAGCTTAGCCCAAAGGGAGCATTTATACTGCACCCCCACCCATGGCTCAAGGATCACGGATGAAGGGTCAGAAAAAATATAAGACCCAAAGTTGGTGGCTGACCATAAGGCAACATCCTCTAAAAACAGGGTAGTTGACCTGTACCATCCTTCAGTTTTAAACATGAGACCTAGTTTATAATACTGTTCTGGCTTCATAATTCTGAGACTTGTGCACTAGCTGCTCATTTAAGTGGCTAGAACTTAATGTTACTGTAGTATAGACATGGTTTTTATTATATAATTATATATCTTATATTTATATGTGATATAAATATAACTAATTACATATTATATACTATATAATTATATATTAATTACATAATATATAATAAATAATTGTTGCTTTAATAAAGGGAAGTTTGTCATAATGATCCTTAAGTTAAGGGAACACTATAGCTTCCTACTTTTTATTCAGTTTAGTTAATTAGAAAGGTCTTCTATCCCTCCCCCATACAAGCTGGGGAGTGACAGACTGGCTAGATCCCAGGGGAGGACATTGCAGCCAGCCCTGAGGAGACAGGATGAGCTGGGGTTGGATGGAAGGGGAGGAGGTCCTCCCCTGTTGGTGGACTTGGAGGGGGCAGGGAGGAGGGAAATGAGGGAGGGAGAGGGAGGGTGGGAGGGAAGAAAGGAGGAGGGCTACGCCTGGGATGCAAAGTACCTAACCTGTGATTGATATAAAAATAAATAAATAAATAAATAAATAAATAAATAAATAAATAAATAAATAAATAAATAGAGGTCTTCTATTTGTCCACCCCAAATCTGCACCTTCAAAGCAAGCTAGCAAACCTGATTTCACTCTTCCCTAAAGCATATTGGAATGTTCAATATAACCATTAACAGTTTTGGCTGGTGGGTCTAGACTCTTCCTCTAAAATCTTCACCATCCACATCACAACTTAGATCATCCTTCACATTAGGCTTCATGATGACATTAAATGTCTGTCTGAAACTTTTACTGTGCTCTCAAGCAATGTGGACCCTGGTAGAAGCTCCAAGCTCAGAGATCACAAGACAATGTGATGAGGGTCAGGTACCTGCACTTGGGATGGCTTGCACTAAAGATGAGTAAATCCCACCCTAAGGAAATTCCTAGGTACTGAAATAGGCCATAAAGACTTCTCTCTCCCTTCTTTCTTCCTGTCTTATTTTTTGTAGTGTGAGCAATTAAACCCAGGGCATGGCTTCTTCTAGACACGTTCTCTACCACTGACCGACACCTCCTCCATTCTTCTTCTTCTTCTTCTTCTTCTTCTTCTTCTTCTTCTTCTTCTTCTTCTTTATTTTGAAACATGGAATCACTAAGTTTCCCAGGTTATCCTTGAACTCACTCTGTAGCCCAGGCAAGCCTTGAATTTGCAGTAATTTTGCTTCTCACTCCTCAAATTGTTCATTTTATACTTTCTCGTTTTCTTACAGTTCTTTTACACCCACTAGAGATTTTTATAAAGTTTTCAAACATGTCCACTGATTCAAATTTTACTCAAAGGATAGTGATCTGCACAGTAATTCATGTAAAAGATAAAATACCCAAGACATATATTCCTGTTGATACACAGGAATATGATCATGTTGATGAATCACCTCATTAGGAGGGCTAACATGAAGAGACAGCACATTTTCCTTGGCTTCTGGAGAAAGTCTTTGTGCATTCACCAGTATAACCCTTCCCAAATATTCTCAATCCACTAACAGCATTAGCACTTAGAAGCACTGAGGATCATTATGGGGGTAAACCCAAAACAGTGGTTCTCTGCTTCCTAACATATTACTCATTATATTATTGACCTGCACACTAACTCACCTATAGCTACAGATGGCATCTGTGATAACTGGTCTCGGTTGTCAATTAGACCGGATTAACATCTCTAGGTTTAGTTAAACACAGGAGTCTATCTGTGACGGCATTTCCAGACATGACTGATATGTGCAATGTTGACGGAGGAGAAACAAATATGTCCTCAAGGTGGGCAACATTTTCCTACTTCCACCCTGATGAAAAGACATCTGAGCTATAAAACAATGCAAGCAGGCACACAAGCTCTTCCTGCTGGGCAAGTGTGCTTCCTGCTTCTCCGGCTCCTGCTCCTCCTGCTCCTCCTGCTCCTCCTGCTCCTCCTGCTCCTCCTGCTCCTCCTGGTCCTGCTGCTCCTGCTGCTGGGCCCACCACCACTACTGCCACCCCAATGACATCAGACACCCCAGCTTCTCAATCTCTTAAACATAGACATAGTATTAGTAACTATAGACTCTTCAAGGATTGCAGTGATGCATTGGTTCTACTAAGCTTAAGGGGTGTGTGTGTGTGTGTGTGTGTGTGTGTGTGCGTGCATATGTGTGTCTTCTGTTCTAAAAACATATCTTAATACAGCATCCTTAGCAACTTGGCTGTGCACTCTAAACAAAATAGAAACTTGAAGACAAAGCAAGGTTAAAATCAGGGCATCAATGTCCTACAGCAGATAAGATTTGGAACATGCATACCAAATTTGAATACAAGGTGAAAAGTTCACCAGCTTTTCACAGAGTAAGAACAGGGTCAGAACCCTGGGTGCTGCAGTGTTGGCTCCAGGTCAGGGTTTGTCACTGTAATCAGCCACATTACGCAGAACAGATAAGCAGTAGGCATAGAAAGCATATTAGTAGTTGCCAGGGCTTGGGAAAAGGAGAGAATAGGAAGCAATTAGATAGTGGATAATTTCTCTTTAGAATTAAAGACAAAACAAAAACATCATGGACCTGGGTAATGATGATAGCATTTGTTAATGTGCCTTAAGAGAGTAAGTTGTGCATTTTATTTTATTTGGCATCTTTATTTCAACGTTTTGAGACATGGTCTTTCAAGCTTTAAACTCTCTGTGTCACCGAGGAAGCTCTTGAATTCCTAGTCCTTCTACCTACACCTCCAAAGTCTTGGGATTTCCAGTGTGTGCCTGCATACCTGGCTAATTCACAACTCGTTAAAATGCAGACAACTCCTGACTGTGTAGTGCCCACACACAATTAATATATCTATAACATCAACCCTACACCTAAGACTCGGTAAACATTTCTGAAGATGGAACAGAATTGCATAAGCCAGAGGACCAACATGCCACCTAGGAGACCGTGTCTTCTATATATGACAGCAAATTGCACCCATGAAATCGCAACATTATGATCATTTAAAGAGGACCTACACAGTGCCAATACCAGTTGACATCCCAAAGTAGATGGGGAAAATCTCACAAGTCCCCACCCCAAAATGAAGAGCTATAAGCAATTAATGGCTGCTAAGAAAGGGGCAATCAGACCTCTCCCCAGGGTTGAGACCCCAAAAGGTTACCCAATCCAAAGTATTTGTCACTAAATACATACACATATGAGCGACATGAAATGGACTCAGCAGGTGATGCACACACACACACACACATACACACACACACACACAACTGAAAAGAAGGTCATGATTTTGAGAGGAAGTGGGGACAATGCAAAAGAGTTGTAAGTAGAAAGGATAGAAATGATGTAAACATAATACACAGGTATGAGATTCTCAAAAAATAATAAAAGAAATGATTTTTAAAAAATAAGAACAAAAGGTTAGCAGAGTTAATTCTGTTGCATGTACTTTAATACAATAACATTTTTTTAAAAAGATTAGCCAAACAATTGAAAGTTAATTTTTGATCTGGGAACATTGAGCTCATTCTTGCAAAGATGCTGAGAAGAAGTGATAAAGAGAAAATAAATGCAAGTGGATATGAAAGGAGGGGTGAGTAAAATGTATATGTTAAATAACATCAAAAATTGCTGCTGACTTCCACCTGTCATTTCAATAAATAGTCCAATATTTGAGGATGTAGCTCAATGGTAGAACACTCCTGGCAAGTTCAATCCCTAGCACTACAAAACAAAATATAAAATAAGGAAAACCACAGACAAAGAACTTTTTAGTACAAGCAGTCAACAAAATGATCTAATTAGCCATCAGGCCAAGACACTCCATCTTACATTTCGCTTGTCTTTAACACTTCAGTTTATCATGGGAGGGAATTAAAAAAAAATTACACAAGTGCCTTCATTGTTTTAAATCCTACACCCATGGGACAGTATTTGGGGATTTACCCTTCATTTACCTACCATATATAAATATAGCTCATGGGTAAAGAGTAAGTTTAAATTATTTCTTCTGATAAGATGTTCTATCAGTAAATCCAATCATCATTGGATACTCCAACACTATTTGTTTTTAAATTCAATGAAATTGTGACAGG
>CM053745.1:56110285-56152552 GCA_028658305.1 Pachyuromys duprasi
AAAAAAAAAAAAGAATTGGCTTCAAATATGTGAAATTCTAATTCACAAGCCTATCACACATACAGTGTTGATTATAGCGAGGGAAAAGGGATGAAAGGTAAACAAGCATTTCTTCCCAATTGCATATTAAGAAAGAGGACACAGCTTCAGGCCCTATACATTCCCAGAGAGGAAAAGAGGGGGATAAAGGGAATTGGTACCACTTATGGATTTTGTGACATTATCTCAGAGCCAATTTGTTTCATTTCCTTAGAGTTCTTCAATCAAATTTATACCTAGGGGTCATGTCCATATCCCACTGGGAGGGAGGAGGCATCTGCTGTAGACATCTGCAGCCAAACATGACTTGCTGGACATGACAGAGCCATTGCTAGCATGAACTCACAGGGCCGTGACAACATGTGCAAGACCTGCAGGAGATCAAACCATCCAAAATTCTAGTATAGATGTAGGGGCTCTTCAAGTCCCAAATCTTATCTGAGAAGCTATTGGCAAAAGATGCTTACTGGTGAAGGGAGAGTGAGCTTTCTTCAGGGATGCGGCTCCTGAAGGGCTGGCCTGTTTTCTAGTAGATGGCCCCATACCTGTGCATATACAGAAGCATTAAGAGACTGAGTGAGTCACCTAGGGAAGATATACAAGAAGGAGGACCCAGGTTGGTATGATCAATGCTCGTTTAGATGAACAAATGGGATGGACATTGAATGGAGGAGAAAACAAGCAACAGGACAGGAGCATACCAAAGAGGGCCTCTGAAAGAATCAATATAGCAATGTATCAAAGCAGATATTAAGACTCACAACCAAGCCTTCGGCAGAGGGCAGGAAATACTAATAAAAATAGGGGAAGTTAGTAAGACTTGGGGAGAACAAGAGCTCCACAAACACCAAATTGAGCAGGGCACAGGGGTCTTTTACGAGCAGTTTCTCCAACCAAGGACCAGGTATGGATATGACCTAGAACACCCACTCAGATGTGGCCCATGGTAGCTCGGTGTCCAACTGAAGACTCTAGTAAGGGGAACAGGGACTGTTTCAGTCATGAACTCGATGGCTGGCTCTTTGGCCCTCCCCTATACATGCCAGGGAATAAGAACCTGGCTGGATCCCAGGGGAGGACATTGCAGCCAGCCCTGAGGATACAAGATGAACTGGGGTCTGATGGAAGGGGAGGAGATCCTCCCCTGTCAGTGGACTTGGAAGGGGCAGGGAGGAGATGAGGAAGGGATGGGGAGAGTGGGAGGGAATGAGGGAGGGGGCTATGCCTGGGATGCAAAGTACCTAACCTGTGATTGATATAAAAATAAATAAATTACATTAAAAAAAAGAAAAAGAGACACATAGTGATGAAAGCTTGTGAGAGAGAATAAGGCAGAAATTGAAGAGAAGAAACTGGTAGGTAGATTTGATCAAATTGCATGCTATACATGCATCAATTTCTCAATTAAAAATATCCCAGAAAATACAAACAATTTAAACTTTCTGTCTTATACACAGCTGATTGAAATACCACAGCCAATGTCTAGTCTGTTTCACCTTTGCCATATTAATCACCAATACATAGTAGCTTGGTAGTTTGGACAGAATGTCATTTGAGATCCTATGTTCTATAACAGCATCCCACAAAGAATAAACCAGCAGTCATACTGCACATTCTAACCATTTCAGGTCTATTCCTACCACTTCATTCCATCCTTCTTCCATTCTGATCATAAGCTCAGTTGAAGCATCATGACTTAAAAGATCTCAGATTTCCTAAAATATTGCCAAACAAGAAGAGATTCTGATCAAAAGGCTAGGAAACTTGACTAATTTGAAAGAAAGAAAGAAAGAAAGAAAGAAAGAAAGAAAGAAAGAAAGAAAGAAAGAAAGAAAGAAAGAAAGAGAAAGAAAAAAAGCTGGCTTAGAAAATATCACAAGATAATCATTTGAGAAAAAAGAAAAAAATTCAAAAAACATATCACACACAGCCCATTTTTCTCAGTACTTTATTTTTGGAGGCAGTCAGAAAAAAAAGAAAAAAATACTGAGACTAATGATACAATGATTAATCTTTGCTCAGGTCTTCCTATGTGCTAGACATCATTATAAATATTTTACATATATTAATATGCTAATTTCCCCTTAACCTCCCTAGGTAGCTAATATTCTTATCTGTCATTATGGCTGAGGAAACACAGCAGAGAGTGGTTAAACACATTGCCCAAAGTTTCTCCAGGCAGGAAATGGTAGAGCGCAGGTTGAAGCTGAGGTAGACTCACTCCCACAGCGGACAGCTTCTCCAGGAGTTGTGTCAAAGCTGTCTATTTCCACAGCACATGTCAGACCTCGTCTGTGTGAATGTTGTATTTTGTGAGACTTAATGGTATTAAAATACATAAAAGCTTTAACTTAGTGAAATTTCCACAAAATTGAAATAGGAAATTCTCTCAATTTAAAGGGGGGACAACTTAGATTGGATTAGATGTAAATTGCTGGGGTCTCCTGAAAGAAATTGGCCTACGTCTTGTTTCTCCAGTTTTGGGCCTCTACCATTTGAAAAGTGGTACATAATGTCACCTTTGCATGGTCATTTTCAGATGACTCTTCTTAGTAACTTTAGATTTATCTGACTGTTTTAATGCCCTTCATTCTAAAACGCTGTTATCCTGAATGCATGCAGGGGACAGCACACTTAGTCAAAAATGATAGATGAACTCATTATCTTCAGCCAATTTTAATGGGCTATCTAGAAAGGAAATCCCCAGTCAGTTTGGGCCATTGAATATTGCTACTTGAAGCACCTTATTAAGCCAAATATGAAAATGGGTGGTTTTTCATTTCCCTGTCATACAACAAAGGTCACCTACCCTGACCATGAGGAACATTCAAGCTTATTTCCCTTTGTCCCAACCAAAAAAGAATTGTAGTGCTAAAATTTTTACCTTTTTCACTGTGACTTGGATATTTCAGAACAGTGTGAACCACAAAGGGGGAAGGTGGTTTGTGGAATTCAGAATTCACAACATTCTTTGCAGAGAAATAAAGGCTGCCATCAGTGTATTCCCTGGCTGCCATTTTGTGTAATGGCATGATGGGTAGTAAGACTTCAGCCGTGTCATTGCAGGCTGAGAGTAAATAGCTGGTGTACAATGTAAGCAGGAAAGCCTGTGGGCATCATTCACTGGCTTCCACTCTCACACACTAGATATCAAAAGCATGTAATGTATACAACAGTACTGTTATTCATGTCCCAACTTTTCTGTTCCTGGTTGAGAAACCCTAACTTCTTATCTTTTGAATTATCACTTTTGCCTTGACTCATCAACATGAACTTTTCCACTTTGAACTGATTCTGAGAACATGCCATTGCTGAAATCCAATAATGGCAAACAAGTATAAATTTCATTTTTGTTTGCTTCTGGCTAAGCTGCCTGTCCATGCTGTCAGTTGCCAGTCAAGTAAAGCTGACCTGACATTATGTTAACACATCTACACATGAAATAATCATGTGTGCTGTTTTCAAATATATATTTTATCCAATTTCCTGTTAGGAAACTGCTGAATCACACAATGCTTTCTGAGACAATCAGAATTAGGGAGACAAATTAAATACTGTGGCACCTGCTCATAATTCCAGCACTCAGGAAGCCCTAGCAGGGGGTTGTAAATTTAATGTCAGCCTTTGCTATATATAGCAGGATCCTCTCCAAATTTAGGGTGTGGGGGCATTAGAAAAACAAGCAGGTTGTGAAAAAATATATATTCTGGTGCTAGTATATTATACCGATATAACTTAGAAAAAAATTTGGGTCAGATTCAAATGGGAACAACTGCTTAGATGCTTAGAAAATACTTGCTGACTGATCTTACTGCTATTCAACACAGCCCATCATTGCAACTAAGGAATTGTATCCTCAGCTAAGGAATGACTATTGTGGAACAGTGAGAAGGCTCAACAAGTATAGACGCTTGCCATGCAAGCCTGACTTGAATTCCACCAATGGAACCCATGAGGGGAGGACTCAACTGACTCCCCAAAGCAGGTCTCTGACCTGTATCAGGGTGCTGTGTCACATTCACACCTATACATGCACATACCTATCATCCACACAGAGTACTTAAAAGCTTTAATAAAGAATGATCACTGTGACTGATATGCAGTCATTGCATTGAGTAGCAAAACTATTAATTAAAAATTTAAATTAAAAATCAATAGCTTAAATATATGACAGAAGCGCTCAGCAAACGGGAAACATTGGGGAAAGAAGCCAGCCCAGTCACCCCCACTTTGCTGCTCTTCTCGGTAAGGATCTCACAGCATCATTTGTGAGAACGGGACTCCACAAAGTCTAAGAGCAGCAGTCTGTCCCGACAACTTTAGGCAATGAGTACAATGGATGGAATTGTTTTCCTCAGTGATTCCAATATTCTTTTTAACAACTCTAGAGTATTTTGGGGCGGGTTTGGTTTTTGGTTTTTGGTTTGTTTTGTTTCTGTTGTTTGGTACTTTGTTTTATTTTGTCTTGTTTTATGGAGACAGGGTTTCTCTGTGTAACTTGGCTGTCCTGGAACTCACTCTGTAGAGCAGGCTGGCCTTGAACTCAGAAATCTGCCTGCCTCTGCCTCCTGAGTGTTGGGATTAAAGGCGTGTGTCACCCCCACCCAGCTTCAATAGCTAAAGGTCTGACCCAAAGCTCCTATGATGAGCAGGTTTGTGTTTTTGTCTTTAGAAACATTTAAAACACATCAGATTTATTCTCAAAGAGTCACCAAACCATCAATTTGAGAGCTGTGGAAGTTATGTTTTAAAGCATAATTCTTTCTCCTCTGTACTTACAGCATACTATATATAGTAAGTATATCTATTAGGGTCTTTGTCATAAATTATTTTCTAAAGGAGCTATTTGGAGTAGAGTAAGGCATAAATTTTATTAGGGTTGAATGTCTTCTATAACAACTTTAGTGATACTATATGAAGTAATAGCCTATTATTTTCAGTGAAGCTAATTATCATAGGGTGGTAGTAGGCACATGCAGAAAAAGTGTTTTTAAGAGCTAACTAAACTGACATAGTAGCAAACACCTTATGACTACGTACTCTTATTTCCCTTGAAAATGGCAGCTCCCAGCCTGAATCAGAGAAGCTTCACCTTACACGAACAGTGGAGAACAGAGAAAGACTCACTGCTTCTGAGAAAGCAGAAAACAAGAGCCAGATGTGTGATCAGCCCTGAACAAGTCGCTTATACCCTCCCTCCAAGGCTCAGCAAACACTGGAAGATGGAGCAAGAAATATGTAGGAGCAGGAAGATAAGAGTGAGGGCTATGAAAGGCCATCCATCAATACAATTACAGTAATCATTCATTAATTCCTATCAACTGTAGTTACCTGCACTGCTTCCATAGAAGACCAGTCCCAACTAGTAAAGAAATGGGGAGAGTTTATAGGCCCTGTCTTTTCTCTCTGCACTTTTGGCTATTGATGGTCTGAGAGGGAGAAATCACTGTCTTTACTTATGTACCCTCTGCTAAGTCCCCCAAACACAGCATCATACACATGGCCCTGGTTTATCTTGGCAGATCACAAAACATACTAAATACACATGAACAGAAGAGAGAGATTCATGGGGTTGGTAGAGAGATAGAGTGGAGTGTATGTAAGACACATACACATGTGAAACTGTAAAATGAAAATTATTAAACTTAATAAAATACGTTTTATGATTTATTTATTTTATCATATATATTTTTAAATTCATACAATATACACATATTTGTATATATGCCTACATGTCTGTCTGTTGCAACACTTGTGTGTATTGCCTACAGAGGGCCAGAAAAGATGGCATTGGATCCCATGGAACTGGAGTTACAGGTGATTATTAGCCACCATGTGAATGCTGGGAATTGAACCTGGGTCCTCTGGAAGAGCAGCCAAGTATTCTTAATGCCAGATCCAGCTTGCCAGCCCCACCAAAAGACTTCTTGAAATCTCAGTAACATTTTCTGGGTACCAAGCTAAATGATTACTTCTTTAGTTAACAAACAAGCTGTTACCAAGTCAAGAGTAATAAGGAACAGTTACATTCTACTCTGGGATCAAGGTAGAGAACTGAACAAGGAAAGAATAGTTTATCTTTTCTTCAGCTGAAAACCATCTACTTACCAATATAGCAAAGCATAGAAAACAATGAAATAAATTCCTAATTACTTCAAAACTCTAAGAAAAAATTAAATTCCAACAAGAATCCATCCTTGCCTTTTTATTTCCTCTAGGAATTAAAGTTTCTGTCTTTAAATATCTAATTTCTTCGGAATAGTCAACAATATGGAAGCTTGAGCATATGAAAGTTTCATTTTTTAAACTCAGAGTTACATAGAAGTAGTGAAATGTATCTTAGACTTTTCTTCTAAAATGGATAGAATATTGTCCATAATAATAAAAAAATCCTTGCCATATTATAACTTACTAAAATAAACTACAACAGAAGTTAACAACGGTTTTAAACAGATGCAAGTTACTTCTACCATACTCTCTGTTTATGAATATGGGCAAAAAATGTTAGAAAAGGTTTTAAACAGCACAGATTACACAAGTCCATCTGCTTATGTCATCTGCTACTCTCTGTGTGACACGGTAACACTTATAAAAGGAAAATCACATTCATATAGCATTTATCCAAGTGGATTCTAAAATTGAGTCCTTAAAAGATTTTTTTCTTTTTTCCTTTTAACTTACTAATTAAAACTGATATTTTAAAGATTTTCTTTGTTTAAAAATAATATTTTTAATCACTAACCCAATTATATATGTTCAAATTCATTTTCCCAACCATATATGTAAAAATATACTTCTTGAATTTGACCTCCATTTTTAGTGATTTTTAAGATTAATGTTAATATTCAATAGTAGACAGATACTTAATCAAATAAATCAAGAGTGTCTCTTCAGTAATATATATGGTTATCTAGTCCTTGGCCCTCTGACTGGCACAGACCACAACTATCATCTAACTAAGCTTCCCTGTAAGGGGCTCACCATGAGCATAAGCAGAGCAAAATGTTCCCCTCTGTGCCTCCAGGAGGGCAATGAGCACACAGGCACACTGGGCAGCAATAAGATGAGATGGTTGCATTACACCAGGCTGGAAGGAGCAAGCAGTTTGGGTCCAGTGTTTGATAAGCCTTGTCAGGATCCTTATCATCTATACAGATAATGCATTATCATCTATACAGATAATGCATTATATGAAACTACAACAGCTTCCCAGTAGAAAGGGTCCTTTTCTCCAACTTACTGAAAGCCAAATCTGCAGCAGGCTTCACAATGTGCCCTTGATATGCATTTCTTTCCTTTTGCCATCTTTTCTCCTCTTCCTACTCCATTTTCCTTCAGTCTGTCTCCTACCTTTTGCCCTACTTCTTAGATTCATCTACTCAAACAATATCCACTGAGTACCAACAATGCTGGGTCAGTCACTAGATACTTGTTCTAGATACTTGTGTAGATCCGTGACTAAGATACTCATGGCTTCTTCCTTACTTCTCTCACAGAGCTTTCAGTACATTAGGAAGATAGGTGCTATGGTGGTTTCAAAGTACATACCTCTCCCCGCCCCCATACACTTATATAGTTGAATGCTTAGTCTCTAGTCCAGTCCATGGAACTGTTTTGAAAGAACTAAGATGTATGGCCTTATTGGAGGAGGTTTGCTCCTGGGGTGGGCTTGGAGATTTCAGAAGCCCTGACCAGACCCAGTCTTTTCTTTTTTGCTGCGCGTTTGTGGATCATGATACAAGCTCTTAGCTACACTCCAGCATCATGCTTGCCTGTCTACCACCATGCTTCCCATTTTGATGACCATGGACTAACACTCTAAAATCGTAAAGTAGCCCCTAATTAAATGCTTTTTTCTCCAAGTGGCCCTGGTCACGGTGTCTCTTCACAACAATAGAATAGTATTTAAGACTGAAATCAAACACATAATTACAATAATGATAAAAATAAGAAAATATAAAGGTCATAATGTGGTGAGATATTGGTCTCACAGGAGTCCTGAGGTAGTTTCAAGACCAATGTGCAGAACTGATCTGAAAACAAATAAACAAAGCAGATGGTATGGTATGCACTGGGATAGAGTAAAGAGCAGAATGGCAAAGTGGCTGATAAAGGAATTTACTATAAATCCCAAGATATAAAGGAGAAGAGATGGTGAAGAGAAGAGAGGAAAGAGGGGAAGAAATCAGAGGACTGAAGAGCAAGAGAGAAAGGGGGAAGGAGAGAGGAGCAGGGGAAAGGGGAAAGAAGGGGAAAAGGCAGAAGAAAAAAAGGACAGATGGATGCTAAGAACTGAAAACAATTTGGCTTTGCAAAAACAATGAATAAAAACGAATCAGTAATAAGAAAGACATTTCAGTGCACAATAGAAAACAACTAGCAACACAAGGACTCAGTGTAGAGCCTTGGTGGTGTCCAGAAAAAGGAGAGAGGGTGTAGCCTCATGAAAGAAAAGGGTATCACTGCTGCTGTGAAATGCAACTAACAAGAAAGGAAGATTTGAAGTTTTAGTTGGGAAGAATTGAAAGATTGTCTTGGAACTTCTTATTTTTCATGAAATAGAAGTGAGATTATTTGCTGAGAGTGAGGAGGTGGAGATGTGTAGTAATTGTAGAGAAGAGGACCATAAGCCAACTGGGAAATATATTAAGATTATCAAGAAGTATTGAGAGCCCAGGTGAGGAGGTAAGTACAAATCCCTAACGGTACCCATCTTCTTGTTTATGTAATCTCATCTAGCAAGTCCTATCAGGACAAATATGACACAGAGAAAGCAGAAGACTCATTCAGGGATGATGACCTGTCAGAACAGGAAAAAGTAGGCAACAATATTGTTGGAAAGTGTGGAGCTCTGCTGGCGAAGGTTGAAGTCAGTCTCCAGAGAGCCATTTAATGGAGCTTCATCTATGATGATGCTCATCTCAGCGGGGTGCTAACGCCCCCCCCCCCCCGATCTGATGATTCTAGGTCTTATAAGGAGCATAACATGGCCCTCAGGGCAGATTACAGGCCAGTCCCTTCCCTGATAAGAAAACTGCTCAAGCAAGCATCTAGGAATTCCTAGAAATGCCCCACTCTGCTAAGGATCTTAGTCCAGCAGTGACCTTCAATTGTACTTGGAGATCCCATCCCCCAACACCATAGGATAATTAAGTGCTGTATTTTCCTTCTTGTGATAGGACCATTAAGTATCCCTGACCCCAGCAAATCAAACACATCCACCCAAGAAATCCCTCCTTCTGCCCAGAGTTTATATTGCCCTTGATTACACATGAATAAAGATGTGAGCTTTCACACTTCTAGACCATCTGAGATTTATTCTCCACCAGGTTGAATTTCACCGGGCCTGCCTTCCGGCCCACTGAGCCTGGGCCTCTCCAGGCCTGTGTCTCAGTGGCAAGCTGACCAGGCATCGGCCTTGGACAGCACCAAGAGTTGTAACACTTTGGTACAGCCTTAGGATTTGGAACAGAGCTTCCACTGTCACCATTGATCTCATGCCGAAAGAGCCAAACTGTAACACTCTGTGGAAAGGTCTGGCTTGTTATACTTGGGCCTCACCCTAAAGTACTCTAGCTGTCCCTGAGAGAAATGGAATCCCCATTCTGTATCCAGCAACTGAGCTCCTGGACCCCACCAAAAGGAGAATGACAGGGAAAGTTGCTGAAATGATGAGTAAACTAATTTATGACTGAAATGAGAGAAAACTAAAAGGAGCTGGTAATCAATTGACTAAAAAAACTAAAGTAAGCAAAAAGCATATAACCTTTGTTCCATTGAAACTCATGTCATATCAAAGACGCCAAATAAATCACATAATGAAGGTAATGATCAATACCATAAAGAGAATTCATAAAATGATGTGCTGATATAGAAAGACATGATGGTTACCTTATTGTAAGTCGTCGGATTTGTGAAGGGACATTATGTCAACTGAAACATGAATGACAAGTAACATTTAGCTTTGAAGCATGAAGAGCAAGATTAGTTCACAGAGATACTAGAGCAGGGGCAGGAACCCAATACACTCAGGTGGGGGTGAGTTTGGGGTGGAAAGAACGTCCACAGAAATATGAAATGTGAGCAAAAAGAATTATAGAACTGAAATACAAGTGATGGAGGCCACACTGTGAGGAGCTGAATAGAGAATCTGCTTTCTCCCTCCCCCCCCCCCCAGATCACAAGATTAAAGTGAAAGAATGTTCTGCTTTATGCTTTACAAGTTCACCGCTTGTAAAGGCTGCTGCTATGTGAAGACTGTGAATAGGAATCGGAGCTAGCAGAGGGCTGTCAGTCATTTGTGTGCTCCAGGAGATAGAAAAAGGTAGATAGTTTAATGGCTGAGAAAAATGTTGAGAGTTAGAGTGGGTTTTAATGGCTAGCACAAGGGAAGAAAGATCAAAGAAGAAGCTTGGGACAGAAGCAACTGCTCAAGTAGTATCATGTGTCTTCATAATTTCCTGGGGAAATGGAGGGTAGTACATGTGCCTGCAACAGAGACTAAGTCACAAGCCTGTCTAGGCCCCAGCTTTGTAGTCTATCTCCTAGAAAGCGGCTGGCCTCAGATCACCAGGAGATCATGAAGACTCCTGGGGCTGCATATCATACTCCAGGAAGCCAGGAGAGAAGCATCAGGTGTTGCCAGATTCCTAAAATCCTTGAAGATCATCAGATGCTGTGTTTTCACAAGGGACACCAAAAATAAAAGACAGGTAAAACTCTTTATCCTTCTGGTGGCCATCATCTTCTATAATCTAACTTCATCAAACCTTTAAAGCATAAAATTACTTTCTCTCTGGCCTGCTCAATTTTACCATACCTCCTGTGTTCCAAACATTACGAATCATAACTGTTAATTAGTCCCTTAGTTTTCTGAATCAGCGCATGATATCATTCCTGTGACCTCTTCACATACATTGCTCCCTGCACCTCTGTTTTAACTTCTTGATGGAATTCTTTATTATCTCCCTGCATACATTTGATTTTCTCTTCCAGTTTGTTACTTTGGATCCTCCAAGAATACGCTGTTAAAAAGAAGACTAAACATGAAAACACTTTTATTAGAGGAAACACCTGAACAGGAAAAAAAGGGGGAGGGGGGAAGCTAGCTAGAGAAGCCTGGAGAATCATCCAAAAACAATGTGAATCTGATCCCAAAGGAAGAGTGGAAGCCGTAAAACTGTGCAATCAGAGGAAGCATCACACACTTGGAGCTCTCTACACCACTTACAAGTCACGTCTCAGGAACAGACTTGTTACAGTATTTCAGTTGTGCTCACCAGCCAAGAACAGTCTCAAAGAAGCGTGGGCTCTGACATATGAGAATGCTAGTCTGCAGAATACACAAGAAGTTTCTGGACTATTGCACTCTTTAGAGCTGGAACAAGAGAGAGCCAGTCTTGTGGCTCCCATTAAGAGATGTTAGCAGTAACATCCTCAAAGACATAAAGCACATCTAAAGCACACTTTCTTCCAAAATAACTAGAAAAGTGCAATGTTCGAATTCATACACACATGCATATGAATACAGGCATGTGTGTAGGTAAATAAAACACTGGAAAATGCATGAGGTATTTAGTTTTAGGTTCATACTGTATGCTACTTCATAAAAATGGAAAATTACTGCAAGAATGGATGCAGTTCTCTCTACGAATAAGGCCATTATATCCACCTAATATTATTTTATTTATCTCCTTATTCCTCTGAATCTAAGGAGTCCGCAAACATGACAAGCAGCAACAAACACCGTAACTATAGGGGCTGAAGGGCTGATGCAGATCTCTGAATACATCCTCCCAGATAACATACATGCTCCTAAGGATCCACAGAACCCAACAGGATGCTAGAGCTCAATATAATTTAGTACACTGCACACAATCCTTTGAACACATATAATCTGATAAGTGTTCCTTACTTTTTTGGTGTGTGTATTCCTTAGTTCCCCCTTCATCTATATGTAGAGGGCATAACAATATCACTTAGATTCTTACCACACACGTCTCACACTTTCTTTTAGCTAATTATCTTGAAATATGATTAGCAAATTACAGAGAAAGGTAGATAATGTTGTGAATGGAATGTAAGATAAGCATTAATGAACAGCAACAGGATCCAAATATCGAAGTCAGGGAGAAGACATTGGGACTTGGCGGAGAGACAAGAAATATTCAATAACCTTTTGATCAGATGAACTTGAATCAGAACTAACAATGCTACGCTGTGTTATTGCAACTGGGTAGGAATCCAAGTTGTCTGTTTAAAATCCAACAAAGCGCCTTTACATTTCAGTGATTCGAATAATGTTCTGAAGTATCCTGATGCAGACTGGTTGCAATTTGTCAACTGGACTTTTCAGTCCTTCTGTTTCCTGTGCTTTTTAGAAAGCATTAAGTGGGAAAGATTTGTTTTCATTTGTAACTATTGTCAGAGCAACAGAATGTATTATAATTAAGTTACACATGCCTTTGAAGGGCCAGTATTCTAAAATGTAAATTGCTCACAATATGGTAAGGGTATATTTGTTTGAAGTGGAAGAAAAAGAACAGGTGGAAAATAGATTTTTTTAATTAACTGGCCCAGGATCAGAGCACTTTTCAAATAAAAATACAATAGAGCATTTAATCAGATAGGTTATTTACCCAGAATAATTGGATCTATGCTCTTGGAAAGTCCTTTAGAAAATGCATTGGCTGGGATGCTTTTAGTTATCTAAGAGTGTTCAATTGGCTAGAGCCCAGAACTAAGGTAACCTGTAGTGTAGGTAAAAATTTCTGTAGGAAGCAACTACCTCATCTGGTAAACTAAGCTAATCTCAAGGGCAGCGGTGACACCCTGCCTCTGCTAAATGTCGTACTGGTAACAGGAGTATCCTATTCCCAAACCTTCTTACACAGTGCCTCTGTAATATTGGATCAGAGTAATGTACCTGCCCAGACCCTATGAACTGCTTTTGAAGACAAAGACAGAGGTTAACTCAGGTTTTGTCTCCCTGGCTAACTCCTAACTGACCTTCAGCATACATCCACTGATTTAAAATATAAACAGTGCAGAAGACTAAGATGAGTTTAACTCAACGTATTATTTATTCATGCTGTACAAGGCATGCTGGGTACAAATGAAAGAGAAACCAGAGGAATCACTTGGGGGTGTGTAATCGTCTAGCATGGATCAGGTGAGAAGGCTTAAATCCTGGAAGGAGAAGATGAACACCCAGGAAGCACTAATAGTCTAACAGGGAGGCTTGATCCTGTCCCAGCGTTCTGGTGCTGTAATAAACATTAACAAAAAGTAGCTTGGGAGGAAAGGGTTTAATTCATCTTACAGGCCACAGCATACCACCAAGATACCCAAGGCAGAAACTCAAGGCGGCAGCCTGAAGCGAAAGTCACAGAGGAATGCTGTCTGTGGACGTTCTCGGGCCCACCCTCAGCTACACTCCTTACAGAACACAGAGCCACCTGCCCAGGCTGGCACTGCCCTCACTGAGCTGGGCCTCCTACACCAATTAGCAAACAGGAAAATTTCCTACACGCATGTGCACAGGCCAACAGATGGAGGAAACTCTTCAGCTGAAGGTCTCTCTCCCAGGTGAGTCAAGTTGACAGCCAAGATTAGGGTGTCTTGATGGGTTACTGCAGAGACGGACAACTGACAAAGTTCAGGGAAAGGAGAGGTTTGTTCGGGCAGGACTAGCAAATACAAACCACACACCTGTAAAAGCTAGAGAAAAGAGAACCCATCCACGAGGAAGGAAATGAACCTGACCCATTTTTAGGGAAGTGGGCCTAGGTTTACCTGTAGTAGATGATACAGGACAAGGAGTTAACAGCAGCAAAGATGGAGAGGTGAGGTTCGAGAAACAGAGAAGCCCTCCAGAGTTCTATTGAGAACTCGGAACAGTCCAGTGCAAAAATTCCTGAGCTGAATGAATCAAGAGTCCTTGCTCTAGGCTTCTGCCTCACATTTGCTCTAACATCAAAAGGAAAAGAAATTCTGCCTCTATGAGAATTCTTCCTTCCTTACTCTGTCTCTGCCTCTGTCTTTGTCTCTCTGTGAGTGTGTGTCTCTGTGTGTGTTTCTTTTTATATGGCTCAGGGTAATCTTAAACTTCTGATCCTGTTGCTTCTACCTCCTGAGCGCCGGCCTTCCACACATGGATCACGAGATCTACTCTTACATGCTTTGGGGGATCAAACCCAGGACTTCCTGGATGCTAGGAAAATAGCTCTAGTGACTGAGTAACATCCCACTCTAAACTTCAGTTTCTTCATGCATAAAATGAGCAAGGCTAAAAGACTGCTTCCAGGGAAGGAAGTTAGAACAAGAAAGTGGCTTTAAGAAGGAAAGTCTGATGGTAATGCCAAGAAATGGCCAAGAGATAGACAGTGAGTGACTAAAAGACAAAATTACAATGTATCTGCAAGGCAAGAGAGAGCAGAAGGGTGCAAGGATTAGTCACACTACTAGAATGAGAAATAATTGAAAAGCTTTGTATTATTTATTTCTGGAATTTTCTAATCAATATTTGTTGTCCATGAGCTGTTAAGATAACATAAAATGAAGCCATGGATAATAAATACTACTGTATCATAATCCCAGAAAAGAGACAGCACATCTACACCAGAGTATGAATATTAAAGGCCATGTTGGAATTCTGCCAAATTAAAAAGAAAAGTATTTAGAGAGCAATATATACTACAGTGTCCAGGTAGCAGAATAATAACAATAGGTTCTACCAGAGGACCTATGATCTACCCAGCCATTCTAGGCCCATGAACAATACCAGGCGTGAGCTTTGTCCTGTGGGCTGGACCTTAAATCTAAAGCAGTTGATTACTCTCCGAACCAGTGATCTTTATAAAATAGTTGGTGGAACCCAGAGCTGTTCTAGATATTCCCAGGCATTTCTTCCAATGTCTGGCACTTTCCTATTATTCATCAATGTGTTAATTTAGTGTCAGGGTTTAAGAGCATGGGTTCCAGCTTTAGCCTCTCCTGACACTCTTTCAGTTCGGTCATAATTTCATGTGTAATTGCAATCAAGATTTCTACAGTTCTTCAAATTAACTTCACCATATACTTCTCTTAAA
Source organism: Pachyuromys duprasi (assembly GCA_028658305.1). NCBI lineage: Eukaryota > Metazoa > Chordata > Mammalia > Rodentia > Muridae > Pachyuromys > Pachyuromys duprasi. The sequence continues at coordinate 56,125,414 of CM053745.1, forward strand.
TACATGCTATAAAGATTAAATAAAATGTATAACTGCCTATCTCATAAGTAATGAATATTTTTTCTTTTCTTTGAAATGAGACTCAGTGATTTAACTAATTTATTCAGAATTGTACTGCTACTGAAAGGGGGCGGGGAGTGTCTCAGAGTTTAATTCCCTGTCTTTTTGACTTTGGATAATGCTAAGCACCGGGCTAATAGCTGTTCTTCATCTTTATGTAGTCTCCCCCGCAAAAAGCTCACAAACATTACAGATTTGCTGATTCACTGATGAATACAGAAACAGACAAAAGGAAGTGTCTGCTTGCTCCCAGCTTCATACCCACCATTTTCTTTAAAATATTTGCCGCTTGAGAATTCCATACACGAGTATAATCTTCTGTCAAATCTACCCCTTTTCTTCTCAGCTTCATGTGCCTATGCACACTTTCTCTCCTTTTTTTTTTAAACTAACTCAGTCCACTCATCACTGCCAGTTTGTGTACATAAGCTTAAGACCATCCACCAAAACATGGGCAGGCTCTCAGGGCTGCATCTAATCAAACTGCCTCCCCCTCCTCCATCATCCATCAATTGTCAGCTCCTCAGATAGATATGGGATATCATGAGTCCTCACCCACCCATACTGGAACTTGGGCAGCTTGATCTTGCTCATGTCTTGTACATACAATCAAAGCCACTATGAGTTCATATATGGCTAGTGATCCTGTCACATCTGTAAAACAGTGTTTTGCAGAAATCATCTAACACCTCTGGCTCTTACAGTGTTTCTGCACCATTTTCCATGTTTCCTGAGCACTAAGCCATAGGAGGTGTGATGTGTGAGTCCCATTTAGGACAGAACACTCTATAGTTCCTTAGTCTCCAAATTTTGACCATGTGGGGAGTCTAGGTATTAATCATCATCTACTGCAAAAATGAGGTTCCCTAATAAGGGTGGAGAGCTCTATTAATTTATAAAGGTAAGTCATTAGAGAGAAGTTTACTACTATATCCAATTAATAGAATAGTAATAAGTTCTCTCAGAGGACCTGTGATCTACCCAGTCACAGGTTCTGGGCCCATTAGCAATATCAGGCCTGTGTTCTGTCTTGTAGAGTGCACCTTAAACCTAAGCAGTTGATTACTCCCAAAACATCGTTGCCATGACTGTTCCAATGAGTACATCTTTATAAGGCCAGTGTTATTGTACCTTGCATAATTCAGAACCCGGTATTATCACTGATTACTTTTCCCCTTTAGTGGAGTATATAGAACCTTTTGATAGTATGAAAGCTACAAAATGTAGGCTTAGATTTTTCTCCAAACCTACTTTATTTAGGGTTCTTAAGCACCTTTACCTCCCTTCCAAACCCCTGCAACCTTAGGTAGGAGGTTAATAGGGTAAAGGGCTGTAGTCTCTTTATCTACTTCCTGCTGATCAAGATCAGTGGGTCATAAGGGGATTACCAGACTCAGTTGTCAGGATACCAACATTCCAGTCCAAAGGCCAACAAGAAGCAACTAAAGCTGAGAGACTCAGTTGGATTGCCTGGAAAAGCTGTCTGGAATGTTTCACTCTATGAAGCCAGGTGTCGAAGCATGGCCATCAGTGCAGTAATGTCGATCCAAAATGTGGTGTCTCACTCTGCCAAAGTCCACCTACAGATGTTCTCAGCTGGCAAAAGTCACACCTCTCACATGAGAGAGCAAAATATCACATGCCCTCTCATAAGCCAGCCTGGGCAAACATCACATGCCCAGCTTGCAGCAAAACATCACAAGACCAAACTGAGTCCAAAGACTTCCATTTTGTACCAATAGATATGGTGCTTTGCTTCTCAGACAGCTTGATTTCTGCATGGCATGTGACTCACTTATATAGTATCATCAGTAGTAGGATCTATACCACTACTGGGCACATACTCAAAGAACCTACCCCTCCCCGCTGGATCTGTAAACCTTTGTGTTTCTTCCTTGGGCATAGGGTGATCTTCCTGAAGTAGCCCTTGTATGACACCACAGCCTGAACACCCAGTAAACACACACCCCTGTATCTCTGCCCTCTTTTCTGCCCCTTCAGTTCCCATCATCATTTCTGGTAGCATTCCAGAATGCATATATGCTTACATCCTTATCATCTCAAAAAGAAAGCTTCCCTGTGTCCATGTCTACATTTTACTTTTATTTATTAATCATCTCAATGAACAATACTCTATTTTTTTCAGGTAACCTGACAAAAGTGCCTTGAGTCTTTTTTTTATTATTATTATTGACCTTTTATCCTTTACATGAATGTCAGGACCATACTCTGAAAACCCTAACTCAAGGACTAGCCACAAGTGACCACTTTTCCTTCCCCCATCACCATTGCTCCAGAATAAGGACTTCTACCTCCACCAACATTCAGAGACATTGTCAGGTATTACAAGATCCTTAATTACCTAAGTAAATCTCTTCCACAGCCAAACTAGCTGGTTTTTGTCACTCACCCACTCGAGCCTTACTTGTATTCTTGAAACACCCCAGCCAAAGCTCCTGCTTCTTAACTTTATATTACTACTCTCTCTAGGAAATGTCTTGAATCAGACAGAGTCATATCTTCTCCTTTTCATTCATATCACAATTCAATTTCATATCCTAAAATCCCGTGTGGAACCTTTATTATATTGACCTTCTAATTTTTTGTGTATGTGTCCATACATTTTTTAAAAATAGGTAATTTTTCACAAATATGTATGTCATTTTTGTCCAGGGGCTCTGCTAATCTTCTCCATATCATTTCAAATTTAGTATAAATGCCTCTGTATACATAAAGGTAAGCAGGGCAGAATCTCTGCTGCACATACGAGGATATGATATGTTGTGAAGAAGAAAAAATATATAGGCAAATAAATAGAATACAAAACATCATCTGAAAATGTATATAAGGAATGGAGAAGGAAGACATGCAGATTGTCGGCTGGCTAACTAGGGTCTTCAAAACTGTAAAAGAAAATTTCAGGTCTTCCAGTCTACTCACTGGAGACACCAAGCTAAAAGAGGACAAGAATGTTTGAAAAATAAAAAGGTGAATTAAGGAAGACATGACACAAGCAGATTTGTCTATTTTCTGCTGGGACTGAAATTGAACTTTTACTAATGAAAATCACGAAAAAAATCTGTCTTGCTTATATTCAAAGCAAATGAGAGCAGTCAGTTATTAGCCTTGACTCATGACTGGCAGAAATAAAATTACAAGGCACATGTGCAATCTCGTTGGGAAATCCTGATGACGGCACATTCATTTTTGTATATTCTCCAACAACATTTATGCACAATTACTCAAAGATGAATTTGACTGATGCTTTCTTTCTATGGACTAGAATGATTTGGAGACTCGGTTTGTCTATTGACTCCTCTATCTACAGTCTTGTGACGATTAGACACCTACCCATATTTAGTGAAATAAAGCTTTCTTCACAACTGTACCTAATTCCTGAATATTTGTTTTCAAGAAAGAGTTCTTCGTTGCCAGCATGTTATATGAAAATTGTAATCAGGTTGCAGTTTGATTCCTTATAACATGGTGCCATCTAGAGATTAAAGCTGATGTTGCTGCAAGCTGCATTATTCTGAACCAGTCTCTCAATTGCAATATTTTATGGGGAATATGTTTAGTAGGGCATTTGAAGTGTCCATTACAGTCTATCTATATGGAGTGCATTTAAAGTAAATTAATGACTGCTTAGGTCAATGCAAGGAAGCTTTCTCCAGGAGTTTCACAATATCCTATGGCATCAAAAAAAGTTGCATTGCAGTATAGGAACACTAGTTTAAGTTGTGTCAAAAGGCATATTCAAACTTCTACAAAGAAGCAGGCAGTTTTTCTCCCTATATACAAAACATTTGTAAAGGAGTTATGGCTGAGGCTCTGCACTTACTATGTATGTTAGTTCCTTGACACCTGCAAAACAATAGCATACTAACTTTGCAGCTCAGAATAACAGAAATGGCATTTCCCACAGTTTTGAACACAGAAATCTAAAGTCAAGACAGCCAAAGGCTGAATTCTCTCTAAAGGCTCCAGATCAGACACTTCCTCTTTATCTCTCACAATTTCTGGGGACTTGAGCAGTCTTCCTCTTCCCTGGCTGTGGTCATATCACCTCAATCTTTGCCTCTGTCCTTTCATCTCCTTCTGTTCTGTGACTCACTGTGGCTGCATGGCTCCAATCTGTCTGTGCATTCTCTGGGTATCTACCCTCTCTGGGTCTTTCCTCTGTTATTTTAGTAGGACTGTTGTTGGATTTAGGCTCTTCCTGGAGAATCTAAGATGACATCTTCTCTTGAAGACCTTTGACTACATCTGTGAATTCTCTTTTTGCCAAGTAAGGCAACATCCTTTTGTTCCAGGGACTTAGTGTTGAGCTATTTTTTAGATGGATACCACTCAACACATCACATTCTGGTTTTTGTGGTACATTTACACAATGGAATACTACTCAGCAATTAAAAACAAGGAAATCATGAAATTTGCAGGCAAATGGTGGGAACTAGAAAAGATCATCCTGAGTGAAGTATCCCAAAAGCAGAAAGAAACACACAATATATACTCACTTATAAGTGAATATTAGACATATAATATGGGATTAACATACTAAAATCTGTGCAACTAAAGAAGCTAAGCAAGAAGGAGGACCCTGGGCAAGATGATCAATCGTCACTCAGAAAGACAAAGGGGACAGACATTGGAAGAGGGAGAGAACAGGAAACAGGATAGGAGCCTACCACAGAAGGCCTCTGAAAGATTCTACCCAGGAAGATATCAAAGCATATGCTGAGACTCATAGCCAAACCTTGGGCAGAGTGCAGGGAATCTTATAAAAGAAGAGGGAGATAGAAAGACCTGGAGGGAACAGGAGCTCCACAAGGAAAACAACAAAACCAAAAAATCTGGGCCCAGCGGGTCTTTTCTGAGACTGATACTCCAACCAAGGACCATGCATGGAGATAACCTAGAAGCCCTGCACAGATGTAGCCCAGTATCCAAGTGGGTACCCCAGTAAGGGGAGCAGGGACTCAGTGGCTGGCTCTTTGAGGCAGGGGTCAGCCTTACCAGGCCATAGAAAAAGATAATGCAGCCAGTCCTGATGAGACCTAATAGGCTAGGGTCAGAATGAAGGGGAGGAGGACCTACCCTATCAGTGGACTTGGAAAGGGGCTTGGGAGAAGATGAGGGAGAGAGGGTGGGATTGGGAGGGAATGAGGGAGGGGGCTACATCTGGGATACAAAGTGAATAAACTGTAATTAATATAAAAAATAAAAAGAAAAGTAAAGTTTTGACTTCATTAATTTCTTCAAACAATTAAAAGGAAAGTTTATAGGCATAGGTGACTGATACAATTTATATTGGGGGCTAAAAAGTATACATTACACTGACCAGCTCATGTGTTTAGATAGCAGCATCTTGGCCTCTACCCATTGAGGGCCAACAGTAGTCCTTTTTGTTATGAGTACTGAAGATACCTTATAAGTGCTGCTTATATCCCCTGGTGGGCTGTGGGGTGAAGTTACCTTCAGTTAACAAAAATGATCCTGATTATCATAAGCAACGATTCTAGATGAAATAATAGGAGGAAGGAAAAGTGGCAGAGTGGTTGAAGAAGTTTCATGGAGGAAATAAGTGAACTAATGATGGCAGAAAAAGCTGCCCTTGGTATTGAGAAAGCTCTGACATCCACAGATGCCAGATATTGAGAAGCTTTCTTTTATGAACTTGTCCACACCAAATGTCATTTGTTGTTGTTGTTGAAGCCAGAGCTTCATTAAAATGTGCCTGCCAAGTTCCCTGCCAGGCCTCAGTGCAGTGTGCCCATAGCACTCAGCTGAATGAGGCAGTGAGGGTACAGTTTCGGGTGGAGTCAGACTGGTAAGGACATAATACAGAATTTGAAAATAATTGTTTTCCACGTGGAGAAATGTTGAAGTAGCTTGTGTATTTAAATGAGTTGGGTAAAGAAGAATAAGACATACTAGAAAATACTAGAGAGGTCAAAAACAGGATCAAGACAAACCACTTAAGTGAAGTAATGAGTTCAGATGTCAAGGTGAAAACAAAGGGAATTTTAAAGGGATTTCAGCAAGAAGAAGTAGATGTCAGTTTGTCACTATTGAGCTTGGAGAGAGTGGGGTGGGAGAGGCATAAAGGGAAACTTGTAGGTAAGAATGACCGACACCAGGAAGTCAACAGAGAAATGAGACCATGGGTCTTAGGGAAAGTTATATGTGCACATCATGAATCAAGAAGATAGAAAACTTTTGATCAATTTTAGATCCTTATTTTTAAAAGAAAAAGTGATGATGTGTTAGAGAGGAATGCTTTAATTTGTAATCCAATTGAGCTGCTAGCTAGAAACTTCTCCCATAGAAGTTCACAAAATCTTCAGGGTTACCGAAAAGGTTATTTTGAAAACTGAAAAAAGAAAGTTTTTTTTTTCTTTCTCTCTCTTCAATGATTCTTATTTTAGATTAAACAGATAGGCAACTGTGCATTGTTTGACTTACAAACCACTGGCCTTCGTGGTGCAACAATGTTCACTACCAAACATACTTCAGATAGACATTTACTTTAACACTACAAGTAGTTTTGAGAAAAGAATTTGTCAAAAAAGAAAATTAAAATTCTTTCAAGGTAGATTTCTCTCATTGTTTCCATTACTTTAAGCAAACTGGTTATTAGTGACTTGAAAAGATAATTGTATAGCTATTTCAGTTTTTTTTTTGTCTTCCTTTTAATTATCTATTTGGTAATTCTTGGGCTGTCATCCTCTTAGTATTTTTGTTTTTTTAAAGGGCAGAATATTGCGTGCTAATTACAGAATGATTTCGTTTCAAAACTAATCACGAGGCAAAAGTTACTTGATAAAGAGGAGAAACGACTTGAACTCCAAATGTGCCCTATGGAAAATGGTTTTCATTGCACGGCTGAGGTCACTGTTTCTTATGAGCAGGGACGGTTCCAGATACATCATTGGCAAACAGTTTTGTAACAGTGTTATCATAGGTTAAGCAAACCTTCCATTCAGTTTCCATGTTCACTTCTTAAAACTGAGAGTAGCAACCGCACTTCTAATACTTACTACCACCAGGTGTGGTGGTACACGCCTTTGATCCCAGCAGTCTACAGGCAGAGGCAGACAGATTTCTGAGTCGGAGGCCAGCCAGGGCTAAACCCTGTCTCAAAAATACAGAACAAAACAACAATTTTTACTGCACCCCTCCAGAAGAGTATGAACATGAATGTAATGAATCATGTCTCATAGATCTATACAATATATAGCTGATGGAGGGGCTCTGGCTACGCTGCTGAAAGGCAAATAAAGTCAGCCGTTCTGAGTTTTATGAACCAAAATTACTAGTTCCTAGGTTGTCTGGGCATTTTACACAGTAGCATATAAATTGATAGACTAGGTAAGAGCTTACCTCCCACTTTCAGCAAGCCTCATCCAGAATACTGAAGGGCAGGAAAAAAACAAAAGTCTGGGCAAGAATGGTCTATCCTGTCTGGCAATTCTCAAGCTGAGTCCTTACCCATCAGTTCTCCCACTCTCTAGCCCTGTGCACTGCAGATCTTAAAACGTTTCCCCTTCCATTGTTCAGTGAAGCAATATGATAAAAACAACAAAAAATCTGCTGGTTAGGATTCTCTTAAACCTGAGTAACAAACTGATGATATATTCAGTCTTTGTTGTTTTAATTTGTTTTAGGGAATGCGAGACTTTTTGGTCTAATTTATGAGGCACAATATTATGAAAATAGTGTACAATTTTTGTAAACCCTAACATTTCCCTTCATGATATGAAGATATTTAAGTAATAAAAGAACCATAAAGCAATGTGATCCTTTTGTTCAGAGTTAAAGCCAAAATATACAAATGAATATTGTAACAACTTAGGAATTGTAACTTTCCCTTGTTACATATAAAGTTGACTTGGTAGCAAACACCTATAGTTCCAGCCCTCAGGAGACTGAAGCAGAAGGATCACTGTAACTTTGAGCTCAGCCAGAGCATAGCTAGAGCATAGCTAGGGCTAAGTAGAAAGACCATGTATCAAAACAAAGCCAAAACTAAAACTGAACTGGATATTTTCAAGGCCTTTATATTTCTGAATATGTCAAGGACTTCAGGAATGAAGCAGATGCTTGGAAACCTATTGGATTTATGAGAGAAAAAATAAGACTCTGGCAGATTGAATGATCCCAGGCAGATAGGAAGTGTCTGTCTCTTTAGTGTGACTGGACAGCAGAGCTCAAGGAAATTCATCCCTATTGTATATTGAGAACATCATAGGCTTATCTTTTAAGGGCTTGTAAATTCTCATGAATAATATAGCCTTAATAAAAACAGGAAATGATCAATTGTGATTTTATGATAGCAGAATTTTATTTTTGCTTAGGAATCTTTTAGGCTCTTTTTTTTAGGTTATTATTTTTTAATTAATCTTTTATTTTTTATGTTAATTACAGTTTATTTACTTTGTACCCCAGCTGTAGCCCCCTCCTGTATTCCCTCCCAATCCCATCTTCCCTCCCTCATCTCCCCCCTGCCCCTCCCCAAGTCCACTGGTAGGCGAGGTCTTTCTCATCTTCCAACTGACCCTTATCAGGTCTCACCAGGACTGGCTGCAATGTCCTTCTCTGTGGCCTAGCAAGGCTGCTCCTCCCTCAGGGGGTGGGGGGAGGGGCTGAGGGTGGGGTGGGGGAGGAGGTCAAAGAGCCAGCCACTGAGTTTTGACTACACACTTTTCCTCTGGTTGATTTGAAAGACAATATGAGATAAAGGAGGGAAGATGGGTTTGGGAGGGAGGGAGGGAGGGAGGGAGGGAGGGAGAGGGCTACAGCTGGCATACAAAGTGGATAAACTGTAATCAATATAAAAATAAAAATTTAATTTAAAAAAAGAATACAAACAACTGATAGATCTGAAATGCCACTTCTACACCTTGTGGACGGTGTGGGAGCGGGGAATCACAAGAACCAAAGAAACATCAAAGGCAAGAGGAGCCTGTTGTGAGAAGTTACACCCTTGAAGAAGTATCTCTCCAACGTGACTGCCTGGACAAGACTTGAACAAGGACAACAATGACAGACATGTTAATGAGGAATGTGGAGTGCTCAGAAAGGAAATGATATATTACAACCTCAAAACATACTTACAAAATAAAATCTTATGGTCAGACATTAAAAACTCCAGTTCTGCTATGTGCAAATCATCAGCCTAGACACTTCTCTCATTTTAAGCTTTGATTCACTTGTTCATCAATGAAAAGAAAATGAGCTGCACTTGAGGGACGGACGGGATTCACTGAGGAAAGAATTCATCAGCAACTACAGTATATCAACTCACACAGCTCCCTTACTCCAGTGAATTGCTTCAAGGGTCTTATGTCCCATTTTGTGATAATTTTCTGTTTGTTGCTATTGTTGTAACTGATGTTAACACTATTTTTGTAGACATTGTATTGTCAAACAAGGTAAAACCTATGTCACTGCTTTCTATACTGTTCCTTTCATCTGAGGACAACTGAGTTCTCCTATATATCTTTTCAAAATCCTACCCTGAGTTAAAAGTGAGAAACAAAAAAAGTTTCTTCTTTGTTGCACAAACAAAAAATAAAAGCAAAGATATCAATAACTTGAAAAATCTACTACATTGAAATGTTTGGTGTTTCATGATTTGACAATATTTTTGATTTACGGTTTATTGTTTATATTCTTACAAAACTGAACACACGTTATACTTTGAACCTAGAAATTTATGTGTTGGACTTATAAATAGCAAAAAAATAAAAATTAAATTTAGTTATTTCTTTCCTTTTAAATTTTTAAGAGGCTAGCCTTTACTCTAAGCAGGACAAAAATAAAAAAAAATAATTCCTGCAGGATGATTAATTGAGACTATCCTACTGTACAGCAAATATATATCCCTCATGGTTTGTGGTACACTGAACTTTAGTATACATAAGGGAGATCTTCTTTTCTTTTCATTCTTAGATAGAATGTCAAGAGTTTTCTTCCTCCCTCCCTCCCTCCCTGCTCTCTTCTCTACAGGTGCAGCTCAGAGGACAGTCTGGAAGAGCCACTTATGCCCTCCAGCACATGGGGCCCAGGGATGGAAGTCACATCATCAGTTTGGCAGCAAGCACCTTTCCTGCTGAGCATCGTACTGGCCATAGATACTAATCTAGTGCTCAGTTTCCATGAAATATGATCAATTTATGAATTGGAATAATAATCAACTTTTACAGTTTTTCTCATAAAGAAGTACACACACTCACAGCAGGAATTCTTCAACACATTGATCTGTTATTTAATATTACTTTTAAATAGTCTTGACCTGTTTCTGTCAAGCAAAAGCATTTTCTAGAGTCCAGTTCTTTAGCTCACTGTACCCTCCACGTGCCTGGCTCTCTCTCTCTCTCTCTCTCTCTGTCTCTCTTTTCCTTCATTACAACACCTTGGCTGTATTCAAAGGCCAGAAATCTGATTGTCGGAATCTCACCACCACGGACAGATGATTCCCTAATATCTTACATCTAAACTCTCTCTGCTCTACACTTACGGGGCTCCTTCTCCACTCTTAGTAATAAAATCTTTCATTTCTGATTCTTTGCACTGTTTTCAAAAGAAAAACCAAAATCATATATATTTTAAGATTGTGCTGTAAACTCTTACCTAAGGATTTGTAAATTGCTTATTGGGTATGGTTTAAAAATTTATATAATCTGCAACAAACTTAAACTTAAAACAAAAAATTTAAAATTAAAAATATATGCATGAGTATACTCAACTCTTGTTTAAGGTATATGTGCATATAATTTGGATGCAACTCATTAAAATATATAGATTATAGATAGGTGGACAGACAAACAGATAGAATGATAGATTTACTAGGAAAACAAATGTTTTTAAATAGCAACCAAGTCAGCCATAGAGCTAGCAACCTGACATCTTAAAATGACCATATGGTATAAAACAACAACTGTAAAACTTCTCAGTCCTAATGAACTCTCTGTTACTGTACCTTCTTTTAAACAAAGAAAGCAACAAAAAGTCTCAAATATTTTAGATTGATATGAATTTTTATGTGATGATGATAGAAATTTAAGGATATATTGGCTACAACATGATTCAACTCTGGTTTATAATATACTGTATATGATGAAAATTTAAGGTTATAAAGTGTATTCAAATTAACAAAAGCTAATTTAAGAAATGTCTAATTAGTTTTATCTTTGCTAACTGCTCAATATCAGGCTGTTAAAATGTTTTATAAATAAGATATATTTAATAATAAAGGTCTATAAACTCTATATGTTCTAGATCTATAAGGTCTAATGAGGTTCACAGTAATACTTGTCTAGCTTCTTTGTCTTTTAAGCCTTAGCTTGAATAAAATAAATAATTCAAAACAAACAAAAAATCCTGCAGTATGCTATGATGTTGTCTGGTCCCTGAAGAAAGTTCTTTTTCCATGGCTGGGCATTTAGACAAAAGCTACCTTTCTCTCAGGGGCTTGAAGAAAGTTCCTGCTTGATAAAATGGCAGTGATTCTCCTTATGTCTGGCAGGAGGGACTTGTGGCCCTTCCACTGATATATAACTATGGTGAATGTTAATCTGTGAAGGTCAATGAAGGCCACAAGTCCCTGTTCACAAGCTCCACCGCAGCCCACAAGCCCCTTTCTCCCAGATAGCTTTGGCAGTTTAGAGTAAACTTTTTCCTTTTTAAACCATGAAATGGCTATTTTGGTTTCTTTACTGTACCCATTTTCTTTTTTTTCCTCTTTTTTTTAAATTAAATTTTTATTTTTTTAATATTAGTTACAGTTTATTAACTTTGTATCCCAGCCCCCTCATTCCCTCCCAACCCTACCCTCTCTCCCTCATCTTCTCCCTACCTCTTTCCAAGTCCACTGATAGCAGAAGTCCTCCCCTTCATTCTGACCCTAGCTTAACAGGTATCTTCAGACCTGGTTGCAAAGTCCTCCTCTGTGGCCTAGCAGGACTGTTCCTTCCTCCGGTGTGTGTGTGGGGGGGGGGGGGCAGTCAAAGAGCCGGCCATTGAGTTCATGTCAGAAATAGTCCCTGTTCCCCTTACTAGGGTACCCACTTGGATACTGAGCTACCATGGGCTATATCTGAGCAAGGATTCTAGGTTATATCCATATATGGGCCTTGGTTGGAGATTCAGTCTCACAAAAGACCCCTGTGCCCAGATATTTGGGTGCAGTTGCTCACCTTGTGGAGCTCCTGTCCTCTCCAGGTCTTACTAACTCCCCCTTCTTTCATAAGATTCCCTGCACTCTGCCCAAGGTTTGGTTATGAGTCTCAGTATCTGCTTTGATATATTGCTAGGTAGAGTCTTTCCGAGGCCCTCTGTGGTAGGCTCCTGTCTTGTTACTTGTTTTCTCCTACATCCAATGTCTATCCCATATGTCTTTCTAAGTGAGGGTTGATCATCTTACCCGGGGTCCTCCTTCTTGTTTATCTTCTTTAGGTTACTGTACCCATTTTCAGGATCAACAAAGTCACCAGTCTCGATGGACTGTATCCATGATTGAAACTTTTATTTTGATACAAAAAGAACTTCAAGTCAAACTAAACAGGGCTAAAGCTGCGAAATTATAATGTTATATAACTGTTAAGGATCATTAAGAAATGCAACTTGATAGTCACCTTATAAATGATCGACTTCTGTAATGTGTTCAGAAATATATTTGTAGTTATGCTTAGAAATGACTCAATTCACAGAAATAAACCTTACTAAACCTCCCGTATACATTTTCAACATAAGTAACTAAAAACAGGCAAACTTTGCTTATTTAGATATACTTTAGATAGACAGATGGTCCTCAGACACTTCAGAGATCTGCAAAACATGGTATTTAAAGTGCTTAATAAAAAAGATTTTTGTTATTGAGTGACACATCAGCTTTGGGCAGCACCCCAAATCTCCTCCAAAGAAGATGATGGGCACAGAAGAACCTCCACCTGAAGCTTGCTTCAAATGTGGCAAAACTAACCATTGGGTAATGGTCAGTAGTTTACCTCAACTACTAAGAGGACAACCTCCAAACTGTGCACAGGCAGGACACTGGGGAGTCCAGTGCTTCATTCAGCTGAGACAAGGTAGGACAGTCCCTTCAAGTTCCTGCTTCACAGAAAATTCTGTCAAATCTTCTGGGCCTTGTGGCTGAAAATAGATGCCTCATGGGCCACAGGGAAACCTTGGGTGACTGTCCTGGTAGGCTATAAGTCTGTGTCATTTTTAATAGATGTCGGGAGCTGCTTGCTCTGCCATTCCTGTTTACTCAGGTAAAATTTATCCTTCTCAGATCTTTTGGGTTTGAAGACTAGACTAGTAAATGATTTATCAGTTTACCAGCAGAAACATAAGTTTCAGGTGCCTTCTCAGTCCTCTTCATGTGTAAAACTCAGGCCTCAAGCCTCACTCTTCTAGAGGTATTAGGTCTAAACACATTTACCACAGTACTAGACTCAGAAAACAGGTTTCAAAGTAACTTTTTTCTACTCCTTTATCTAAAGAAACTCACTTTACCGTGACTTCCCCCGGAATCAAACACCTGTATCTCATGGTGAATAATTGGAGAGGAAAAGCATAAAGTTTATGTAAGGTCTGAGGATATGAACTATTAAGTTGTAAGGACCTAAGAACGTGTTTTAGGATTTTCACCGACCAGGCCCAGAAGAATTTACCTGCTTTCTGTCTTTGGTGCATTTTTCTTTCACTCTGCATTGTAATGTGCTACTATAAATTATATTATATGCAAAAATTAAAATCTTGAAGGGGTTTTGTTGATCATATCAGATTTATCTGTAATTAAAGTGTATATAATCTTAATATTTGCACCATATTGAAAAAGTAATCAAAACTGCCAATATACCACAAATCATAACAAATGTGAAATAAATTTGTATTGAGAATGCATCTCTTACATGAGATAGGATGAGGTGTTTTTTTTCTAATTACTCTAGATATTTCATGAGACATCATCAGTTCTATAGCAATTTTTGACTTAACAACCAGAACCACTTCAAAATCTGGCATAAATAAAGACAGTTTTGTCACTGAAGTGCTGCTTACTTTTTAAACTGTCTATGAGCTGTCAAAATCACAGAGTAGAGCTTGGATCATGGCTCAGTTGATGAAGCAGGAACCTTGCAAGCACAAGGACCTGCTCAGTCCTCAGACCCGTGAATGAAACATTGAGTGTCCTTGTTCACACTTGTAACTCCAAATTCCAGTGCTGACAAGGCAGGGACAAGCTCACGGTCAGGCTGACTAGCCAACTTCATGAGTTCCAAACCAGTGAAAGACCCAGTCTCAAAAAACAATACAACAACAAAAAAACATCGACAGTATTGGAACATGAGGAACAGTTGTCAAGAATGTTTTCTGGTCTCTATACGGTGCTTCATGTATGCACAAGCATTTGCACACTCATTCAGATGTGCCTGCACACACACTCATATAAAAATAACACACATGTCGTTAAATGCTTTTTAACTTTTTTTTAACTCTTTGAGCTCTCTATCAAGTTATATTCCAACTTTGTTTAAACACACACACAGAAAACTCCCTGAAGTACTGAAGAAATTTGCCCAATCATTCTCATATTCAATTTCCGATAATAAAAATGGTCTTTAAAAAATACCTACTTGTAGGCTTAGATTTTTCACCAAACCTACTTTATTTAGGGCTCTTAAACACCTTTACCTCCCTTCCAGGTCTCCCTACCCACACCACCTTAGATAAGAGATTAGTAGTGAAAAGGGCTGTAGAACTCTTTTATCTACTTCCTGCTGATTAGGGTCAATGTATCTTTAGGGAAAGGTTATCAAACTCAGTCTTCAGGATATCAGCAGTCCAGTCCATAGGTCAACACCAAGCAGCAACAGGAATCAGTATGACAAGTCAGCAAAAGCCACAAGACTTTTGGATTGCCCCAGAAGTTCTCTGGAATGTTTCTCTTTGTGAAGTCAAGTGTCAATGCATAAAAATCAGTGAAGCAATGTCCATCCAAACAAAACAAAACAAACAAACAAACAAACAAAAAACAATGTCTTGCTATTTGTAGGACTCTCTATATCTCCTCTCCTCAGAGTCCACCCATGGATATTCTCAGCAGGCCAAAGTCACTCCCCTCTCAAGAGAGTGCTAACAGCAAACCATAACATGTCCTCTTACAAGCTAGCTTCCAGCAAATCATCACATGCTCAGCTTGCAGCAAAACATCACATGACAAAACTGAGTCTACAAAGAAACCAGAAACTTCCACTTCAGCTACTGGTTATTGAGGAGTTTTGTTACTCTTACATAAAAATAACTTTTTAGCTAAAAAAAAAAATAAAGGCACAAAACATATTGGAAAAACAAAGCTGTTGATAAGTTTATCTTTCTCTATAAGTAATTTTTATAAATTACATGGTGAGTGAAACACTTCTAATTATTGCAAAATTTACATGTATTTTCATAAAACTAAGAGCTTGGCATTTAACTCATGTGACTCAGTTGATATAACTATCCTTATGATCTACTGAGCCAATAAAATCAGTGTTTTCTTGTAAAAAAACATTTAAAACATTATTTTATTTATCAATTTAAATAATGGGTGGGTCTTGCCAGCCACACTCTGCAGCAGGTAGGGACATAACAGCATTTGTCACTGATGGCATATGTGTGAGTACAGTATGTGTATGTGTGTGAGAGCACAGGTATTCCGTGGTGTGGATGTCAAAGGACAACTCTCTGGAGTCAGTTCTTTCCTTGTGTTCCAAGAATCAAATTCACATCATTGGGTTTATCTGGCAAGTGCTTTTACCCACTGAAACATCATACCTCAGAAAAATCATTCTGAATTCATATGCCCATATAAAGAAATCTGACTTTTCAAGATAGCTTGCAATAATGTGCTGACTTTCTGTAGCTAAAATTTTGTTCTACATAAATTAAACTGCAAAGCTCAACTCAAGTCATGGTAAGAGTTTTTACATTTAAAGTTTGAGGGATAATTAAAAATACAAATCAAATTTATAACTAAAGCTCTTAATTTAGTTTAACATTATCATTCAATGGTCTTAGGTTATTTATAAGACACAAAGTTATATATGCTTAAAATTATACCTGGAAAGCAACATGAAAAAAGATGATAATTACAATTCGCTGAAAAAAATAAATCTTCATAATTAAACTCAAAGAGCTAAATAAATATGAAGGCTTTCAAGAAGTCAGTGTTTCAAAAATATTCCTCAGTTGTGAGCTCAAGAGATGTTTCTTCATAGACTATTTATTACTTGAAAGAAAAAAATTAACAAGTGAAAAACTGTTAAATGTTCCACCATCTTACTGCATAATTTTTTCTGCATGTAAGAATCACAGTGTCAACCCCAGTTTTCATGTGAGGTTTCTCCAGATACTCCCAACCCCTCACCTCTCCACTCCCACCTCGCCGACAAGGTGACAGTTCTTTGTGAGATAGAAGGTTTGCTTTTTTTTGTGGCCGCCGCCTGGATGCTATGCCTTCAAGTTCGACACTGCAATTTGACACGGGCCGGGGAAGGGTTTGCTATACTTCTGTGTAGAGAAAGAGGTTTTGAGTCTGTCTCAACTCAGACAGGTTTTCAGAAAGACTAACTTTAGAAGAGAACAGATAGCCCAGAAGTTCATTCCTGTATATTACGCATTATACGGCTTTCCCCTATCCCCTGTCAGGATGTTGGTATCAAGCAAGAATAAAGCCAGTTCTAGACTGAGGTAAAGCTAAGTGTTCTGGAGGCCAGGTTTAAAACATGATGAGACATTCGTTGCCTTTTAGAAAAGAAAGCGTGTTCTGTTGGTTGGTTGCTCCGCTGATTTTTGAGAGCCGTTCTCCCTCTGTTGCCAACCCTACCTCCCAGCTATTCCTGCCTCTGCTTTACAGCTGCTACCTCACAAACGTGCTGCTGCCGTAGCCAGCCCAGGGATCTCAGACTTTAGATCAAGATATATTACTTTAAAGTATGATTCGAGACAAACTTAAAATGATGTCTTTACAAGACAACGCTGATACTGACTTAACCCCAGCTCCTGCTTTCTCCCATTAGTGATTTTGTTGTAGTTTTCTAGTTAAAATAAATGTCTATTTCGAGGTATAAAAACAAGTGATGATAACTTCAAACCTGGAAAATTCATCCCAGTCATTATACAGACACATCATAGATTATCTAGGTCAACCAAATATAACTAGAGCTAATAAGTATTCACAGCAAATATTGATGGCTGCCCTTTAGAAAATTCATTCACAGATTGAGTATTCATTTACAGAATGTCCATTATTTGAAGATATATGCTAGGCCCTCCCAAGACACCAATAAAAATTACATAACTCTCCCATTGAGTCTGGAAAATACAGCTTGGAAATAAATAACAGTGATGTAAATTGGTGTGTCTTATTAATGAGGAGGGTGGTTCAAAGCAGGAAAATATAGAAAGAAACTGTAGATTATCCTAACTAAAATAGTTTGTGCATTAATAGATTATCTTTAAAAAATTCTCCTTCTCTGAAAATGTGTGTATTTGGATCACTAACAATATTAGATTATTAACACTAAACATTTCTGCACAATGTTTTCACAAAGAAAAATGACAGCAAGGAAAAACAGTTGCTACTAATCTTCACAATGTTAACATATTTTCTGACATATATTTCAGAAGATAAGAAAATTGACATTGTATTTTCAACAGAAACTTGACATTTCCAAAACATTGAAATATAAATGTAGTTTTATAAGTTTTCTTTTAATCAAATCATACTAATAAAAAATGGCAAGGCATATAAAATTTCCTTTGACGTTCAAGGGGCAGACCTCAAAATTAGCAAGGCAAGGCAAGAGAGGAAATAATCTTGTGTTTTATTTTCACAGGTCACTGCTCACCTCTGTTGTAGGAAGATAGAGAAGAGACAGTTTAGAAACAAAGATTCTCCTTATCATAGGGTGGGTATCTCCAGGAATCCCCAGGTTTCTTATCAAGAAAGGCTGGGTCTATAATCTTTTCTGAGGGCTATGTGATGCTCTTCAGAGGTTTTAGGGTTCAGGTAGAGGGGGCACTCCCTGAGGAAGAGAAGCCACCATTGGAGACTGAGCTCAGAGGCTATTCAGAAATGTTAGACTTTGACCTTAGCCAGCAGAGTACCACACAGAGTGATGTGAACATTCCTAACTCATCCTTTTTCATTTCTTTCATGAATAACGAGGGTTAGAATCTTTTGGTGTGCTTATTTTACTTTTTTATGTCTTCCTTCGTGAAGAATATGTTAAAAATCTCATATTCATTAAATTTTTAGGGGTTTTCTTGGTATGATTTAAGAGTTCATAAAATAATGTACCTAAATGTCTCCATCAGACAATTTGTTTTAAAAAATTTCTTTCAACCTGTGGCTCACTTCTGTGATCTTTCATAGTATCTTCTAAAGAGCAACAGACCTTAATCTTGACAAAGCCCAATTTGCCCTGTTTTAGTTGTAAATAGTTTTCTATCATAGTGGAAAACTATTTGTGAAGAGCATGATGTTTTGACCATGTTCATAGAACCAGGCATAGTATTCCTCCAGTGGAGCAAACACAGATCCAATTAGAAAACAGTTGCTTACCCCGAAGTTATCACAACACTACTAAAACTGTAAGCATATCTTGCCTCTTGGGTCAGACAAGGTCATAGTAAGCACCCTCTGAAAGTACTTACTGTTATATTTTGCTAAATAGTCATGTCCTCAAAAAGCCTTCAAATTATTTTTTCACTGTATCCCCTGGTTTTGTGCTACTTTCAACCTTAGAAAATAAGTCAGAAAATAAGTGCATAATAGCTAATGAAACTGTAGCAGATAATGCAGAGATTAACAACTGATCAAAGTGCTGAGAATAACTGTCAGTTTTCAATGCCATAAATGGATTATCTACATCAATATCCCCCTACCTAAGGCTCAAGAGGGAATGGGAAAGATTCAAGAGTTGAAGATGAAGAAGGAGTAGAACTATGAGATCATTTCTTCTGGACATGACATGGACATTGTACAGAGGAACTCACATCAGCTATGATTAAGTGCACAAGACCTGAACAAAATCAAACCAGTCAGGGGACTGGAGGTGGGTTCTGGAGGTCACACCCTTGGCTGAATGACTATTGAAGGTTGATGGGAGGGAGAGAGAGTCACTTTGGCGGGTGGGGAGGAACTGTGGCCAATGGTAAGTTGCTCATGCCCTAGGAGATAACCCACATTCACATGCATGTAAGCTGTGCTAATTGTGCTCTTTGGGTTTTGAAAATAAGGACACAAAGTTGAGAGGAAAATGTCCTGGGTGATCCTAGAGGAAGCTGGAAGAGACAGGGAGAGTGCCACAGGACAATTTTATCAAAACATTTTGTATACATGTATGAAAAGTTTAAAGAATAAATAAAAATAGTATAATTCTTAAAAAGAACAGAAGGATTTCCTCTTATGTTTCAGGTTTTATGTTGACATCAATAATAAAGTTTGAATTCAGTTTGAGATAGTACAAGTATATATTTTACTTTTTAAAACTCCTTAGGATGAGAATATGTATGTTACAGAACGTATATTTATTACAGAATATATATTGTTACAGAATATATGTTTGTTACAGCCGCATTTTTAAAAATAGTCTATCCTTTCTCCATTAAATTAATTTTGCATCTGTTTTAAAGTATTAATTTCCACTAGTGGTTTTATTTATTAAACCACTTTCTTAATCATGCAATCATTTTTCTTACAGGACCACATAAATTTGATATAAGTAATTACAGTTCTATATAAACTGAGAATATTGCAATAAAAATTAGCCAGTGGTCACACCCTAAAAAGTATAAGATGATCTTAAAGTATAAGATTAAGTAAAATTGAACCTCAAAACAACATTTCATTTTGTTAGTTTTATAATCTTTCTTTTAAATATCCTGTATTTGTAATGTCTACCTCTAAATTTCATTCTAAACAAACAAACAAAAAGAAATTACTTACTTGCCTGAAGACACTACCAATAAGCAAATATCATGATGATATTTATGTTTGATTCCTGTATCTACCATTATATATACATACACTTCTGTAGTGGAGAAGAAGGTAATTGTATGTCTGGAAAATAGTATCCAAAACTATATCATAAGTTGTATCATAAGCTATAAGGAATATCATAAGCTATAAAAAGGAAGTGACAATCAAAATATTTTCCTTCAGTTGGCAAGCTTGATAGATACTTCTGATTCTAAGAACTGAGTAGTCATTTAGAAGCAGCCATTGGGTTCCAGCATAATTTTGCAGTGCCTTTGCTCTTGATTATTCTGAGGTATTTGTTTGGGTTTCTAATTCCTGCTATTGCAACAATTTCCTGGAGATTATTCTATGTATCTCCAGGATTTGGGGAACAGTTCAGAAGGAGGTACAGAATAAATGGAACAGCTGAAGGATGGGCGAGAAGGGGTGTGGAGCGCAGCCTTCTGGGAGTCACATGGTTTTTGCACACTCAGAACCTCAGCAACTTGTGATTTCCTGCACAAGTCTGGGCCTGTCACTGCCCTGTCACAAAAGGGGAGGAGCTTATGAGAGGAACCTTAGTGGTAGACATTACAAATCTAGGACACTTAAAAGAAAGATTACAAACCTAACAAAATAAAATGTTTTGGAGATTCAATTTTACTTAATCTTATACTTTGGTATCAGCTTATACTTTTGGCATTTAGATTCGTAGGGTGTGACCATTGGTTAATTTTTATTACAAGATCCCCAGTTTATGTAGAACTATAATTACTTATATCAAATTTATGTGGTCATGTAAGAAAAAATGATTTTGTAATCAAGAAGGCAGAAATAAAACCATTACTGGCAATTAACTATATATAAACCCATTGGGGGGGTTACATACAATTAACAGTTGATGCAGCAAAGAGGAGATGGTTTCTTCAGTGGTGAAGTCATTGCTGGAAGTGCCTGTGTTCTTATAAACAAGCTCACCCATTCCCTTGTAAAGGTCTCTCTCTCTCTTTCTCTTTCTCTCTCTTTTACTCTCTTGCCCTTTCTCTCTTTCACACACACATATACACATACGCACAGGCAAAAGTGAAAGTATAAGCAGACGATTTAGAAACCCAAAGAAATAGCAGGTGTAAAGGATAATGGGAGGAAACAAGAACATGTTTGAGATACATTGTGTAAATGTGTGAAAATGTCTTAATGAAACCCATTGCCAGGTATCGTTAAAATACACTAATAAAAGAATTAAAATAAAAAATAAAATAAAAATTCCTGTCTACATTAAGTTATATTTTGTTTAAATAGTTTCTTCTGTGTAATTCTCAAAGCTAATGAAAGCTTTAAAAATAGTAAAAATTCTAACGAAAGTCGTATTTGTTTTAAATATATAGTTTCTTCTGTGTGATCTTCAGAGTAATTTTGTTTTCTATGCCTGGGGGGAATGAAAACCAGTTATTCTTGTAACAGGAAACCTGGAGAAGCACCCAGCTAGCCACACAGTCACTTGCTGCTTCCTGTTGCTGTCTCTGAATCATCCTCAGGTACAAAAACTCATCTTCAGCAATGATTCAGGGCTCATCTGCCTGTCTGCCACTCTACACTCCAGCACACATGAATTATCTTCCTAGAGTGATCAAACGACTTCAAAGATCACACAAAGTCTGCATTTGTTAGAAGTGTCAATGTTTTGTCAAGCTTATTTGAATAAACACAAAGTTTGCACAACTAGAAAGTCATCAGATCCTTTGTACATCACCAAAATAAAACAGTTTCATTTGGTTGGTTTTATTACATTGCTTCAGTTTCTTGTAAGCTGTGTAAACTCCCCAGAATCTGACATCAATAAATATAATAAAGTCCTACCTATAAAAATATTCACAATAGCTTACACTCAGACTACTGTACTAGTCCAGCTGGAAATATAGCCCTTTGGCAGAGCACTTGCCTAGCATATATGACATTGTTTAGTCCGTTCTCAGTATTGGCAAAAGAAAAAAAAAAGATTACAAGAATATTTTATCTGAATAACTGTTGACAAAGGAAGCATAAGTTTTCTGTATAGTACAAATTAGATTATTTCTGAGCTATGATTTTACTTCAAAGGAACAGAGGTCCAATACCTAAACAGAGAAGTATATTAACACATTAGAGATTCGTTTCAAAGTTTATAAGATATGTAACTTGTATCATCCACTGAGGGTGCCTCTAGACAAACTGAGCACTGAAAACGTACATTGGACGAGGCTTGGATTTCTCCCTGCCACCAGCGGAGTTTCCCCTTCTTAGCCACATAAGGAAGGTGGGTTTCAAGTTACACAGTGTAACAGACAGCATTTCCATCATCACAAAAAAGCTCACTGCCCAGATCATGTTCAAGATAAACAAACTTAAAAAAACTAAGATTTTATTCTTACCAAAAGAATGGTTGGTTTTCTTTTTTCAGCATACAACAGTGTTCTATGTTGTTTGTGCACACAGAGCTTTAAAAATTATTTGACAGCTCAAAATGGTATTTTTTTAATTCTTTCATTAAGTATGTATGTGTTTACAATGTGGGTGAGTACAGGCATGCACATCCCACAAGACCCAGGCAGAAATCAGAGGGCAGACAACCTTTAGAATTGGTCTGTCCTTCCACTGTGGGCTTCAGGGATCAAACGCAAGTTGTCCTTCTTGCAAGGCAAACAGCTTTATCTCCTGAGAGATCCTGAAGGCCGTCAGCAGGTACTGTTTAACTAAAGTGGCTGAAAGAATTACTGTTATTACACAGTGTCACAGGGTAAACACTTCAGTTTACTTAAGTAAGGTCCCCAAACATACGTTGTGGGACCTGAAGCATAAAGTGCAAAAGACATGCTAGAGGAAAAGAAAAACAGTATCAGTTACCTCAGATATTTTTTTGAGAATGGGAAAGAACACAACCAATTGCAAATTTTAATTAGCAAATAACCACATGCATAAAGATAATTTAAATGGTATAATTATGGAACACCCGGCCCACCTCTCTGCTCCTCATGTTTTCCTGGATCGTATGACACTGTGGAATTTGATAGAACATGTGCAGAAAGGCAAGTCAACCCTCATCTAGAAATAGGCAACTGACTATTTTTCAGTGGTGTAAGAAGGAGAAAAACGTGTGATCTCCTACAAACGTAAGGTTTTTTTTTTTTAATTACTCACAGTTTTGTGCCTCAGAGGCATATAGTTTCGTCTGTTTTCCATTGTGTAATTCCTGACAAAAAGAATGTGTGTGCTGTGTCAATATTTCTAAGTTTTTATGCTTCAGTGCATCTTATTTTTATCCGCTCTCTCTGTCCCCTCGTATGTGAATGGGGGGCTAGCTGCAGCATGGACAGCCTACCAGGGGCTGTGTCCCTGCAGAAACCTGACAATTTCTCCTGTGGCATCTGTCAGCTGCCTGGAGTGTCTCATAGTTTAGATAATGTTTGCGTTACATTGCAAGCATTCCTGATAAACGCAAATTTCCATTTTACCAGGTGTTACTTAAATCTATTCTTTGAACCCCTGGCAGTAGGCAAAGAGGCGCCTTGTTAAGTGATGTTGTTTGTATATCATTCAGGAGCAGAGCAGATGGCAGTCTTTGGTTCATCCTAGCTTGATGGCCTAGCTTGGTGGCCAAAGCTGTTTTATGCCTAGGACTCATAGAAATCAAATCAAATGAAATCCAGGTAGCGCAGCACAGGAGGAGGAAGGCAGACGGAGACCTGAGGATCTCCATGCCACTCTCAGACCTGACCTTCAGCGCATGGCAGAGGTAGCCTCGCCACAGTGCTCCTACGGAGGATACCGTTTTGCGAAGCCAGCCTGGAGCAGGAGCCACCAAAATGTGCGAGTATGTGGTGGACAGATGGGAGAGAAAGAGAAGTGGGGTAACCTGAGCATTCTGAAGAGAAACGGAACTGGATACTCGAGGGTGGAGAGAAGGAGGTTGATATGAGTGGCCGTATATTCCACCAGGAGCCACGATGAGGTCCCAGACTGAGCTGTGATTGAAGGCCGTGTCTGAGTTCTTGGCTACACAGCAGCAGGAGTCAGTACCCGTGTTCACGGCTCTTATTACCACTACAGAGCACGGCGATGTCCCTGGTCACGGACCTTGCTGTCCAGGAGCTGTGCATTACTGGCCCCGTCCCTGACTGGATGCAGTGCTCCGAAGAGCGGTGGTGGTGGTGGTGGTGGTGGGGCATCTCATTACCTGCTGTAGCGCAAAGGAAAGCAGGGTCTGCGCCTCACCCAGGCAGCACAGTGGAGCTGGTCTTGGTGGGCGCGGTGTGGCTGTGACAGCCTCAAGGGTGTGAGAGCGGGAGTGCTGGCCCAGCCCCTCACAAGGGGCAGCACTTGGGAACGTTTGCTGGGAAACACCGGGGAGCCGGCTCTGGAGGCATGGGTGCTGGTGAGCAGGCCCTGGGGGCGTGAGAACAGGACAACTGACCCTGTCTCATGCTGATGGTGGCACTGGATGGCCTAGTCCAAGCAGTGATGGAGATTTTGCCCTGGTGGTGCAGATAAGCAGGCTGATGAGCTAGCTCCTCTACCACCCAAGCCCAGATCTAGGCCTCTGAGTTGGCCTGTCTCGGAGTCTGTATCATCTGCAAATGGTTGGGAAGCTGTTCCAAAGCTGCAGGATCTCCATGACACAGGGCAACGAGAGTGTAACTGGGAGGAGGCAGACTGAGGATCCAGTGTTGATGATGTCACAGAAGCCAGAGATCTCGAACCCTCGAACCAAACCAATGACAACGTTTGCAAGTGAAGACATGTGGACAGAGGAATATACTGTGGGACACACTCTGACATACTACAGCTTCCACGATGAGATTTCATTTTTATGCCATGTTGTGTTGTTGTTGGTGTCTGTGTGTTTGTGTGTTTTATGGGTGGGGGGGAGTTGCAAGGGTGAAGAGCAGATATGAGGGGATAGGGAGATGAGCAGGACTGAGGTACATAATGTGAAACTCACAAAGAAGATAGATAGATAGATAGATAGATAGATAGATAGATAGATAGATAGATAGATAGATAGATAGATAGATACATGTTTTTCAAGACAGGGTTTCTCTGTGTAGCCTTGGTTGCCCTGGACTCACTTTGTCACTTCGTAGACTAGGCTGGCCTCAGAACTCACAGAGGTCCTCCTACCTCTGCCTCCCAGAGTGCTTGGATTACATGTGTGTGCCACTGAGCCCAGTCAATAAAAAAAAATTACTAAAATCTACTAAACACTTATAATTTTACAAATCTGAAAAGCAGAAGTATTTTTCCAAACAGTACTTTCTGAACCAGATATGTCAAATACCAGTTCCTATTTTCCACAAGTACTCTTAAGCACTGAGCCATCTCTATAAGCCCTAAATCACATTTTATGAATTACTCCATCTCACCTTGTGGAATATTCAATGTCATGCTGGCACCACTGCAGGTGACAGCATTCCCTGGGCTGAGATCTTGGGTAAACAGGAGAAAGAGCTGAACACAGGCATTCACTGTTGTCTGTTTGGCTATGGATGCCGTAGGATCATCCACTTCTTGGTCCTGCTGTCTTGACTTCTCCATCCTACTGGACTGCAGCCTTGAGCTGAGCCAGAATAATTCCTTTCTTCCATATCATGCTGTTTTGTTATAGGAAAAGAAGATAGCAACATGACTTTTCTGAAGTTTCATAACATAACAGCAAGGCAAAGATTTGAACTCAAGCTGTCTCATTCAAAAACTGGAATTCTTATCTCCATGCTTTACCATCAGGTGCAGTTATCTTTGCATCATATGTCATTGATGCTGGCTAGACTTGATTGAAACGTTCAGCATTCTGAAAGAAAACAGTTGTCAGCCAAAACTTTTATACCCAGCAAAATACACAAAAAATTCAATAGGCAAGTGAAGATATTCTTAATTAAGCAAAAACTATTGATTTTAGCAAAAAATAATAAGAAGTAGTAATAAATAAAAATAAAAAGAACAAGGAATCTCTAAGGCTGAAGTCAAAAGATACTCAGCTAACTAATCCATGTGAGGAAAGAACACTGACAAGAGAAAGTACAGAGGGAAAGATATGTGTGATTTTTCTCAGTTTAGTTTCCTAAAAGATTCTCTTAGAAAATAACAACAGTGTGTCCTCTTCCCCTGTGGCCTGGCAAGGCAGGACTTAGCTCTGATATGACTTGATGAGCTGTGGAACAGAGGAAAGGGATGAGGGAAAGACAGGGGAGGGAGGACTGGGAGGTGAGGAGATATGGGGCTAAGACCAGCATGTAAAGTGAATAAATGAATATGCTTTTAAAAGAAAAGAAAAACAGAACAAGGCACTCTAGTGGCTTAGTTCTAGTTTCAAGTTATGGTGTTTTTTCATGGGTATATATAAAATTCTTGGGCGGTGCTGATTGAGCATGAGGGGATTTGGTTGTAGATCTCTGGGTGAGAATAAAGGAGAGGAGGGCAACAAAACACATGAAATACTGGAATAGTTCGTTACAGGTCCAGGAGGTGGGACCACAAAGGCTGGTTCTTAGGGGCTTTGCCCACAGCAGCAGTCAAGGAGTCAAAAAGTGGTATTATTGTTGGGTAGAATTAAGTTGTAGTCCTGAGTGTGATCTAAGAAGATTACTCAGTGGGAATTCTAACTAGTGGGTTTGACAGCTAGACCAAGTCCTGTGAGCCACACTGTGACTCAGATGTGGCTTCTACCAGGTATCTTTGAGTGAGCTGTGCAGGGTGTAGACATCAGTGTAATGCTTCCAGTAAGTTGTAGTTTCTACTTACTAGAAGATATTTGTGTACCGCAGATGTCTAGATAAACATGGTATGCTACAGTCTGGGCAGAGAGCTGGAAACTGAATTAAGAATTTTAAGTCCTTGGGGAGAACAAGAGCTCCACAAAGACCAAACTGAGCAGGGCACAGGGGTCTTGTATGAGACGGTTTCTACAATCAAGGACCATGTGTGGATGTGGACTGGAACCCCCGCACGGATGGGGCCCATGATAACTTGGTGTAGGACTGAAGACCCTATTCAGGGAAACAGGGACTGTTTCAGTCATGATCTTGATGGCTGACT
>CM053745.1:56153052-56186405 GCA_028658305.1 Pachyuromys duprasi
AACAAGAGCTCCACAAAGACCAAACTGAGCAGGGCACAGGGGTCTTGTATGAGACGGTTTCTACAATCAAGGACCATGTGTGGATGTGGACTGGAACCCCCGCACGGATGGGGCCCATGATAACTTGGTGTAGGACTGAAGACCCTATTCAGGGAAACAGGGACTGTTTCAGTCATGATCTTGATGGCTGACTCTTTGATCCTCCCCCATACAAGCTGGGGAGTGACAGACTGGCTAGATCCCAGGGGAGGACATTGCAGCCAGCCCTGAGGAGACAGGATAAGCTGGGGTTGGATGGAAGGGGAGGAGGTCCTCCCCTGTTGGTGGACTTGGAGGGGGCAGGGAGGAGGGAGATGAGGGAGGGAGTGGGAGGGTAGGAGGGACTGAGGGAGGGGGCTACTCCTGGGATTCAAAGTACCTAACCTGTGATTGAGATAAAAATAAATAAATTAAAAAAAAAAAGAATTTTAAGTCCTGTCTCTGGTATGAGACCTTTGGCCCCATAGTCAAAATGTCTGCTCAGGTAAAATAAAGTTACAAGCCTGGATGGCACCTTTGTTTGTGCCAATGAAAAATATATTAGTCTGCTAAGGCTGCTGTAACAAAATCACAGACCAGGTGGCTTCAACAAGAAAATTTGTTTTGTTTCATATCTCACATGTTCTAGATCAAGGCGCCTGTGGTTCAATGGCTGACAAGGGTTCCTTTTCCATTTGTCAGATAGACATGATTTCTGCTATGTCCTCTGACAGTAGGAGAGAAATACTGTCTTGTATCTCACCACACAATGAAAGTAATTATATAAACTCAAGACTTACTTTCTTAGAGTCCTGACACCAAATACAGGAGATTAAGTTCCACATATAGGTTTTAGAGAGACCCAGAAGTTCAGTCCACAGAAAAAAGAACTCTCCACTGGATTCTGGTCTTGCTTAACTCCAAGAACTCTGGGTAATAAGATCACTTTCCAAACAGTTTGTGCATCAGATCAACCCATACCTTCTCTTTGCCACCACTTAAGGTATAGAGGATGGCTGCTACAGGTTGATTCCAATGACAAGAGAGGGAATGGGGAGGATAATGGGGAGAGTGGACGGGAAGAGAGGAGAAGAAAAAAAAGAAGGAAGGAAGAGCGAGGGAGAAAGGAGGGAAAACACAAAGAAATAGAAAAAAGAATAAAAGTAAAGAATGACACAAAAATGTGGCTGAATTAAAGAAAAAACAAAAAGGCAGAGAAAAGAGGAAGGAAGGAGAGAGAAGGAGGGAGAGAGAGAAGTAGGGAGGAGGATGGGGATGAGAAGAAGAAAATAAACCTAAATGTTACAGAAATAAATGTAGTGCATGCGTAATGGAATTAAGTCCTGCAGTTAACAGGACATAAGCAAGTCAAAGAACAGTACATACATTATAATCACACTCATACAGGCTTCAAGAAACACTAAAGAGTATGTTGTTTTTCTGTTTAGTAATTATTTTACATGTGGTAAGATTCTAAGGAAATTACATACCAATCACTTAGTGGTTTACTTCTGGGGGCAGAGAAAGAAAGTCTCAAGCATGTAGGAAATGTGTGAATCCCTGAGTGTTTGGTTTTAATGTATTGTTTAGATAATACATGTATATTTATTCCATATGGACTACAAATTAGCTATATATTTATTAAACACTTTAACTGAATTTGTTATTTTTTAATTAGCTTGCAGCATATACAGTGGGCTTTAAATATAATATTTGTTAAATCATACATGCATTTTGAAATAGCAAGGTTTTTCCCCCCGTATTTCCTACTTCAACTAGAAATGCTAGGCGAGGAAATATCCTTTTCCTGTGCAGTATACATTTTGAAATGTAACAACAGGAAAGTGTCTTTTGAGGATGAATTTCAGGATGGAATTGATGGGTAATTTACCAGTTACATGGCTGCCAGACCCCAGAGTAGAGCCCTGAGGTGCACATCAAGGAGCAGAGGTAATTCCTTCCCCCTGCATGCTAGCTCCCCTAACTGGATATGAGCCAAGATCCGTGGATGGCTCAATTTATCACTCCAGGAAGTGAAGACAACACTTGCTGTCTCCCAAACTGAGGTTATGAGTCTTAATTTGTCCATAAAGCATTTTGAGGTTGTTTCGATAAAGAGTAAACCCATATATAACACTTGTTGTATTTTACAAGTATAAGCTAGCAAGGCTAAGCACCTTTAAACTGTTTGTTTGTTTGTTTGTTTGTTTGTTTAAGACTTAGGGCCTACTGTGAACACAGACATGGTTCAGTCAGTTCTCATTGATGTGGATAAGTAAGAAAGGGACAACAATTTTCCACTTTTTACTCTTGCATGCATTTACCCTTCCTGAAAACTAGATTGCTGAAATGTGTATACAGTATCCAGTTACCATCCACCCATAGTAACCTACCTCCAAGTAGTGCAAGATGGACCTTGTCGCTGGATTACAATCTAAAACTAAAAATATTCATGACAGCCACTCCTGATGAGACTTGAGAGGGTAGGGTCAGACAGTAGGGGAGGAGGACCTCATCTATCAGGGGACTATGGAAGAGGGAAAGGGGAGGAAGAGGGAGGGAGGGTGGGACCAGGAGGAGACGAGGGAGGGGGATACAGCTGGAATACAAAGTGAATAAACTGTAAATAAT
Organism: Pachyuromys duprasi; assembly: GCA_028658305.1. Classification (NCBI taxonomy): domain Eukaryota; kingdom Metazoa; phylum Chordata; class Mammalia; order Rodentia; family Muridae; genus Pachyuromys; species Pachyuromys duprasi. Next base: position 56,155,702 of record CM053745.1, read on the forward strand.
AACAACGTAACAATGATGATGAAGAAAAAAAAGTTTCATTAAAGACAAATAAAGAGGCCAAATGCGTGGTTCAGGCATTTAGAGTACCTATTGTTGTGGAGAACCCATGTTTAGTTCCCAGCACCCACATGGCTAGCAACCATCTGCAACTCCACTACCAGGGGTCTAAGCCTTTTTCTGGCCTCCTTGAACAAGAAAGAATCAAGTAAAACACATAAAATAAAAACATGAGCTTTTTTGCTTGTTTTTGTTTTGTTTTGTTCTTAAGAGAGTAAGAAAACTTGTCTTTAAAAATGAACCTGGCTAGGTGGGATGGTGCATGTCTTTAACCCTCAGCATTTGGGAGGCAGAGGTCAGATCATTGTTTCGTTTGTTCGTTTGTTTTTTGTTTTGTTTTTAAAGAGTGCCAATCAATTCAAGGATACTTTTATTCCACAATTCACACTAGCCTTCAAGGGACACTTCCAATCCCATGTTCAATCAGATGGACCCGTTTAAACTAAATGGGTCACAAAATAAAACCAAAAGTCACAAACCTGGGAAAGGGACAAGTAGGGAGGAGGGGTTTTGATGAAAACGGGAGACAGATGGGGGGAGGAAGATGAGAAACAAAAATATATGAGCATGAAATAGTCATCAAACTAACCTAATAAAATAAAAATACTAACATGTATTATTAACATTGGAATTTATTATTAAGTATTGTTTACATATTAGTATTTATGAATAGCATTCAGAAGAAAATATACTATAACAATGTACATATGTCTAATCTAAATTTGCTTTAAAATTTCTATTTACCTTTTTGCAAGCATCATATTTAGAATTTTTTTAATTAAATAAAAATGGCTAAAGAAACCAGCCTAACTCCTGGGATATGGTAGCTAGACAATAGAAAGCTAAGCTAAAAATTGTATTTTTTTCTGAATGTTCTCCCATGCATGTTTCAACACCAAAAATTTCAACATTCTGAATACCACCTATGATGAGACAAACCATGAGAAAGTAATTATCGCAGCTGTCACAAGAAGATTGACAATGTGACCGGCCTTGTGAGGACAATGTCAGTGCCTCCAGGTGCTCTCAGACTTGTGGTACTATGCCTGGATACACTATCCACATGGTAGTGATAATTCGAAAGATGCTCCTTGTCCCTGATCCTTTGAGATACTGTGGGCCCAAGGGAAGCTGGTGATATCTTAAAAGTAGAGGGGGGAGCTAAGAAAGAGAGAAAATGAAACAGAGAAGCAGAGAAATTGATAGAATGAGAAGTTTCCCCACCTGCCATTTCTAGCTTTAGTGTGGAACAGGCAAAGACAAAGGGCTCCCAGGTCTTTACTGTAGCTCAGCGAGGCCTCTGGACTAGCAAAGTGTGAAATCAAGTTTTGTTTTAAGCTGCTGAGTCTTTGCTACAGTGACAGAAGGGAATTACTATGTCACACTTTTTGTGTTTATTTCTCCATGTATCTGTCTTCTCTATTAAACTATTCAATAAGGTAAAGAGAAGTCTTGGGCACACTTCTATATTTTTGTTAATCTTCTTCTGTAGATATGATTTCGGTTCTTTTTCTTTGGATATAAAATTTTTAATGTCTTTCTTTTAAAATATTCAGTTTGTGTTCATATATCTTTGCAAGAATGATGGTTTTATCAGCAGGATTGCTGATAAGTTTTTTTGTTTGTTTGTTTGTTTTTTTAACACAGGAAAGGTCTACATGTCTTGGCATCCCAAACACAGTGAATTATACTTAGAACAGGCACGCTTATGCTGCCTCATTTGCAGTGGCGGAACTGCTTCAGGTACAACAGCTACTCCCTTGTAAGCATGCTCCTTGGAAAGATGTGCAGAAAGAGTGGTATGCCTCTTTCCTCCCTTAATGATTAAGCTTGATTCTCAAAATGTAAGCTTATTATAAATTGAAACTTTCTGAGTATCCCAGAGCTGAGCTTGGAATCACTAAATCACATGGCTATAAGTATTTCAACAAGGTAATCATTCAGTCTCTTAAGTTGTTTACTGTGAAGATTGAGCATTGGTTCATTTTATCCAAAGACAACCACAGAAGGCTGTCTACTACACTTTCTCTTTGTGTAAGAAAAAAAAGCAAATAACCTTAATCAATATAAGTGTAGCTGGTTTATCATTAAATTTCAATTCCTTAATTTCTAACTTGAATTGTCTATTTTAAAGTCTTTACCAATGTATAATATCAGAAATTGTGCTATTTTATTACTAATACTAATATTATATATGTGATCAAGTCACACTGTTATTAATCATTTTATCCATTATTAATTGACAAAACTATTTACTGAAAACTTTCACTGGAGAACCAATGACTTTAAATATCTACTTCTACATCAGGCAATGAAACGATTTCCCCAATGTTACTGGAAACACTACATTTTAAATCTTGGAATTACTAAGGTCAGTATCACTTTGCTGATTCGCAAGTCCCTTTTACCAGACGTATAGAATTATATGGCTTTGGTTATAGTTGCAAACTTTAATTTTTGGAAAAAGAGTATTCAAAGATGAGACACTTAGTCCCAGCACTATCTTGAATGTTTAGTATCTAATATTTCCCATATGAATCACACAATTATTAATTGGTTGACATAAAACATAGCTATTGTTGCCTGATACAAACATACTTATTGGTTTCTGTGTAAATATTTACCTTATTGAGTGAGCAGAGCAAATGGAAGAAGCAAAGATGGGGGGATTGTTTATTTTTATTTCTACAACAAATAAATTCAACCTTCATAGACTTTTGTAAAAATAGTTTAGGCAAAGAAACATTGTTGCCTGTTAATTATTACTATAATTTTATCCACTCCATTCAGAAAAACAAATTTATTGGAAAGCACTTTTGTGTAGCTTCAGTCTGAGTTCCAACTCTGGCATTCCCAAAATAGTATACAGTCTATACATGAAACACTTCCTAGTTAGGTCTACATCCCCGGGGTAATTAAGGTGAGCTCAGAGCGAAGCTGTGCCAAAGGTGTTGGTTTCTACTTCACTATCCCTGCGTCTTCACTGTCCCTGCGTCTTCATTGTCCCTGCATCTTCATTGTCCCTGCGTCTTCACTCTCACAATCACACTTAACTGACAATATCCTGAGCCTCTTTTTCAGCAATCCTTTTCTAACATTAGTGTAGCCAGACTTCTGGGTACTTTTTTGGTTTCTTTTTGCTACCTCCGTACACCACCCCATCCCTTTATATCGCAACATTAGGAAGTGAGAAAGAAGGTTAGAGGGGGAAAGGGGTGTCAATATCCTTAGACTACTTTCTGCTGATTAGAGGTGCCAAGTTCCTTGGTTCAAGTTCCTTTGCGCTTCGTCTTCGGGATACCTCCAACAGGCAACAGCAATCCAGCAACCAGAAACAGCTGCAACAGGAGGAGGAGCCATCCTCTGAAGAGTCCCCAGAATTCCAAACATAAACTAATCTTCAGCAGGCAGAGTCACACCCCTGATGGAGCATGAGACAAACCATAGTGAGCTGCTGTGGAAAATCTGAAGCAGCCGCATATTCCACACCTGGGATTTAAACAAAAACATATTCACATAACATTTCCATGTTTTTAAAGAAACCAGAAGTTCTCACCACACATTGTCCTTTTCTTCTTGGGAATGTCATTATGAGCCATCTAGCTTTCTTTTACATTCCTTCTGTAAGAAACAAAAAGGTGTTATTTACTCTGTATTTCTTCTCTTATGTTGTCAGCAGAGATAAAGAAGGTGGGACCTTCAGTTCATTGCCTGAATACCACCTCAGTGAGCTCATGGACTCTCCACTGTTCCAAGGAGCAGTACCACAAACTTCCTCCACACGAGAGCCCCTTTACCTCCAACTTTATGGGACACGTTCCTTACCTGTCATTTCCATACTTGAACATTGTTAAGTGTCTTTCTTCAATGACAAAACTGTTCAGGCTTTGTTATAATACCTAATGTCAAATGTTTTCCCAGTTTCATTTGCTACCCAGTAAATTGCATCTGAATTCTCACATACCTGTGACTCAAACATTTAGAAAGGATACACATTGAATGTCTTCTTCTCCTCCTCCTTCTTTTTTCTTCTCAAACCTCGACGTCTTGGCTGAAAATAACTGAATACTAAGATGTAACATGAAAAGCTGGAGCCTAGAATTATGTTGAGTATTCTTCATTCATGTATCTGGTGCCTGATGAGGAAACTTGAGAGTTTGACAACGGTGCTTTACACAGCCTATCTGTGTGTTTGGGGCTTATTTGGAGTTCTTACATAGCAGATAGGAGTTATAAACATAATGCTCCAGCCACAGTGCAGAGGATCCATGGCCTCTGAGGACCTGGATTTGGAAAACACATGCCTCCACTTCCACTACTCTATTGCTTAAGACTGTCAAAATGTGTCCAGATTGAAGACGAAGGGTCATAGACATGTCTTCTCCAAGAAGGGATATTAGGTCACTTATGACCACATTCTTAAGTGATCTTATTATTGGCTATTCAACACAAGCAATACATATTACAGTAAAGCCAGAATATGTTTCTCAGAAAATAATAATAATAACTGCTTTCCTGAAAGGAGAGCAGCTTTCCCCAAAACTACAGGAGGTGAAAATTACATTCTTCTCTTGAGAATTACACAGTCTGAATTCAGCTTCCTGAACAAACACAGGTCAGCCACTGTGCCCCGCTGATCTATTACTAAGTGGTAAGAGTTTCAAATCATTTAAGAGGGCTGAGTCCCATAAAATAGTTATGGGTTATATATAGTTCCTTAGGACTAACTTTACTGAAGAAATTTTACTTTCTAAAAAGCTCTATTTTGGGAGCCTAATTTAATTCAGAAAGAAATATGAAAATAATCACTTTACCTTATACTCTTGCCAATTGATGACCTGCTGATACAAAAACTCCAGAATTTCTCAATTTCCCCGTGAAGTAAGTTATGCTATTAAAATAATCCTCTCATCCATCGCTTTTTTTAACACATTTTTATTGCAGTTTCTTTTGTGCACGTGCGTGCTCATGTGTGCCTGCGGTAAGTGTGGCACAGGGGGAAGCACACTTGCAGGAGTCAGCCCTTTCTTTCTGCCTCATGGGTCCTGGAGACCAAACTGGGGTCTCAGACCTGGCAGCAGACACTCCTGTCTCTATGCCTTATGCTAATTATTTCCTTATGCTAATTGTCTTTGAAGATTTGTTTTGTTTTGAATTATGTGTCCGTGCACATGAGGGGTATGTGGAGGTGACCGCAGAGACCAAAAGAAGGTTTCCATTCTCCTGGAGCTGCAGCTGCAGGTTGCTCTATTATTCCGTCAAATGTCAGCTTCCCAAATACGCTTGTGTGCTGGGCTTTGCCATGAAGAGTGGCTGGGAACTGCTAGCGATTTATTGATATGCCCACAGATTGCTGCCATGTTACTACCGCAGTTTTGTGTTGTTTTGTTTGTTTGTTTTTTATCTGATAATGCAACACTTTATCTGCCAGTGTATCGGGCTGGGTTCTGTCAGGAGACAAGAGTGACAGTAATTTACACGAGGGAAGTTTAAAATGAAGTATTATTTAAATTATGATAGGAGTAGCTATAAAAATATAATGAAGGCACTACAAGCTACCTTATGATGAAAGGATTTTGGTCCACAGAAGGGTGAACAGGGGTCTTTCGGTTGGGGGGGTCTCTCAAGACTAATTGGGAAGGTATTGCTATAGCCCACTAGATGGCAGAGAAGTGTGCTGCGTGGCTGGACTGGTAAAACACTTGGGATATGGCGCAGCAGACAGCAGCAGAATGTTTGAAGAAGTGGGAGAGTTAGTGAGGACCACTGGAAGATAGCCACTAGATGCTTGCCAGAGGCTCTGGGTTTCCTAGCAACTGCACTCTATAGGTGCAAGGTCAGATGCTCAGCACCTAGTGTTTTCCCAGACCCACTCTGCAGGATGACCTCAAAGTAAGAGTGAGAATAGAACATTCTACACAGACAAGAATCAAGCAAAGTTACTCGCTTCCATTTACCAACTAAATTCACACCATGTGCATGAAAAAACTCTTTTGAAGCTTTTAGCATGGGCTCCTCAGAACAGGTGCTGAAAAGCCAATTTGGAGCTAAGACAATAAATTGATAGCTGACACAGAACACAAGCAAATACATCTTTGAAATGTCTGCTTTAAAAAGGGAATTCTAAGTCCTAAGTTTGATTCTAGAGAAAGTGTTTTCATTGAGAATCTGTATTATATAGCAGGGAGAAAGGAACAGGAAAAACATAAAAGCAAGTATAGTGAAATTACATTCACAAATATTGCGTAGGAACATACGGTCCCCATTGTCACTGTGAAAAAGCTTTCACTTTTAGAGCTGAGTTTTATAAAATGTATTATGTCACTTAGCACCTCACAAGCCACCTGTGACAACAATTTACTTTCTATCACTTATTAGTTTAGATGCTTCTAAAGTAAATTATCAATTTATACTCAAGGAGATGGTGGTCAGGCAATGTTAAGACTTAAAGGCCCATGGCCAGCTGTAGAGAGCCAACACAAAATGAACTCAAAGGCATTTGTGGACCCTTTGTTTACTGTTTGTTTGTCTCACAATGCTCTGGTCATTTTCCTACCAGTTTATTGCTCAGATATATTATGGTTTCCAATTTTGTGTTTTATGGGATTTCTGTGTATGTAAATGTATGTGTGTATCTGTATGTGTTTCTTATGCCTTTTCTTTGGCTCTTTTTATTCCTGTTTGTTTTGTCTTATTCTGGTTTGTTCTTTTTGTTTTGTTTTGTGTGTTCTTTTTTCTAATGAAAAAGACAGTAAAGGGTGTGGATTTGGGTAGAAGGGTTTGTGGAAAGGATATGGGAGAAATTGGGGGAGGAGAAACTCTGATCAGAATATATTGTATGAAAATGGATTTTTAATTATAAACAACTTACAGTGATTATTAATAGACTAATACTGCCTTACATGCTGAATATCACAGTACTTAATTTAAAATATTTAGAGACACATGAGTAATACTATAGTACACACCCTGACATTGACCATGAAAGTAGACTAGAGTTGTCATTAGGTAGAAATTCATTTCATTGTGCAAGGGAATCTATTCATGTAGCAGTCTCTCTCTCTCTCTCTCTCTCTCTCTCTCTCTCTCTCTCTCTCTCTCTCTCTCTCTCTCAGTCTCTCTCTGAACAAAGGTAGTGGCTGCTGTAGAAACTACACTAGCTGTGGATATCATCCATCCTTGAACATGCTTCATTAAATTTTTAAAAATTAAAAACTTTTTATTTTTATTGACTTTAAAGTGCTGTCACAGTTTTAATGTTTAGCATATGTAAACAGTAAGAAGGATTATAAGTCTATACCAAGGTAAATTTTGTAACAAGTGACCATTAGACTTGCTGTGTTTTAACATACTTGATAGTGTTTTTGACACGAGGACATCCTCCCTGATTGCAGTCGCTTTTAATGCTGTGCAGGTTAGTCACCCACACAGCTTTGCAAACTTGCTTAAATCCTCACACCTGCCAGAGTGCTGCTCCTGCCTTGCCGCTGGCATCTCAGGCTGAGTGGAAGCTCGCTGCACCCTAAAACAAACTCACAAAAACCAAGTTTCTGCACAAAATAGCCAACACACAGATTCCCTCTATGTTTTCCGAATCATTTTAGATATTTTCCATACAAACTATGGCCTTCCACTGTGGTTGTTCAGTTTTTAAATCTTGAGGGCTATTCAGGAGACAGCAAAACTTGATTTGCCAGGGTATTCGTTTTCCAGGCTGAGCGTGCTGTGTGCTCCTGCGTTCTGTCTCCCCCGCCAGCCACCACCGTTACTAAGTGCCACCAGCAGAGGGTGGGCAGGGTAAGGGCTGTCAGCGGAACCAAAACTGCCTGCCTGCATTTGCGGGGGAACAAGTTTAGAAAGAAGCCGGGAGTAGCCAGGAACACTCAAGCCGTTGGTTATAGAGTGGTTAACAGCAAACAAACTAAAGGATGCTTAGTGTCTTCGTTGATCTCAGGGCTCTTGGATCTTCACAAGAAGCAGAAGGAAACTGTGACTTGTCTACCAAATCAGTATACTTGAAGCAGTTTAGAGTAACGGCAACATCTTGTGGAACCAAATCAAGTGTTCTAAATGTTCTAAACTATTGTTTAAAAATTAGCTTTAAAAAAATCTGGTAAATCTGTGTAAGGGAGGCATTTAACATGGATATTAACAAATGTTTTTAAAATAAGAATTATACTTTAGAACTATTCTAACGAAAACGTGAAGCCCAGTTTCCTGTGGCACCTCTGTGAAGTTCTAAGTGCTGTGTGAGCTAGGGAGATGAGATTTAAGCCATAACTCGGGTAATTCAAGAAACTCTAAGAGGTGATATTAAATATGAAAATGCATTTCATGGAATAAAGGTCATTCTGAGTAAACAGGATAATTAGTTGTACCTTTTCTGTTTGCACCTGACGAACAGTAAATATCTGAAAGCAAAATTTGGTTAGAGGAACCTGGGCTCCAGGTAGATTCTCCTAGAGACGGCTTTTCAGTGTCAGAAAATGCTGCCTGAACCTCTAAGTCGATCTGTCCCATGCCACAGCAGATCGACAAACAGTTCCAGACTAAGAAACTTTGACACATTATTATCTCCTCTTCAAATCACCTTTTAATGTTTTGCAAAGTTTTTGCCAGTGCAACTTTAGATTTTGATGAATCAGTGAGTGGACTTTTTTCTCAGAACGAATTAGTCTGTGTAGGGTTTTACAGGGGGGTACTTTTTGTTGTTTTCAGATAAAATATTTGTTAATGACAAGAACTTACTAGAGCTTCTCAACTCTCTGTAGTATCTGTGCATTTCTAAAGCATACTGAACTTTAAAGCTGAGCCAATAAGTTACAAGTGAAGCTTTACCGGCAACTAAAATATTAATCATTGATATTCTCTAGAATTCACAATTATTGTTAATTTAAATAGATCTGTTCCAGTTATTCTGAACAGATAGTTAGCATCTATTATCATAAACATTACTTGATAAGTGGAGACTCTTTTTTACATATGAAAACCCTTAAGTTTACAATTACCATAAGTAAATACATAGATACACATTTTTTGTATATTATGCATACTTTCTTGGTGGCTAATAATGTTCTAGGTTTTACCTCCAAGTGCCTACTTTAGCTTTTGTAGACTATACATTTAAAATAATTACATTAAAGTAAATATTTAATGCACCATTGTGAGTGATGTAGCTAAAGAAACACAGAAATTTGGATATGAACAGTCATGCCAGTGAAGATCATGAGGAAATATGATCTTAAAGACTTTCCTGCATGACTATATTCAAAAGAAAACATTTAGGCTAAAGTTGTATGCCCAACATGCTTCAACCTTCCTCAGCTATTAATGCCACTAATTAGCAGCTGTTTCATTACTTAGCACAGCCAGGCTCTGCACCTGCAGCTAAGCGTGGGCTGTACATATACAAAACATGCAGCAAATTCAGCTATTCCTCAGAAGCTCAGTTCTTAAATACCAGCATGTGTCTTGATTCAACGTTGTGATGTAAGTATGGGTCCTGCTACAAAAGAATATATTCATAAATATTGTCAAACATAGAAACTATAGTCTTATGTCATTGAACTCTTAGCAAAGACCAAAACTGAATGCTAAGATAACACTTATTGAGTAATTTGGTATAAATTAATAAATTCTAAAAAATTACCATTTTGGTGGTTAGCATCATTCTGCATAAATTTCCACTACAAAAAAAAATGTGGTGTTTAGGTTTGTATGAAATATTTAGGAAGAAAGATTGAATTGGTTAAATAATATTTCACAGTTAACTATTTTTAATTTAATTTTTATTTGTGTGAAATAATTTAAAGGAACATATTTCTACAGTAGAAAGCATTATTATGAGTGACAGACATGAACAATATATATATTTATAATCAGATATAACTTGCTGATTTCAAGTCCATCATACAAAATATTTTCTTTGTTATTATCGTGTAGGTTGTACTGCCACTTCTGTTAACTTGGGGGGTGAGATCAATGTACTATCTCACCTAAAAGATACTGGAAGATTGAAAGCAAAATATCTATAGAGCAATAAAATACAGACCCTCGGAAATAAAACATGCTTTTCAAATGGGGCAAGCAACTAATATTTTAAGCTCTCTACAATTATTACACTTAGGTAATCTAAAACAATGAGGAAATAAAAATCGTTAACATTTAAATTATAAAACATTGCAAACTATTAAAGGAAACAAAGAATTAAAATTAGATAATGTTTAACAGCCTTATGATCATATTTAAATTTTTTTTAAACCAAATAGTCACCTTCAGTTTTGCTGTAATAAAATTATTGCGGAACAAGGACAAAATTTTAGGTCATGTTGTTACATTATAGGAATTTGCCCTTTGAGCTGGGACACTATGCAGAGGCTTAATTAAGGGCTTTTTCAAAGCTGCTCTTTTATTATTTTAGTAGCATTTCATATTAGCATAAACAGAATCATGTGTGTGGCTCTCTCTTCCTCTAAGATACATAAGATTTAATGGAAATAAACATCAAAATTACTTTTACAGGCAATGGTATCTATTTGGCAGCAATATGGGATATAGGTAAAGCAAAGCTTATATTCGTTGTTTTGAGACGCTGAATTTAAACATCCACATAGCCGGCAACAATGTAACCTGCTAAAACCACTGTGGAAAAGGAATCTGGCTTGATAAAGTTTAACACCCAGTATAACCAGCCACACTACCATCTGGAAAGGTCACTCCACCTCCTCATCAGGAGGCAAGTCCATCCAACATCATCACAATATGATAGAAGCAGCAGCACCGCAAAAGCTGCACATAACTGGGGTCCCAGTGCTCTTTAGCCAAATAAATTGTACCATATTTAAATTCTGGAATGTTTTCTGGAGTGGAGCTGTATTTGTGGATATTTAAAGAAAAAAAAACTGAATCTAGGGGCTGAAGGGATGGCTCAGTGGGTAGAGTGTTTGCTCTGCAGGCATGAAAACCAAAGTTCAGCTCTCCTGCCCAGACATAAAGCCGGCCATGGTCATTGTGTGAACACTGACACTGGAAGATGGGAGTGGGCAGGTCCCAGGGACTCCAGTCAGGTCAAAATAATGAGCTCAAGATTCAGCAAGCTTCCCCATTTCAAAATATAAGGTGTTGAAGCCATTGATAAAGCCATCCCATAGTCAGCCTCTGGTCTCCATATACCCATGTGTGCAAGTGTACCTGCATATATTCGTACACGTGTGTACAAATGCATATACAACACAGACACATATACAAACACAGAGACGGGGGGCAAAAGAAAATGAAACAATACACAGATAAATAGTAACAGAGAAAAACAATGTGTTCGTATTGATTTCTGTTTTCCAAAGAGGTGAACTAAAGAGCACATCAGCTAGAAATACATTACAATGTAGTAAAACTATATAATACACATACTCTAATATAAAACATATAATGTATATATTGATTATATATATATATATATATGTATATAGTAAGAAGTGCCTACCCACCAATACAGGGAAGAAAGGACTTGTGGAGTGTGAGAATGCATGCAAGATGGAAGGCTGTGCATGAGGTAGACTCAAAGTACCTGTGATGTTTTGTTTTTCAAACTGGAGAGTACATTCATACTCCACAGATTTTATTGTGGTTGACTGATTTAATTTTCATTTGGTTTGTTTTATTTCTCTTATTTTTTTTCTTTTTTTGTCACACATTTTGTGCTTCAATTTCATACAGACCATATTTCACAACAAAAACACATGAAAGTAAATTTAGCCACATAAGTGGTTAACAAATTGGTGGTATTTTGTAGTTGAGTTTCAAAGCATCTGCTCACCAGTATTTTTCCAAACAATAACCAAATATAAAAATGAGTGTGTAAGTTCAGAGTAAACCCAGAAAGAAAGACTAATTCTAATTTATCGAAATTTATTAGAATCTGACTTCCAATACAAAAGAGAATGTAGGGCAGTAGATTTCAATATAACATAGGTAGATCTTACTCAAAAGGGGACACCATGAAGCCTAGAACTGACAATGCACACATGTCAGGATAGCTATTGAGGGTTGGAAATACCCAGCTTCTGCCATTGTACAGCACCACCTCCTTCTTCACTTCCCCTGGCCTCATCTCTCAGTCTTGAAGCTGGCATCGAACAAAACCTTAAATATGAGTCTCAGCATCTCCTTTGACACCCTGGTAGGTAGATTCTTTCAGAAGTCCTCTGTGGTAGGCTCCTGTCCTGTACCTTGTCTTCTACTTCCAATGTCTATCCTATTTGCCCTTCTGAATGAGGATTAAGCATCTTCCCTAGGGTCCTCCTTCTTGCTTAGCTTCTTTAGGGCTATAGATTTTAGTATGTTTATCCTATATTATATGGCTAATATCCACTTATAAGTGAGTATACATCAGTTGTGTCTTTCTGCTCTGGATTATCTCACTCAGGATGATGTCTTCTAGTTCCCACCACTTGCCTGCAAATTTCATGATTTTCTTGTTTTTGATTGCTGAGTAGTATTCCATTGTGTAAATGTACCACACTTTTTGTAACCATTCCTCCTTTAAGGGACATCTAGGTTATTTCCAGATTCTGGCTATCATGAATAGAGCTGCTAAGAACATGGTTGAGCAAATGTCCTTATTGAATGGTGAGACATCTTTTGGGTATATGCTTGTAAGTCAAACTTTGGGCAGAGTGCTGGAATCCTTATGGAAGAAGAGGGAGATAGAATGATATGGAGTGGACAATAACTCCACAAGGAGAACAAAAGAGCCAAAATACCCGGTTTCCTAGTAAGGGGAACAGGGGCTGTCTCCAACATGAACTCAGTGGCAGGCTCACCAGAGAAAACACAGCTTAAGCTGGCCCCGGTTGGTCTGGAGTAAAAGAGGGAGCTCTAGGTTCTTTTGGGATGTTCTTTGTTAGTGATGCTGTGAATAGGAGCAGACTCTTCTAGAGGCAGAAGCATCAACCCTAACCCACAAGCTTCTGGGCCAAGATTAGAGGTCAGGAAACTATACCACTAATGTTCTACTTTTTTCTGAAAATTCATTTCTTGAACAAGGGGCTGGAGAGATGGTTCAGGGTCAGGAACACTTACTACTCTTCCAGGTGGCTGTGATTGCATTTCCAGTGTCCCCATGATGGCTCACAACTGTGTGTAGCTCCAGTTCTAGGGAATCTGATGGCCTCTTCTTGCCACTGCATGCACCAGGTATTCACATGGTGTACATACTTACGTACATGCACACAACACACTCATACATAAAATAAGTGCTTCATTTAAAATGCAAAACTGAAACTGGTTAAATAATAACAAAAAAATGAAAAGATAGCATAAGAGAAACGCATTATGATAAGTTAAACATAAAACCATGTAAAAGTCAAAAACACAAGCCTTTATCCATCTTAATGAATGAAGATTGGATGAACTAGAAGAGCCCAACCCACAAGAGAAGTTCTGCAGTCATCACCATGGCTAACAACACGGGTGCAGCCCTGGCCCTAACAGTCATCACCTGGCGTTTGGTGGAGCAAAGCCAAGGCTGGTGTCTACGCTGGGCTGTAAACTCTCCAGCCTCACTGGCTACAAATCTTGCTTCTCTGAATCAGCAGTTCAGGGACCTTATTCCCCCTTATCCTCAAAGGCTACAGTCTAAAAATTTCAGGATGTGTCTGAAGAGCCTGCTGGGACCGACACATACCACACTCGGGGCCCGCAGGTTTTCAACCCACCGATGGGGCTTGTCATTACAAGCTGCTTCCTTCATCCTTACCTCTCCACTGGATCATTTCTCACTAACTTGTTTTAGGTTGCCAACTCTTTCTTTGAATGTCTCCTGTAGCTTCCTTTCATTATTCCTCTCTTTCAGATCCTCTTCCAGCCACCTGTTATAGCATGCAAATAAAATCACACACCTCCCTTGTGGGCTCTTATTCTGAAGGTCCTCACATACCTGTTTCTAGTAATCATAATTTGTCTTTCTTTTTCCTTCTAGGAGTTTAGTTCAATGGTGCTTACCCTAGGTACAGGAAAAGGGAATTTTTTAATGTCTTTTATGATTCTAGCTCTCAGAACACGCACTGTTGGACCTGGAGTTTCTGTTGCCGTCCTCAGACTGTCGAGTACACGCACCTGTCTAGTCACGTGGATGCCACTACTCATCCTCTGTAAAGCATCTGCGGCAGATTCCATGAACTGAATGCTGTGCGGTTTCCTCCTCTGGACTTTTGAAAGTGGCAAATGGAACCAAGTTCTGCTTCCCTTTAACAGTTTCACATAACCAGGGTCTTCGGGATTTTATACCTCTCAGCATTTCCTGTGGAGAAATATTTGTTTACTAGAATAAATATTCAAGGGGGTCAGGATTGAGGGAAATCACTAGTACACAGAGTCCTGGACATTTGGATTTCACAGGCTGCTCTTCTGTGTTTTAAAGTTTTAATTTTATTCATTTAATAAAAAGTAACAAATGCCTTTCCTCATGTGTCATCATTATTTATTGTTTTTTCAAAAGGACGTTTTAATCTTACAATAATAGATTAGAAAATGTCAAATTACATTTAAATCTCATTAAAAGCCGCCTGATTTTGCTCACTTTTCTTATTTTGCCGCAGTCACTGTGCACAGTGACATGGAATGGCAGTAGAGTTAATGAGCCATATTGTCTTCAGTCTCTCTGATGGCTCATTTGTGAGCCAAGCAAGTGCTTTCGTTGCTGCTCTTGTCCAGCAGTCCACCTCAAACCTCTGAGAGAGCTGCTTTCCACTGCTATAATCAAATATCTGAAGCTGGGAACATTACAGGAAAAGCACATGGAAGAACCAAAGGATGCAGAGCAGTGCTGTGAAATACTGTCTTCAGGGACATGATACAGTCATTGTGCTCTGAATGCACTGCAGCATTATCAGCACAGGACCTGTATGGGGCAAGCCTACGAGAGCACTCCAGCAGAGAGAACTCACAGGACTCAATGAGTTACAAACCACAGGAGGGGAGGGGAGAGGACGCAAATGGGATATGTTAAGGGCTTTTGGAAAGTCAGAGAGAAGAGCTAGGGTAAGATGATCAAGATTCATGCATGATGCTGGAGAGGATATGGAGAAAGGGGAACCCTACTCCAGTGCTGGGGGGAATGTTATCTTGTACAGCCACTTTGGAAATCAATCTGGTGCTTTCTCAGAAAATTAGAAAGAGTGCTACCTCAAGACCCAGCTATACCACTCCTAGGCATATATCTAAAAGACATTCAACCATACAAAGAAGGACATTTACTCAACTATGTTCATAGCAGCTTTATTTGTAATAGCCAGAATCTGGAAACAACCTAGATGTCCCTCAGTGGAGGAATGGATACAGAAATTGTGCTACATTTACTACTCAGCAATTAAAAACAAGGAGATCATGAAATTTGCAGGCAAATGGATGGCATTAGAAAAGATAAATCTGAGTGAGGTAACCCAGGAGCAGAAAGACACATATGATATATACTCACTTATAAATGGATATTAGCCATATAATATAGGATAATTATACTAAAATCTATAGTCCTAAAGAAGCTAAACAACAAGGAGAACCCTAAGGAAGATGCTTAATCCTCATTCAGAAGGGCAAATAGAATAGACATGGGAAGTAAGAGAAGACAGGGAACAGGACAGGAGCCTTCCACAGGGGCCTCTGAAAGACTCTACCCAGCAGGGTATCGAGGAAGATGCCAAAACTCATAGCTGAACTTTGGGCAGAATGCAGGGAATCTTGTGGAAGAAGGGAGAAACAGAAAGACCTAGAGGGTACAGGAGCTCCACAAGGAGACCAACAGAGCCAAAAAATCTGGGTCCAGGGGGCCCTGCAGGGACCAATGCTCCAACCAAGGACCATGCATGGAGAAGATCTGGACCCCCTGCTTATAAGTAGCTGATTGGCAGCTCAGTCTCCATGTGGGCATCTGAGTAAGGGGAGCAGGGCTGTTTTCTGACATGGACTTAGTGGCTGACTTCTTTGATCACTTCCCCCTGGGGCGGTGCAGGCTTGCTAGGCTACAAAGGAAAAAGATGCAGCCAGTTCTTATGAGATCTGATAGGCTAGGGTCAGATAATAGTGGAGGGAGACCTCCACTATCAGGGGACTGGGGGAATAGCATAGGGGGAGAAGAAGGAGGGAAGGTGGGAGTGGGAGGATATGAAGAAGAAGGCTATAGCTAGGATGCAAAGTGAATAAATGGTAATAATAATAATAATTGAAAGAGAGAAAAAAGTAATGACAAAATTTTGTAATTAGATTACAATCTCAAAAATAAGTGAATAAATAGTAATTTCTACTAAAACATACCTAGAACTAAACCTGTTAAACGTTGTATTTTTAAATGAATGCATAAGAGAGAATGTATACATAAACACACATATATACACATATTTAATAACACAGACATGAAAATAACATACAGAGGAAAGGTGAAACAACATGTTCTTGATGTGTGCTGGGTCTGGTTTATATCTGAGGAGGGAGTCAGAGAGAAGTCTTAAGAAATGGGCAATTTTATCTCTGCCTGAATGCAAGAATTGGCTCTCATCCTCTGTGGCATGAGATTCTGAACTCTCACAGACAAGAAGGAAAACACTGCAATGTGACAGTAAATGTATGTGTCCACAGACTTTGAAACTGAGATAGTGTTCCTAGCTTCCCTTTTGGTTTCCATAAAATAATAAAGAGGGAGGGCAAATCATTATCCCTGTTGTAGCTGAATGACTGTTACAGAAGCTTTGGCCACAGAGTTTTTCTCTGGCTTCACCTGTTCGGTCTGTGCTCAGACAGTGTCTGGGCACAGCCGTCTTCATGACTCAAGCAACACTGCTGAGTGCTACCTTAGATCAGTAGTAGGTCTTACAGTGTAAAGACGGTGGCAGGCATGAGAAGAACACAAGTGTCCAACACAGGCTCTTGCTCTGCTACAGCAGGGGATAGGAGCACACTCTCAGGAAAAAGACAGCTCGAGTGTGAATCCACATAAGCAACTGTGTGATCTCAGAGACACTAGTCAGCTCTGCATGCCTCAGCTTCCTCAACTATGCAACGAGAGCTACCACTTCCTAAAGGAATCCAGAATTTTATTCTGCCCAAGCTTTTTTCGTCCACCAAAGAACTGTTAAAGTGCTTTCATGCAGTAATTTTTTTCTAATTTTTAAAAAAAATAAACAGTTTTGGCTTGGTTTGTAGGTCAATTGCCCTAGCGCTTGCCTGGCGTTCACAAGGCCTCGGATCCTAACCAGCACCACCGAAAACTGGTCAAGCTGACACAACGGAGATGGAGGCAGAAGGGTCAGATGTTCAAGATCATCCTTGGTTTCATGTCTAGTCCAAGGACTGCCTGAGAGTTTTTGAAATGACATGAAACCCATACATGCACAGATGCACACGTACACCAACAAGAGATTGGCAATTTAAACACAAAACAATTAAACTGATATACTTGTAAGTGAATTCTTAAGATGGAGTAAATTTAATATTTTTAAATGATTAATTGATTTAAAATTATAACTTGTCTTCAGTTTTGTGCTTTCATTGTAAGCTACACACCAATGTGATCTGTTCAAAGAACAGGGCAGAAGACAGTGCTATAGACATGTTATCCACACAACAGTTTAAACATTTCCATACCCACAGCTCTGGGACACCCCCAAGTTCATCCCTTTTTATCACTTACCTACTAAAACTACTGTTTCATAGACAAGCCATTCGAACTACTGAGATGCCTCAGAAATTACCAAGAACTTTGCAAAACACTATGGTAATCAATGCTTTATACTGCACATTTGGAATTAGTCTTCCTAAAAGTTGTTACAGGTAAATTAACAAACAGGGTAACTAGTATGTGTATCAAGACAGATGCAGAGTGGTTACCTTGAATCCTGACTAAGTAAGCACAGCAGTTAAACTCTGTACCAGCAATCATATGTTGGCTTCTGCTATTTCTCTGATGTAGAAGTAAGTCTTGTTCTTCATGTACAGATTTACTGATTAGGATTTTGCTATTTGATCATGTCCCTCATGTACTGCTAATGTGGCCTCTGAGACTCCTAAGAATTGCTTATGGAAAACGAAAAAAACTATAAAATATTTTTCTAAATCATAGGAGAACCTCAGCCAATTTCGGTTTTCTTTTTTTTAAAATATATTTTACGCACAAAAGATTTTACATATGCATCTAATTTAACAGTATTTTTAAAGTGATAGTGTTTGTATGGAGGTTTTATGTACTATTTAATTCAATTAGGTAATTAGAGTAACATCTAACACAAATTGCTTTGGAAAGCTGACACTTGGTACCTTCCCCTACCCCCATCTCCCACCACACACACATACACTGCAAGATGAAAACGAACAACAACAAAAAACATGTTAGGACTTTCAGACCAAACATAATGGAAGGAAGCCTACAAGCTGTAACGGATCCCCTGGAGCCTTAAGTGGGTATCTTTAGCTGAAGAGAAAGTTTTGATTACGTGCACAAAAACTTCACATATTTGAGCTAACTCATTTCTCATTTTATCTCATCGCCTACTTAAACGGCAATCATGAGTGCAATATTAACATACTGAGACTCACTTTTAGATGGGGAAAAAACTGCAGTACCGGCATTCTAAATGAGCCATAACATTTTTAAACTGCTGAGTTGTATATGTAATATTTTTGGCTTAAGTATAAAAGTCTATATGTCTAGGGTGACAATATTAGACCTATGTTGCTTCTTACCCAAATTTTCAAGCACACAGTAGACATGTCATGTAAAGACAAGGTTTGTTTCTTCCAACCTCCTCATTCTGTGACCCCCTTCAGAAAGTTATGTTTTTTTCTTTAAAGATTTATTCATTTTAATTTTATGTGTATGAGTGTTTTGCCTGCATTCACATACATGCACCATATGCATGCTTGTTGCTTGAAGAGGCCAGACAAGACCATCAGATTCCTTAGAACCGGAGTTACAGATGCTGTGAGTCCCTGTGAGTGCTGGGATCAAAAGCCAGGTCCTTTGCAAGTGCTGCAAGAGCTCTTAACTACTGAGCATCAGTCCAGCCTCAGAAACTCAATTTCTAAAGACTCATCCTTCTTTAGTATTTCTTCTTTCAATTTATAATAACTATGTCAATCTACTTCCTAGCCCCTCATGTGCCCCTAATTCTTTATCTCTAAAATTCACAACTTTTTCTCATACAAACGTTTTCCTACTGAAAATGTCAATTGTTCCGATTCTGTTTTGCTAAGTTATTAGTAAGGTAAGCTAACAGGAATATTTTAATGTGACTAATAACACGGTTATGCAGCATAAAGTCATGAATTCTTTTCTACCTTACTAAGAGAATAAGTTAACAGCAATCATACGGAGACAATCCTTCACCCCAACAGTATAACTAATGGCATGAATTTTAGCACATAGCTGGGAAAGAATTTTCAATGACTGTGCTCTTTAGCCACCATTAAAATTTAATACTACAAAATTCTCCTGATGAATTTTAGTCATTAATGCTACCCCATAGTACCTCACATCAAAGACATGCATAACATTATCAAAAAAGCAGAACAAATTCATAGGCTCTGTAGAGAACCCAGAAGAGCCTGCCCTTATCACATGTCCATCCAGGACACACCCCTCTTGAGTATGTGTGTGTGTGTGGGGGGTGCGAACGTGCTGTACTTATGCGTATGAATATTTTTGGCATGCTTGTTAAAATACAAGTTTCCAATGGAAATAGAGCTTGCTATATATAATTTCTAAAGGAACACTGATCCTGTTTTAGATCCTGCCAAAAAAGTTGTTCTTAATAGACCAGCTTCAGTCCCACCTTTATTAATGGGCACCTCGGTAGCTATAACCCACAAGCCCCTGGCACTGTGATTCTCCCATTAGTTAGAGTTTGCCTGAAGCTCTTCCTTCCCCCCATGTTTTTCCCAAACTCCATAAATTAAAGATGGGAAACCTTCATTCTTGTGGCCAGGTCAGTATAGCACTTACAGTAAAATATCTGTTGGGTGTAAGATGGAGTCTAAGCCAGTTAAAAGCAGTTTATCCCTCTTGTGGTTAATTCCACAATTACCAAGCATGTCTCAAACTTTCTGGACTCATACATTCCTTTGACTTTCAAATTACATAAGTTACACTTTAAATCTAAAAAATAAAAAAATTCTACAAAAATTTTACAAATGAGCCATCATTACCTTCTTAAGATTATTTTAATCTTAGTAGTTCAATTGTTTCCAGAGTCATGTGAAATCCATGCATATCTATGCATGGTTCATTCTTTAAGCATCATTTAAATGTCCACTATTTTTTTAATCTCATAAGTATGTACAAAATATACAGATCTGTGTATTAAAACTTTCAAAGTAAAAGTAAAATACAGGCATTTAATTTGTCTGTGTTTTCACTGTTAATTTTTAGAGAAATGTCTGAACTCTCTTTGGTAGAGGTAGTTCTGTGCTATGTAATCTATTCCCCTTAATCCTAATAATCAGAGGTCTTCCAAAGTATCCCCCTCAACTGTCTTGATTTCTACAGTTGTGACACTGTAAAGAAAGATTATATGTTTCCTTCCATGGAAGCCTCTAAGGTAATTATAAAATTGAGCTTTTCCAAAGCTTCTTTGAAAACGTGTTGACACTGTGGTTAATGGGCTGCTTACTACTGGTGTACAAGCAGGACTTTCAAAGATACCTAGTTATATGCACAGCGTGGCTCAGAAAAGTACTGAGATTTCTGATTGTTGAAAGAACCCATTTCTAAAAATACTTAATCGCAAGGAGGAACAGTTAAAGATTTCCACTGGTCCAGATTCCTGGATCCTAGTAGGATTTTTTCACTATATGACTTACTGGCCCTGGAAAACCTGAGGTCACAGCCCATAGCAACAACACGATATGCAATTTTGACAATTAACTGATGGGTTTCCGCTTTTCTTCATAGCTTTTATGAATAAGAACAAATCAGCATCTGTCAGAAGGAGGTGAGAATCTTCAGGCATTTTGTTTTGTTTTGTTTTCTCCTCCTATCATGCACATGAATACACCACTTATAAAAAAAAACTCACTTTGGGAAGATTTAACTTAACATTTAAAAGTTTGTTCTCTATTGCTTTTCTCTTAGTGTCCTTATCTGTGTGCCATTTGGCAGAGAGAAAGGCTGGTGTGAATGGTCTTGGGGAGAAATGGCTTTGAAGAGAACAAAATTGGAATTACAAAAGAAAGATGTCAAAGAGCTAGAAGTGAATGAGCTAAGAAAAGATGGCTGCTGCTGAGTGGTTGAAAAATAAACAAAAGAAATAGTCAGAGGGTAAATTTAATCAAATGTGTTGTTTTGAAAAAAAATGTAGGAAGTAACAGAAGTGTTCCAGTTTTTTAAATATTTCAAAGAATAAGGAAAAATAACACTTATCTATAATTTTTGAGGGAATGGAAGGTTAAGAGAAAGATCTTCGTGGGAGAACCCTAAGTGATGGATGGAAAAGGCAGAACTGGAATAAACGAGGAAAGCAAGCCCAGCATTCCCTGCCTTCTCCCCAGCTTTCCTCACTGGTCCACCCACAAGCGTTGGCAGTTCTCCCAATGCCAGCTTTCCTAAACTCAGCTCTGTACCAACAACGCTAAATGACACAGACAGACCAGGGAAGATTCACTTTCTGTATGTTTATTTTAAAAATGTATAGACACACACAAAGGATCTCTGTGTCCCGCATCTCCTAACTGCACGGCACTGTGTTGTGTGTTCCCCCATACAATGCTAGCACACAGGTCCATTCTATGGATATTTCTCCTTGAAAACAAGCTGTCTGTGTTATAATTTTTGTAGCTGCTCAATGATTACTTGTTGAATGAATAAGTGAATTCAGCCATTTATTCATTCATTATAGAACTATTGGAATTGGCCAGAGAGGGGTGGTGGTGGATGGAAATAAAACAAAACAGGTTCTATCATGTTCCAAAGGAGAATAATATCAAATTCAATTCGGAGCAGATCTACCAATTTAGAAGTAAATTTAAAGTTTACTCATGGTTCTAATGAATCTTACGCCAAGAAAAGAATAAGAACAGAGGTTTGTCTGTGCTTGCCTTGTCTGGGCACTAATGCTATCGTGAGGAACAAACACGTTGTCCTTCCTCTACTTCATACACGCATGCTCAGCTCTGGCCGCTGCAGCCACCTAGGTGTACGGACTGGCACAGGACTTTAAGGGCGGGGTCATGTCATAAGTACCTTGAAGGTTTTATGGTGACATCAGCACCGAAGTTTTTAAGATTACATTCCACTCTTGGAAAATGAATGTGTGAGGCTGTAACTCAGTATGTAGAACCATGTGTTTTCATATGTTTCTAAAAATAACAATAATCTTATCATGGCACATTAACTGTGCATTAATGATAGTGTTCATTTAATCCTGATTGTTATGACCCTCAACTCTTTCAAGTCTACTATTTCGGTTCTTAAAAACAACCTGGCAAGACAAAACTATTGATGTTCTAATTGTAGAGACAAGGACATTGAGAAGTAGAGAGCTACCTAGGATTACAAAACTAAGTCAGCCAGCTTTATAAGGTATCAGTCCCATTCTCAGGTTAAACACACATCCACCATTTCTATTAATTTTAATCAAGGGGTCTTCAGATGCCAGGTATTTTATGGACTATCTGAAAAAAAAAAAAGAGATGTAGGAATCTTTAATTTTCACATTAAAAGAAATAATTAAGGAAGATTAATTAATTTAATTAACCAAATTAATTAAAAAGATTAATTAAAAGGATTAATCTTTGCTGCGATTTCAATTTTAATTGTCTAGAAATTACAATATGAGAATAATTCTTGTCTTTTTTTCCTGCTAGCAACCAAAACAATGACAAGCTTGTTACTCATTAAATCTGCTTAGAACTTTAGACAGTGAGATTATTTTTGTGCAAGTGAGTGCATTACTACTTGTTTTCTAACTGAAATTATAGCTTAGTGTAGAGCACTTGCCTAGCATTTAAAAAGGGTCAATTCCCCAGCACTGTAAAGAATAATAATAATATTATTATTAAAAATAATAATATAAATATTTAGCAAAGGCAGTATGGAGAGTTGGAAATGTTAACATTTAAATTACTGGGTTTTTCTGGTGCAGTTATTCTTATATGTACCAATTAATAATCCTTTGTAAAATCAGTAATACTGTGTTACCTTGCTTGGCAGCTTATAAGTCACAAAACCACAGGAAATCCCTAAGTGAAAGTGAAAATGAAAAATATAGGAAATGTTCTGAAGCTCAAAATCACTGACTCTAGTTTAGCCAATATTGTTTGAATATAGTATAAATACATAGAATATACGATAGTAAAGCTACGAAGAATGACTTCACTAAAACGTAGCATGTAATCTTGTCTGAGAATATAAGAAGCTATGGAGGTTCTTCCCTTTCCATCAGAGAAAGGGAACTGAGCAGGAGCCCTGCAAGGGTGCTACTGCTGGTTTCTCCGAATCCTTCCTCGTAGCTTCTTAGCATTCGCAGTCAGTGTTTCTTACCCTCTCCTTTATTGATTTGGGACTGACAGAGGTAGTGCATTCCCTGAAAAGGAAATATTTAAGGATATCTAGCTGAAGCAGAATCTTGCTTCTCCTGGTCACTTTCGCCACGCAGTGGTGTGATTGCTGCGGTGTATTGACTTTTTCCTGCCTGTAGTTCTCACTTTTTTTTTTTTTTACCAGGGGCTTTCATCTCACCCTAACACATGTTCTATGTTCCCCAGGAGCTCAACTTTACACTGTAGGAATTATACTGGAAGATACTGACTCTGGAGCTCTGGACTGTTCTCCTGCATTGCAAAAGCAAACGATTGCCACAGTCAGGGGGACCATCCTTCCAAATGAGTGGACCTAGCCTCCCAAACATACTCGTGACTGAACGGATGTGAATATTTAATTGGCCAAGGGCCATGGTATCATCTGCTGTCGTCTCCTAAAGTTCTTTTGAAATTCCAGTCTATTCTGAAAACCCCATTTCCATCTCACATTGGTTTTATGCCAGGCATTTGATACTCTGTATAATTCCCTAGAAATGGCTGAATTAGGCTCTTCCTGGCTGAGCTCCCCCACCTGCAGACTGAAAAAGTATCTGAGACCATGGTGACCCTCGTGACGAAGGCCGTGCTCTGTGTTCTGTAGGACAGATATTCCGCACAGGAGTCAGCAACGTTTTCAGAATCACTTGTCCCATCATGTTCCCATAAGATCCCCTCATGACAGCAGCCGCCCGCTGTCTTCCTGTCCCTCTGAACCTGGAATTACCTGATTAGCCTCGATTAGCCTCCCCTACTTGTATTTTTCCTAGCTCCCTTCTGCTGCGACCCAGACCTCTTTCCTCCACCACTGTCAACATTTCATTCCTTGGTCACGACTCAATTCTGACTTCATAATTCAAGCCAGATAGTAACCTTGACAGATTCCAGAGTCAGTCTGTCCGTTGTCTCTTCATCTTGGGCGCTTTTCATTTCTAGCATCTTAGTTTTGTGTAAACACGAGCTGAGTGAATATACAAAAGAAGTCTAGATCCCTTTTCACGTTGGTTACACCATGCTAAATACATCTCCAAGTACTGAGTTTTATATAGGTATTACTGATTTTGTAGCTAGAATTCTCAATATGTTGATAAACTCAATCATTTTTTAATTCATACTCTGTAGTAATTATTTTAGTTGAGCATGCACTAGACTTTAACATGGCCAAGGTGCTCAAGAAAAATTAAACATCGCATTTCTTGAACAGTGGGTATTGAGATATTCACTGGCTTACATGGTTGATGTTTAGTGGAGTTCTAAACCGCAGACTGCATCTGGATAGTAGATGATGTTAGTCATCTCTTAAACGCTGTATATGGAAAAGAGAATTCTCTTGGGTGACGGAGGTTCCCCTCATCTTAAATACTTGAGATTGTAAAAGTCAGTCTTTTGACTCACATTCGGCACCATCAGTTCCTTTAATATTAACGGAAAATATTGACTGATTTGTCCATCCTGCCCACGACTGTAAATGCTACCAGCTCACCGTCTAGAGAAGAGACAAATGTCAGCAGTAACTTGCAGTTACCTCACCATACTCTCCTTGCATGTGACTTGTTCATCCTTGTTTCTCTTTCTGTTGAGGTTTTATATGAATACTTTCCTCCTGGTTATTGTTACTATTTTGAAGCTGAGAGATAATACACAAAGAACAAAGCACACAAGGCACCACAATCCGAAGGGTCTACTATGACTTTAAAACCCAAATAGCATCCTGTTAGATGTCTGTTACAACAGTTCCAACACAACCTTTCTCGGCTTTGTACATAGCCTATCCCTATCCTGCCTATTCTAGATCAGCATTGCTTATCCCTTTTTATGTTGACTTTAAGTCAACTTTAAGTATATTGAAGTATTTTCAGTTTTAAGTATTATTAAGCTTTAAGTACTTTAATAGAGGGTTGGGAGGAGTGGAGGGAGGGGAAACTGCAGGATGATAGTGTAGGAGAGAAGAATAAATAAAAATTTAAAACAAAGAAAAAGAAAAACACAGCAGCTGAACCACCGCAAATCTTTAACTGGAGCAGTTGCCAACTTTCAAAGTGCGTGAAAACAGGTAAATTATAAGACACTAACAATAATTTTACGTAAAGTTGATTTTTCAACACCTTGACAAACACACAAAGGATTAGGCTCAACTCTAAGAATGAAACTAAATACTTAAGTGTAATTTTATAAAGTAATATAGCAACTACGAAATCTGGTATTTTGAATAATTTTAAAGAAAAAAAAAACTACACAATCCAGGGCTGGAGAGATGGCTCAGCAGTTAAGAGCACTGACTGCTCTTCCAGAGGTCCTGAGTTCAGTTCCCAGCAACCACATGGTGGCTCACAACTATCTGCAATGGAACCTAACTTATTCTTCTGATATGCATGAAAACAGTGTTCATACACATTAAATAAATAAGTAAGTAAGTAAGTAAGTAAATAAAAACTACATAATCCAGGTGTTTGGGGAACTATTAGCTGGCAGAACACAGCTAGGGGTAGATTACATCAGCCTGTCTCCTCTGATCTCAAAGGAGGTTAAATCCAATATTTGAAACCAACAGCAGAGAGACAAATTTAATGTACTCTTAGGGAATTTGAAAATAATCAACAAAAGTAATGGCACTTAGTACTATGTCCTACCCTGGACCCTTCTAATGGTGTCTTTTGTTATTTTAAAACATTTATAAGTGGTCTAGATGATTCCTATATAATCCTTTCTTAAAGCCAACTGGAGAAAAAAAATCCTTAACTTATATCCAAACATATACACTCCCAGGAGCTTGTATTGAACACAGCACAGGTTCATGAAGTATGAGCTTCCATGGTAACTCACTTTCTTACTTATTGACAGGATTTAGAATAATCTTGATAATTTCCTCGTGGTTTCTCAGTGTGTTCTACTTATACAACAGGGATGAGCAGGTAACAGCCCCAATCAAGACAAACCAAATAATAGTGAGAACTAGTCAAACATTTTTATCTAATGTTAGAGTAAGTACCAAAGCTGGCAGCCCAGATTTCACATAAACATGAAACATGATATGGGGATTAAAAGGGAAGAAGTGGCTACAGTCCTTGACTAACTAAATTAGAATGTCTGTAAGGATGAGCCAGATATTTGCATGTCTTAATGACTCCCTGAGTAATAAAAGAACAAGTGGGGTGAGGAACACTGAGTTAAGGATAAGTTTAAAAGTACCTACTTGTATTTTGATATTGTGTCTTAAGAAAATTGCAAAAAAAAAAAACTAGTGAAATACTTTACTATACTGTACTATAATAATAGGTTGCCTTTAAACGTTTAATAGAAATTATTTTATTTTTCCCTATTTTTGTAAAAGCCTCCCAGTCTTACACATGGTGGCAGATCACTGCACAGGGCAACCTTAAAGACTTGTGGCTGCTGGGGGCTCTGATATGTAGTAACTAGCATGACTGATTTTCCTAACTGAGCAATCATCAGTTGTCCTCCTCCAGTTCTTCAGTGTAGCACAGTGGCAGCTTAAGACAGAACAAGAAGAGGAACGAAGGAAAGAAGAGAAGAAAGGTGCTAATTGCTTTTTATTGAAACACACACACTCACCCATTGCTCCCTCCATAATTTCTAACTTGATTCCGAAGACATAGATGGAACTCTCCATCTAAATGATCAAAGGACTTTGCATTCACAATGAATTTACAGCACCTTGTAATATCATTTGTGGTGAATGAATAATCCCTATATTTATTCTATATGTGCATTGTTATCAGATGTCTCACAGAATGCCACCGTATTCAATCAGCCTGCATTAGAATTATTCAAAGAGCTATTGGAAAGAGGGAACAGAACACAGGCTTCAGGACCTGAAGCTTACACCTCACTCCTGATAGATTCTTGGTAACCAGTGATATTTTGCAGTTCTTAAGTTTTAATAATAAAAAAATTAATTTTAATAGAATAATCTTAATTTCTGTTTGATCTTTTGCTGCACCTGTAACCAATACAGAAAGAACTGTGAGCACTTACATATGGTGAGGAGACTGGGTAAACAGTCATTCAGTGGCGAAGATTAAACACAACCAATATGGCAAGACTAGATTATGTTGTGCCAAATATACGGACATGTTGTAAAATATATATACATATACATACATATATATATATATCATACAAGTCATCTTTCAATTTGCACTGATGAGCAACTTGCTATGTTACCAAAGAATACCCAAGTGCCTTCCCATTGTGCACGTCAAACTTCTAAACTCACAGTGGTATCTACGTTTCCATATGTCATTAAATCCAAACCTTGTGGAGAAAATAATAAATGACTTCAAGAAAAAAAAAACACCAAAGAGTGACTCTTCAAAAATATTAAAGGTTCTTAGTTGCTGTAATCAACTGAGATGTGAATGTGATGGCCATCCTGTGTCTTAAGATCTGCCTTAAAATCATGCTAAAAAGAACATTTTAAGTGAATTTCCCTTTTAAAAATTGACCACTACTCAGCAGATAGTGCCACAGTCAACCAGGAACAAGGGTTAATAATCAACCCGAGGACTCCGTAGATGCCCTCAGTCCACAGCATCCATCTAGTAAGAGCCAGAAGCCCAGGAGTGAAGAGTGAGGGTCAGTCATCTCCCACTCCTTACACAGACTGCAAGCAGTCACTCATGGCACTGTTCTGATACTGAGCAGAGCTCATTTCTACAGGAGGCTCTGCACTCTGTAAAATCACACTATTTTATGAAACTTTGAAGGGTGTGTGTCTTCTTTTGTTCTTAGTTTAGTTGCAGAAGGTGTTTGAGAGGATTCAGCTTATTGATGTTCAAATTCATGCTCATAAAATTTTTCTTTAGTTATAAAATATACCTAGCTGTGGACCTTGAAACTGAAGATGTTTCTAATTAGTAATGGCTTCTAACACACACACACACACACACAGAGAAAGAGCGAGAGACAAAGAGAGACAGAGAAAGAGACAGAGAGACAGAGAGGCTAAGTTTCAAAACCATTGGTATAAAACTTTTCAATTATTTTAATTATAATTAATATGCTTTATTAATTTTGAAAGGAAGTATGAGTGCATGCTTTTAAAATAAAATACAACCTAGTAATTCTGAAACTTTCTGGGCTTTCCAAGTCAACGAGTTTAAATGAATTTACATCTTCCAAAATCCTGATTACCGTAAAAAATGTGTACGTGCTAAGAACCAAATCCTTTATACTTACTATAGTCACACAAAATAGCTGATTGCATGTCAGATTTCCAGAGAGATATTGTTACATATCTTAAAACAGATTCTTAAAATAGCACTATTTCTGATTTTAATTGGAACGAAACTAAGAAATAAGTGACTTTTCTGCCAAGAAACTTGTCTATAGGTGGGATTTCCCATGATTCAGAGTGTGTGATGAGCACTCTCAGAACAATCACTCCAGTTTAAAGCAGAAGATGAAAGCTGTAGAGCAAACCTGACATATTAGTCAGTGCCAGGTAGAAGTAATGTGAATGAGACTTAATAGGTTTAGCTGTCTTTTCCCCTCAGAGCAACTCATAAACGTCTGTGTCACAGGACCACATGTTCAAAACTTCAACCGTTTCGATTTTCAAAGCAAAAGGCTATCTAGAAAATAGTTTAGTAGTGAGAAGTAGTGAAAGCAAAAACATTGATAATCCATTTTAAAACCGTTCAGCCGAAATTAAGCAACACACGATAAGTCAGGATAATTACTGGCAAAAGTGCCCAGAATTGAATGTCAAAACCCGTAACACTTGGATATTATAGACATCTTCGGGGAATGCGCTTTTTTACAGTTTTCCTGTAAAAAGCACGGGACAGAGTGGCCAGTGCTTTCCAGAGACTGCGAACTGGATGGTTCGAAACCAGTTTGAAACTGCTGCTTGTAGTAGATGTTATGAATTCTCAGTTCTTTTAATAAGGTTTCCGAGAATTCTGGAATTTCCTGAACCGCAGCGTGCAGCAGGGAGTGGGCTTATCTCGGCCCTGCGGTTGTTTACGGGGCTCTTTCCAGCGGAGAGCCGGGAGTTGTCCGCGCGGCGGGCAGGGGAGGGGGCTCAGGGGCCGCGCCGGGGGAGCCGGGGCGGGGGGCGGGCGCGCGGCGGGTCCCGGGCGAGCGCGGCTGGCGGGAAGCCCGAGCCGCGTGCGCTCGCAGGAGGGTGCGCGGCGCGGGGTCCGCACGCGCGGGGCCGGCTCGGGAGGGCGTGCCGGGGGCGTGGCGCGGGGCGGCCGGGCGGCGCGGGGCGGCCCGGGGCCCGGCGCGGACGGGGAGGCGGCGCGGCGCCCCCGGCGCGGCCCGGCTCCCGCTCTCCCGGCCGCCGAGAGCGCCCCGGCGGGGGCGGGGCCTGCGGTGATTGGCGGGCGGGCGGGGAGGTCGGAAGTACTTTGTTTTTTATGCTAATGAGGGAGTGGGGCTTGTCCGTATTTACGTTGAGGCGGGAGCCGCCGCCCTTCATTCACCCACATGGTCCTTCGAGGCGCCGCCGCCGCCGCCCGGCCCGCGCCTTCGCGCCACTCCGCGCCGTGCGGCCAGCCCGAGGGGTGGGGACGGGCCCCCGCGCCGCCCGCGCCCCTCCGCGGAGCCCCGGGCCCGGCCCGGCCGCGCCGCGCCCCCGCCCCGGGGCCCCGGAGCCGGAGTGGCGCGGAGGCTGGCGAAGATGGTGGCGGCCGCTCGGGTGAGTGCGCCCGCCCCGCCGCCGGCCCGGGAGACCTGTTGTGCGCGGGCCGGAGCGGCGGCGGGGCGGGCCGGGGCGGCTCGGGGCCGTTGGGCGCCGGAGCGGGGCGGCCGGCTCGGCGCGCACGCGGCGCGGAGGGGGCCCGAGGGGGCGGCGGCCGGGGCCCGGGCGCACACAATGGCCGTCGGGAGCGCCCGCACGAGGCCGGGGGGCGGCGGGCGCCGGGCGGGGCGCGCGGCGGCCGCGCGGGGAAAGTTTCTCCCGGGGGCGAGAGTCCCGGCGCCCGCAGAACAAAGCGGCGGCGGCACATGGGGCAGGCCGCGGGGCCGGGAGGGGGCGCGCCCGCGAGGAACCTGCGCGCGGGCGGCCAGGGCGGGGGCGGCGGCCCCGAAACTTTGTGCGCGCCCGGGCGGCCGCCGGGACGCGG
>CM053745.1:56186905-56244737 GCA_028658305.1 Pachyuromys duprasi
CGCGCCGAGGCGGGCGGGGGACATGGCGGCGACTGCGCGCCGCCGCCGATTGTTCCCGGCCCGGGCCGCGTGCGGCGGAGCCCCGGGCCGCCCCCCCTCCCCCGGGGTCCGGCCGCGGGCCGCGCGGGACACAAAGGACGGTCGGCGCGTCCGGAGCCTCGCCGCGCTCGGGCCTCGGCGCCGCCGCTCGCCGCGCAGCCGCCCAGGGGCGGGCTGGGGGGGGGGGGAGCCTGCGCGTCCGGCGCGGCCCGGCTCTGACCTGCCGCCCCCTGGCGGCCGCGCGTGGACCCGCAGGGCCGCTCGCCCCCTTGTGCGACATGTGCTGCCGGCCCGGGCTCCATGAGCGTGGCGGGCGGGCACTTGGCAGGCTCGGGTGCTCCGGTCCGGTTTTCTCTTGATAAGCTGGCGCGGAGGGGAGAGAGAGCTGCAGAGAGAGGAGCGGGCTCGTGGTTTTTATGTGACCAGAAGGAAGAGAATTAGCGTGCCACGAGGCTCACAGCAGTTGGGGAAACAAGTCTTTTATCCCGGCTTGCAGCCACGAGGTCTTGATTGGGGGAGGGGTGGCGAAGAATAGTCCCCTGGTTGCTCTTTTCCTCTGGCCTGGGCTGTACAGTAGAGTTCAGGGTCGATGCTGGTCGTGTTAACAGTGATTCTGGAGCACATTATTGCGTGCACGGATCAGAAGCTTTGTAATTTTTCAACTTTATTCCCTTAACACCTCTTATTCACCCCAACCTTGTTGGCCTGGCTCTGCTGTCCTTGGTTTTGCAAGTGGATGGGAGTGCCCTTTAGGAAGGTTAGAAGAAAGCAAATTCGAATGGGTTTTAGAAAGGGGTAGCAATTTTGTGCAAATGTGCTTATCCTTTCTCTGTCTTCACCCCCACCCCCACCCCTAGTCATACACGTGGACCTAGCAGCAGCAACAGAAGCTGTGCCCAGGGATACTTGGCTGAGAAGGAAGTTTGCCTGAGTGCGTAAGTATAGCCAAACTTAGAGAAACAAAATTGTTTTTGCTTTTGTCTTTTGAGATTTTACAACAGGTGTGGGCCTTTAAAGCATTCATGCGTTTTGGATTTTGTCGATTTCTCCAAGATTAGGTATAGGTGACCCAGGTTTTAATGCAGTAAATCTGCAGTGGTCTTTGGAAACTGTTTCCAAAATAGCTGTAGACCCTCGACTGATGAAGTAAGATCTAAGTTGGGGGGGTACATAAAAAGATTTAAAACTTTTTGCATTGTATGACTGACAAATTTGAAAATGATTAGACGATAATCCTATCAATCATTTTATCAAGTATATGCCATTATGGAGGACAGAAGAAAAGGGATTGCAGCTTCGTGGATCTGAAGTTTCCCTCTACAGGTAGTATAAGTCAACAGCTGCCCTGCTGATAACATTTTTTTCTTTATGTATGGTGTGATTTTTGTGTGTGGCTTTGGGAAAGCCCAGTGCACTGAAGAGTCAACATTCTAATGGGTGCTGCTTGTATTCCTTTGAAGAATGTTGTTTTTAAGGTTTAAATGTGTTCAATTTGGAAATTGTGGCTTTTAGATGATTTTCTCCTGTTTTAACCTGAAATATGCCACAGCTTTTAGAGCTTTGGGCTCGTTGCTTTGTCTAATTATTCATTTCGAATTTAGCAGGAACTGGAGCGCGTCGCCCCGCGAAGCTGAAGACTGAGCAGTCAGAGTGATGTCAAAGTGCTTACAGTGCAGGTAGTGGCGTGCGATCTACTGCAGTGCAGGCACTTGTGGCATTACGGTGACAGCTGCCTCGGCCAAGCCGGGCGGGGAGCCGCGGGGAGGGCTGCTGCTGAGTGCTTTTTGTTCTAAGGTGCATCTAGTGCAGATAGTGACGTAGACTAGCATCTACTGCCCTAAGTGCTCCTTCTGGCATAAGAAGTTATGTCTTCATCTAAGCCAAGCAAGCGTGTAGGGGTCTTAATGGTTTTTGTTTGCAGCCCTCTGTTAGTTTTGCATAGTTGCACTACAAGAAGCATGTAGTTGTGCAAATCTATGCAAAACTGATGGTGGCCTGCTATTTACTTCAAGTGTTTGTTGTTTCTTTCTGTTTTTCTTTTAACTAATTGTGCACTTTTATTGTCGATGTAGAATCCGCGTGCTGTGTCTGACGCGACAGCTTCCGTAGCACTAAAGTGCTTATAGTGCAGGTAGTGGCTACTATCTACTGCATTACGAGCACTTCCAGTACTGCCAGCTGTAGAGCTCCAGCCTCTGCCCGTCGCCCAGTCAGACCGCCCTGTCACTGAGCACTGTTCTATGGTTAGTTTTGCAGGTTTGCATCCAGCTGTGTAATACTCTGCTGTGCAAATCCATGCAAAACTGACTGTGGTGGTGAAAAGTCTGTAGAAAAGTAAGGGAAAATCAAACCCCTTTCTACACAGGTTGGGATTTGTCGCAATGCTGTGTTTCTGTATGGTATTGCACTTGTCCCGGCCTGTTGAGTTTGGTGGGGATTGTGACCAGAAGATGTGAAAATTAAATATTGCTGAAGATGCCATTTCCACTGTAAATATATATATATATATATATATATTCAAGAGATGGAGTGTATGAACACTTTCTGTAACTTACTGCGTTCATTAGTATAAAACAGGATTTGTAATTGAAATTCAGTTTGTCTTTTACTGTCATTTCACTTTTGGGTTTGCATGTCAGACTTACTGAGAAAAGTTTTGTTGCCTTAGGTATTACAGTATGGTAAAAGTTAAAATGTACCCTTTGGCTCACTCAGAACCTGTTGTGATTCCAGGCTTATTTTACTCAAACCCTTATTCAACTGTGATTAACATGAGTTGAGAAAGTTGCTTTCTTTGGATGCCTGTATAAAGAGGGTTTTTCTTTTATTAAAGCATGACATTTAGGGGGAGGCATTTCCTAATGACACTATTCTTAAATGTGTGAGTTCTTCGTGGCAGCAGTTGACAGGTGGTGGCTTCCACTCTGTGATGTTAATGTGTGCACGCTTTAATTCAGAATTACCCTCAGACCGTTCTTAGCCTGTGACCCCTGAAAAGGGAGAGTAGGTTTGAGGGAAAGATGATGAGCAGATGATAAATGGAATGACAGGTATGCGGTATGC
Source organism: Pachyuromys duprasi (assembly GCA_028658305.1). NCBI lineage: Eukaryota > Metazoa > Chordata > Mammalia > Rodentia > Muridae > Pachyuromys > Pachyuromys duprasi. The sequence continues at coordinate 56,190,008 of CM053745.1, forward strand.
GTACACTCTTCACTGATGCCCAGGAGTATGACGCAAAAAAGTGACCGAAAAAGTTTCAAGTTTCAAGTTGTAGTTAGTGTTTGATATAGTGTATAGTTCCCTCTAGACTTGGTGTTCCAAGCTGTGTGAATAGATTTCAAGATCAGGTTTAAGCTGATAGTATTTAAACAATTATATCACTTTGAGAAAAGGATTATTTTATTTAAAAAAAAATGCCATAGCCCTTGCAGTCAGAGCATCTATCTACAAACCTAAATTTCCCATCTCTCTTGTGTTCTTTCTACAAGAAATATAAGAAGCTTAGTATTGGATCCCTGAGCAGCAAGGTAAGATTTCACAGATCTGGAATTGATTGTAAGTGGTCAGAATTAAAGTGGAAGTGCAATCATTTTTACCCAAGTTCTTGAACCTTTTGAGTTGAAGAGAACTTGTTTTAGATGATCAATGAAAAAGATTCGTTTGAGATTGATAAGTTCTATAATGTCAACATGACTCATGTTCTCTATAAAGGGAAGGGTAATCTGTCAAATGTGTATGCTAAAAGTTTTTTAATATGTCTTGTAAAGTAGGAAGCCTGCTAGGTGCCTTTTTTTTTTTTTTTTTTAGGTATGATGAGGTACAAGTTTAAAGTTAGTGGGGTCTTAAGATCACGGAGCGCTGAGGCTGTAGTAGTGGTTGTGTTCCGAAGGTTTTGACCTTGAATTGAGATGTAATTCTAGTGAGTAAGGTGATGTAATGTTTTCTTGGGAGCCAGGCAGTAATGTAGAGTTTTTCAGCAATTTTATTTTCTCCCTTTCTTAAGTTTGGTTTGGTAGTTAGGGGGACTAGTTGATGTTACCTCTAGAGAGTTCTCTATGGAAAAACAGCTTTGGTCTCTTCATACTTTGATCTTGTGGTAGCTTAGGCCTTTACTGTTTCCTTGTATTACGTATGAATCTTAAATTCATCCTATATTGTTAAGGAAGCACTATTTATTATTAAGACATTAAGGCTATTACAAAGTGTTGCTTTTACTAAAAGCCCTTAAGATGTTCGTTTTAACAGGCAAACCTAAGCCAGCTGGATTTTCCCTGTGTGTTTTGAAGAGTCAGTCCTACATAATTCCTGACACAATGCAACCTGCAGCTGCCTGGAGAGAGAACAATTCAAAGTCACTAAAATCTGTTGTTTGTATAATGAAATTCTCTTCTGTAACTGATAACATTATCGAGTTTGTCTGGCTTTAGGGGAGTCTCAGCTAGCAGTGGGAACAGCTTGGTGGGCAGTGTCCTTTCTGGGTGTGTAAATGGCAGTAGGCATGCCTCACGGCTTTCCGGATTATTTTGTATAGAGGTAACTGCTTTGCTCTGCATACTCAGTCAGTGAGGGTAAATGATTATAAAGTATTGCCTGTTGTATAGGATCTATTCAGGATGTAGGCTGAGTGGTTTTAAAGTATAGGGAGATTATTGACAGCCCTCCCCCCCAAGTAATCTGAAACAGCCAGAGCATTGTAAGGTACCTGGTCAGTGTGTTTACAGACTTGGGAGTGCTATTCAAATTGTTTTAGTGTTAATAAATACTGCATTTGAAATTTTTATGTACGTAATGATCATGTCAAAATAAAGTTATCTTGTAGCATTGGTGGTGATCTTGCATCTTTTCTTCCCTATAAGTGGTCCAAACATACTTCCCTGTTGAAGGCATGGGGAGACCCATGTTATTTAACTGTTTTAGTTTTTGCGGCTCTCATCTTTAATTTTAAAGATAAAAGGAAACATGAAAGGTACCCTGATTTAAATCTTTAGAATAAGGCAGGTTAGAGAACCTTTCAAATAGACTCAGAAAGGCATAAATCATGCTTACGTGTCTGTCCTTGGTTTGGGTTCCCAACATGATATGGTAGGAAAGTTTAGGAACAAATGTCTAGATGATAGGCACAAAGAGCCTGTCCTGTTAGCTTTCCTGGCTAAGACATTGCATGTACTTTAGTGCGTGTATTGGTGTGCAGAAGACTTACTGGGATCCTGCTCAAGTGATGAGTTGTCTCTACTCTAATGAAGCAGTGTATGCCACTCAAGGGTAACTCTACAAGTCATGATAGATTAAAACAATAAAGGCCTTTGGTTTGGGAGTTTTTGTTTTTGTTTTTTTTTTTTTTGATTGTGGAGTATTTGGGGAAGTAACAACATGAATAGAATTGTGAAGTATTGAACATGACTGGAAGTGAATAAACAGTCTCAAATTGTATATTGGTTTTTAAATGTATGCTTCCTAATATTGAGATGGGTTAATAGAATTTAGTGGTGTGGATGGAATTGTGCTGTTAACAGGACAGAGGAGGTGGGACTTGGAGAGGAGTTGAGTTCTCTAAGGAGCCTTTTCAGTAGTGTGCTGGTTCTATTTCTGACCGCAGTGCATAGGTAGGTACAGTGAGAGTGGGATTATACACTTGGCCAGGATCCTAATACTCAAGGGTCTAAAAAACAGGTGTTGGGGATATCTGTGTAGTGAGTGGCAGGATGTTGAGGACTTGTTTTTTATGTATAGGTTTTATGACATGTGCCCAGGTCTGAGTTGTCCAAAGTTGTGAACCATCATCGGAAGAGTTAGGAGCTTCGAGGCCTCGTAAGGTGTGGAGGTAAGAGTAAACAGGCCAGAGTTTGAGTTCCATTCACTTTCTCAGGCTTATAGCTCACTTGAGGCTAACTGCAAAATAGGATTCTTTGTACATGTACCAGCCTTTTCACCACATCTTGAGACAGTAATGCTTGGTCTTTTCCCCATCAAAAGCAGTAAGCTTAATTAGAAACTCTACTTAACTACTTAGTCCCATCCTATTACTCTGAAGAATTTGAGCCTTAATTATGTAAAATTTTAGATGGTGCTGCTTTTCTAGCTCACTGGGTACCTTCTTGCTAAAGTCTTCTAAAGTCCACAGTAGTGTTCAGTTCTTTGCAGTTTGTGAGCTCTGTTGTGTTGTGTTTGACCACCCTAGTGCGTGTGCACACTGATCCCTTAGTTTCTGCCTCTTTGCTCCTTGCCTCTTTAGCTTTTTCAGGCAGCCTCATAAACCTGCCCTACCCAGGCTTGTTTCTTTCTGGTGTATTATGTATGTTAAATCACTAGCTCCATGAAGGTCTTTTTCACATAAAGGATATGTGTGGTACCTGACGTTAAAGAATTGGAGGTACTTTTCCAAGCCTCACTTGGTCTCTTCACTTTTAAATACAGAATACTGCTTCCCACCTAGAGTAATATGTAAACTATGAGCCCAGTGGCTTGAAGATACGGTCCACTGGTGCTTAGTGTGTAGCAAGTTAGTAGAAGTGCCCATGCATTCATGCTGGTAGAATGAAGCGCCTGCGGCAGTTAGCTAATACATGCATGATTCGGTGAAACAGATTGGCTTGAGGCACATGGACACCTCTGACTCAAGTAGTACAATGTTCTATTTTGTTAGCAAAAATACCACTGAGTTACCTTATGAAACTCAGAAAATTCAGTGATAACTACTGGGAATGACAATAGAGTTTTCCGGGGACCTTAGCAAACGTCCCTGGTGAACTAAGACTTGAATGTGAAATATTTTAGTGATTATTCTTTCAAACCTATATTTACGGACTGAACATTGTGGTTTTTGGTTGGTGGGTGGGAGGGGGCAATTTTCTACAGTGTACTTTGATTCCTGACCTACTCCCAGACCCAAACCAAATTTATCTAGTCCATTTTGTGCTGTCCCTAAAATGAGTGGAGCCATCCACTGGAGCATGATCACCCTATTAGGAGGCATGGCCTTAAAGCTGACCACTCCAGAAGCCAGTTCATAGCTCCTCAGTTTGGGGTTGAGTCTCGGCCACTTACCTGTCCAGAACATGGGGATGGAAGTGGGAGTTAGGGGTCAGCTGGGCTACATGGGAAATTCTAAGTAGGGTTGCATGAAACACAGTACCAAAAATGGAAGCAACCGGAGGTGGGTTTTTTTTGTTTTGGTCATTGTTTAGGTGTGTCAATGCAAATTAAAACTACAAATCTTTCTATGTAGGGTCTCCTCCAAATAGACCAGGAACATAGATGGCTACATTGTTTTAGTGCCTTGAGCTTTTAGCACCTAGTCAGAAAGCAATACATTTAAGTGGTTTTAGTAGTAGGTATGTGATAAAGTTATCTCAGATTACAAAATTTTGGCAAATGATTTTCTTGGAGCTGTGTGTGTATTTAACAATAGTTTATGGTCCCCTGTAATGTGTAAGCTCCAGTCGAAGCCTGCCCTTCTGAGCTGGAATAGCTGCCTTGGCTGAGGCAGAGATTATCTTCACAGAGTTGTTTGGAGAGTTAAGAGGGGCTCATGGAAGTGGACCTCCAAAGTTTTTGTTCTGTTTGTTTCTTGATGTGGGCAGGGAAGGGAAAGCATTTAGGTAGTGGCCTCTAAGCACGGCTTATCCATCAGCCTGCGGTGATCTCCCACCCTTAGTGTGACTAGCTACTGCTTATTGGTCTCAAACATTACAGGGTCTCTGCTGTGCTGCCCTATCTAGCCAACCTGTTACGTTTTAGAGAACGCATTTAGTGGAACAGATTTAGAGTCTTCGATCCATCGCATTTCACATTGTTCCTGCAGTAAGTTATATCTTGAGTTTAAAACCACTATTCTTCAACTTTCTGAGACAGTAGTCTTGGAGAGGATCTCTAGATTGAGGGTATTAAAGGGAGCTGGTGACATTATCAGTGTGGCTTTGTGTCCTGAACTCTAGGGCATGTAGAGTTTCCTTGTCTTCCACTCTACAGACTCCCATTTCTTGGCTTCGCCTTCAGAGCCAGTAATAGCAGTTGGAATTCTAACATCTCTTCTACCCTCTTTCACCTGAAGGACCCTTGTGACGATGTTGGCGTTCTTCCAGATATTCCATGCTTTTTAGGGCCCGTCAGTCTTGGTTCCGTTTGCTTCCTTAATGCCAATTTGCTCTGTGATGTGCTTGCCTGCCACAGTCTCCTTTCATCTTCTCTTGGAGTTATGCTGATTTTAAATGTGCTTATACTCCTAGGTGTTTGAAACTCCTCGGGATAAGGGTACTATTTGAAGAAGAAGAGGAGCAAAGAAGGATACTTGTGAAAAGTTTTCCTTAGCAGTACCGTCTTTGAGTGATAGGAGAGAAAATGATTGTTTACAGCCTGAAGAGACAGTTGCCATTGGTAAAAGGAAGACCTTCTGAAGTGAAAAGGGCTCACAGTATTTGTTACAGGAGCTCCTCAGTCAAGGAATAGGTTAATTGAAGGTCTCCAGAATAGGGAAGTGTTGGAATAGAAATAGCACATGTACACATTAAAGATTTGTTCTTTAGAGTATGAAAAGAGATAACCATAAGGGTTTAAAATTTCGGAGTGCTTGCAAACTGGGACATGAGCCTTTGTAGGCAAGTTAAAAATGAATAACAATTTATTCTTCCTTAAGAGTACTAAAAGCACCACGTGCTGGTGGTGGCGGCAGCGCTCACCTTTAACCCCACACTTGGGAGGCAGAGACAGGCAGGTCTCAGTCCGAGGGCAGCCTGGTCTCCAAACCATGTTCTAAGACCGCTACAGAGAGAAAACAGGGCTACACAGGGAAAACCCGTTTCTAAAAGGAAATAAAAGCAGCCACTAATAACGCAGTAGATTTTGAAGTCATATAGGGGGAAAGAACTAACAGTTTATAAAGCAAGAGACAAAGAAGAAACTTTCATTTAAAATTAAACAGCAATAAGGTTTTGCACAGCGTTTGTCTTAAACATATTTAAGCTTCATGACATGAAATCATAATTTGAATTAAGTTTGGCCATTGGGAATGTAGGCAGCTACAGAATGTAGGTGGACCTCCCCATTGTGGTGATCTGTGGTTAGTGTAATCTTGGATTTTATTGCTATGGTATTTCCATATAGTTCTTCAATGTCTTCAGATGCTGATTTGTTTGTTTTTTATTGTTTTCCCCTGGTGGTACAAATCGAAGAGTATTTTAGTGATAAGGATAGCAGAAGATACATAAAATAGTGTCAGAGGGGCATTTAATACAAAAGAAAAACTGCCTATTACATGCACTGTACAAGATTGGCATGCATGGCAGAATGGGGCAGGATAGTGGAAACTTGCCTAGTATGATAGCAACTCTCAGAAGCAGCCACCAAGCCAGGGTCTTCCATCCCAGAATTCTGGAGATGTTTGAGACCAGCTTGGGCTATATACTGAATTCAAGGCCATCTTTGGAACTAGTAACATTGTTGTTTACAAGGTGGTTTTTTGTTTTGTTTTTTTTGTTTTTTGTTTTTGTTTTCTTAAAGAGGTGGACCAAGGTAGAGCTCCCAGTACCCACATGGTGGCTCACAACCTTCCAAAACTCCTAGGGGTATTCAGTGCCCTATCTGACATCCTCTGGTACCAGGCTTATACATACATACATACATACATACATACCAATATATGTGCATATATGTATGCATGCAAGCAAAAAATATATATAAAACAAAATGGCTAATTTTTTTTAAATGGATGATGAGTCCATGACTTCAAGACCATGTTTCTGCTGTTACCCAGCAGATGGCCATGGTCTAACCCTTAATGGCCAACCCTACCAAAGGCTTTGTATCCTCAAAGATACTTAATTCTGTGGTAATTCTGTTGCATAAAATCAGAATTAGCATAATGAAGTGTTAATAAACTAAATGGAAGACTTCAACAGTGGGTGCTGCTGGAGTACAGGGGAAAAATGACTAATATGGTAAGTATTATGAATATTTGGTGAACATTATGACAGGTAATGGAAGGGGTAGACTTATTACTCAGGCTGATGTGGCATGCAGCACTATAGTAATTAGATGGATTTTTGGTAATTTGACCTTGCTGTGTTAGTCTTAAGAGTTAAAAAAAAAAAAAAGTTAAGCAAAAGATGAGTGTTAGTACCAAGTGAATCCATTCAGTGATGATTAACATGACATACTCTCAGAATAGTCTTGCTTTTCTTGCTTGTATAGGATTGGGAAACTTTGCTGTAGAAGTGCTTGACTTATTTAAAATGATGAAATGTTAGAAAATCAAAAACTCTACATAGCACATTTTATTCATCTTAAGGACTTTTTCATGTTTTAAAACCTACTATAACATTTTAAACATAGGTTTGTCTCCAAAAGGATGCCATTCACAAGTAATTTTCATTTTTGGATAGAACTATTTGATTTCATTTAGTTTTATAAAAAAAAATTAAGGGACAGCAATATATTTAGGAACCATATAATTTAACCTTAAATTATAGGGTTCTGACACATAATGATAGGGTCTAGAAAAAGGAAATACTGATTAACCTTAGGGGGGGAAACCTACCAGAAAAATGGAAGAATCATATTTTGATAGCTCAGGTTATGTATGCTGTAGCAATTTAATATATTCTGCAATGGGATTATTTAAACAACTGTCAATGACAACTATAACCTTTGTTATTTAAGAAAACAATGGTAGCTAACCACAGCACATGATGCTGGATGCTAAAAACAATTCTGATATGAATAACTGACGTTTACACATTAACCCTGTTGGAACACAGTCCTAAGTGCTGCTGACGCTATTCTTTTCCTAAACTCATCAAATAATTGGGAGAAGTTTGAGGAAATCAATCGCTATTAAATAGTTAACCATAAGGCATATTTGTCTTAGCAAGCAAAATGCTTTCAAAATGTTCCACTTTTGAAACTGCTTGAATCTTTTATGTTGACCCAGTGACTTTGTTTGCAAAGGTTAACTGAAGGTGGAGTTAAGCAATTGTTTGGCACGTTTGAACATTGTAAATGATCGTACAGGATAAAATGAATAAAGTGAATTTTTAAAAGTTAATGAACAGTAGAGCTTTTCTCTCCCTAGATTGTTAGGAGTATTTCAGAAGTTCCATGTTATGAGCGCACTTGTTTTAATTTTCATTGTCCATGTGCATTTTCTGTCTGTCTCGCCCCTTTACCTCTTTTTATTTTTCTTCCCCTTCCTGTCTATAGCATCTGCATTCAGTGTGTACTTTTAAGTATTTGTGGATGTATAAAATACTAAGAATAATTTTAATTTTCATTTGGCCATTTTACATTCCCTATGGAAATCTCAGAGACCAAAAGCAAATATTAAAAATAGTGTATTTTGATACGAGCAGTAAAGGCCAAATTCATACTACCTGGGCATACACCACCGAAACTATCAATAGGATCATAACTAATTAGTATTTCAAGTTTTCTAGTAGTCCTCTCAATTTAAAAAACCTAGTGCTTGCAAGTTGTTTACTCTTGTCTTGAAGCCACCTTCATCTAAAAACTAAAGACCTTTTAAAGACTTGGGATGTCATGAACCTTAGGAGTACACTGACAATGCATGTAGCAACATATTTGGAGCATTTTCCTCTTTCTGTCATCTTGTTTCTTCCAGTTTGACATAATGTTGTTTTGTAAAGCAAAACACAAGAAACAAGACACAGTAAGTTATGTCATCTATAGCTTGATGACTAACATGAAGAAAACTGCTTTCTGCCTTTAGTACCTACATGTATCCAGGAGATTAGGCATAGAAGACAATAAGAAATGTTTGTAAAATTTGGCACTAAAATTCTGTGTGAAAGTGTTAGAGGAAAGATGGAAGGACCTGAAGCAGACAGGAACCTCACAAGAAGACCAACAGAGATGACTAATCGAGGCCCACAGGTCATGCAAAGACTGAGACATCAACTAAGGAACATGCATGGTTTGGACCTAGGGCCCCTTGCACAGATGAAGCCAATGGGCAGCTTGGTCTTCATATGGGCTGCCTGGTGAATGGAAGGGTTCTGCTTCTAACATGGACTCTCATTGCTTACATTTGGACCATTTTCCCTTGGCAGGGCTGCCTTGTCCTGGCAATTTGATGTACTGTGGAGGATTGATACAGGCTGGGGAAAGGGAGAGAGGAAGGAGGGGGAAGAATACTGGGAGGAGAGGAGGGAGGGGCCACCCTTGGGATTTAAAGGAAATAAAAAATTTAAAAATAAATATAAAAATAATTCTTAAAAAATCTGTATTGGGGCAGAGTGCAGGGAATCATAAAAGATGGGGAAGTTAAGTCCTGGAGAGGATAGGAGCTCCAAAAGGAGAGCAACAGAACCGAAGTAGCTGGGCACAGGGGTCTTTTCTGAGACTGATACTCCAAAGACCAGTCATGGATATAACATAGAACTCCTGCTCATATGTAGCCCATGCCAGCTCAATATCCATGTGGGGTCCCTAGTAAGCGGAACAGGGACTGTCTCTGACATGAACTCAGTGACTGGCTCTTTGACACCCCCCCCGGGGGGGGGGGGCGAGGATCAGCCTTGCTGGGGCACAGAAGAGGATATTGCAGCCAGTCCTGATGAGGCCTGTACTTTTAAGTGGCTTGAATAATTATAATTTATTCTTTCACTATTTACATAGAACTTGTGTTATATGAACTCTACTTAAAATTATTTAGAGTAGTTAACCTGTTAAGCACCAAGAAATCCATTTAATCCTAACACAAACTAGATCATTGCTATGCTAAGTTTCTCCGTATCAAGGATGAAGAAACTGAGGCAGATATGCAGGTGACCCTAGTTTATGGGGTGACATGAGCCAGAATATAATTCTAGAATGTCTATGGCAGTAGTTCTCAATCTTCCTAATGCTGTGACCCTTTAATGAAGTTCCTTCTGTTGTGGATACCCTCAACCATAAGATTATTTTTGTTGCTACTGCATAACTAGTTTTGATAGTGTTAATGAACCATAATGTAAATGTCTGTTTTCTCATGATCTTAGGTGACCCCTATAGAGTACTTGAGTCCCCACCCCCACCTCAGGAGTGGATGGGTGGGTGTGATCCACCATTTGAGAACCACTAGCTAAGGGATACTTTGCCATGAAGAGAAGACTTAGCATACACAAGAGGGCACAAGAAATACAGTGGCTGGCTCCCCTCCTGAGGGAGGAGCAGCCTTGCCAGGCCACAGAGGAGGACTTTGCAGCCAGTACTGATGAGACCCGATAAGCTAGGGACAGATGGAAGGGGAGGAGGACCTCCCTATCAGTGGACTTAGAGGCATGGGAGGAGATGCCAGAGAGAGGGTGGAATTGGGAGGGAATGAGGGAAGGGGCTACAGCTGGGATATAAAATGAATAAAATGTAATTAATGTAAAAAATACTTAAAAATTAAAATATGTAATTGCAGAACAGTTAACAAATGTCTTAAGAAAAGAACAAAATAGGGATTAATATTCAATAGCAACTCTCAATAGTTCTAAATCTCTAGCAAAAAGATTCAGACAGACTTGCTGGCATACTTTTTATAAACTCTTTCATAAATTTTTTATAAACTCTTATTTACTTTCTCCGTACTCCACCCCAATCCTTTTCAACATCCCAACACCAGGTAGGAAAGAGAAAGGGTTAGTGGGAGAGGGAAAGTAGCACTCTTAGCTGCTTCCTGCTGGTTAGGGTCATCAGGATACTTGTTTCAGGAGATCTACTAATATCACTGCATCAACAGCAACAGGAGCCTCAGAGAGGAGGCAGCCGCAGCCGTGTTCTTTCTCGGAGCGCCTCCACACTCGCTGGGCTCTGGCATTTATTCTCTCTCCAGAGTCCTCAAATATAAACTACCAGCATTTGGTAAAGAGCTCCTCTAAAAGCCTGCATGAAGCAAATAGTTTGCTGCTGTGGACTATCAGAATCAGTCCCATACCCCACCCACCCTTGGGGATAAAAAAGAAAAAAAAATCATCAACTGGATTAGAAAGCAGGATCCATTGTTGCCTCTATGAAACACTTCACTATCAACGATAGACAGCACATTAAGGTGAAAGGGTAGTAGAAAGTATTTCAAACAAATGGGACAAAGAAACAAGAAGGTGTACCTATTGTAAGCGCTGATAAAATAGATTTAAAAACTAAAACTATAAGTGATAGAGAAGGACACTTCACTAAAGGAAATTTCCATCAAGAAGAAATTAAAGTTCTAAACAGGGACACCCATAAAACAAACATAATTAGATTTAAAGATCACAGATTGACCCCAACGTGATAGTAACTTCAATATACTCACCAAGGTGTGCCATCAAGAAAAAAAAAAAAACTAAATAGAGAAACTCAGATATATCAAATAGACCCAATAGACTGCCTTGATCACCATTCTATTGCTGAGAAGAGACACCATGACATGGCAACACTAATGATTGGAACTTGCTTATAGATTCAGGGTTAGTCCATTGTCATCATGATGAAGAGCATGACAGCATACAAGCAGACATGGTCCTGGAGGTATTGCTGAGGGTTCTACATATGGATCCCTAGGGAGCAGGAATAGAGAAAACCACCGGGCCAGGCTTGGATCCTTGAAACCTCAAATCCTACCTCCCGTGACATACTTCCTCCAGATATCCTAATCTCTCTCAAGTAGCACTATTCCCTAATGACCAAGTACGACCAAATATATGAGCATATGAGGTTCATTCATATTCAAACACCATACCACCCAAACACTACTGAATATGCTTTTTTTTTTTTTCAGAAGTTCAGGGGACTTTCTCCATAATTGACCATGGTCAGGAAATAAAGTCTCAACAAATTGATGAAAATTGAAATTACATCCCTCATTCTATTTGACCACAAAGGAATAAAACAATACCAGAAACATCAGAAAGTACACAAACTCATACAAGTGAAACAGTGAATTCCTAATGGAAAAATGAGTCAAGGGAGAAACTAAGAAGGAAATTAAAATTTTTCTAGAATTGAATGATAATGAAAGCAACATAGCAAAACCTATAGATCACAATGAAAGCAATTTTTAGAGGATAGTTCATAGCACTCAGTACCTACATGGAAAAACTGGAAAGATTAAGTATTAATATAATGATGCACCTGAAGGCCTTATAAAAACAAGAGCCCAAAATAATAGATAGTAAGAAAAAATAAAAGTCAGAGCTGAAATTAATAAATTAGAACAACAAAAGATAAGTATCAATGGAACAAAGAATTGAGATATTGAATAAACAAGACTGACAAATCATTAGACAAATTAACCAAATAGGAGCTAAGATGCAAATTAAAAATGAAGCTGAAAAGGGAAACATCAAAGGGATACTGAAGAATTCAGAGAATCATAAAGACCTACTTTAAAAAATCTATACATCACTGTACTTGAAAAATTTAAAGAAATGGATGGACTTCTAGATACATATGACCTACTAAAATCAAGATAAGATAATGGCAGTAATTTAAAATTGCCCCTCAAAAATCCAAACCAAAGCAAACCAAAATTCCAGGCACAGATACCATCACATAATTAAACCAAATCTTCAAGAAGAACCAATGCCAATATTAAAATAATTTTGCAAAGAAACCAAAGGAACATTTCCAAGTTCTTTTCGTATTGTGAAGTCATTATTACCCTCATACTAAAACCACATAAAGATTAAAAACAAAAAAAGGAAATTATAGGTCAATTCAATCCCTTATAAACATAGATGCAAAAGTTTTCATTAAAATGCTGGCAAATCTAATACAAGAATACATCAAAAACACTATCCACCAGAAGCAAGTTTGCTTCATCCAAGAAATGCAAGAGATGTACGACAAAAACATACTAAAAGACAAAACCACATGATCATCTCATCAGATGCAGAGAAGGCCTTTGACAAATTCAACATCTCTTCATGATAGAAGCCCTGGAGAGATAAAAGCTCTTGCATCCCTGACAAGGGACATGTTTCAACATAATAAAAGCAGTTTATAGCAACCAACAGACAGCATCATTGTAAATGAAGAAAGATTAAAATCATTTCCTCTAAATCAGGAGCAACACAAGGATGTCCACTTTCTCCGTTTCTGTTCAATATAGTACTTAACGTCTTAGCTAGAGCAATAAGATAACTGAAGGAGACAAAGTAGGAAAGGATGAAGTCAAATTATCCATATTTGCAGATGACACGATACTGTCTAGAAGGACCCTAAATAAGTCTGCCAGAAAAACTTCTATCACAAACAACAACAAAACTTCAGGAAAGTAGCTGGGTTTAAAAAAAAATGACACACAAATATCAATAGCCTTCCTATATTAAAGAAAGAAATCAGAGAAACAATCCATTTAAACTAGCCTCAAAAAGATATCTTTTGCATGCAAATTTCATGATGCCTTTGTTTTTAATAGCAAAGTATATTCCATTGGGTAAATGTACCACAATTTCTTTATCCATTCTTTGGTTGAGGGACATCTAGGTTGTTTCCAGTTTCTGGCTATTATGAATAAAGCTGCTATAAGCATAGTTGAGCAAGTGTCCTTGTGATATGGTGAAGCAACTTTTGGGCATTATGCCCAGGAGTGGTATAGCTGACTCTTGAGGTAGAGCTATTCCCAATTTTCTGACAAACTGCTGGATTGATTTCCAAAAGTTGAACAAGTTGGTACAAGTGGTTGTACAATCATCCTGAGTGAGGTATCCCAGACCCAGAAAGACACACGTGTACTCACGAGTGGATAATAGGCATAGAGTACAGGACAGCCATCCTTTAATTCACAAGCCTAAAGAAGCTACGGGGGGGGGGGAGGGGCAGAGCTGGAGAGATGGCTCAGAGGTTAAGAGGACTGGCTGCAATTCCAGAAGTCCTGAGTTCAATTCCCAGCAACCACATGGTGGCTCACAATCATTGATAATGAGATCTGGTGCCCTTTTCTGGTGTTCAGGTCTATATGCAGACAGAACATTGTATAAATAATAAACAAACAAATAAACAAATGCTAAACATGGAGGGTCCAAGGAAGGATGCTTGACTCTCACTCACTGTAGTAGTTGGAGGGAGGTTGGGTGAGAGAAGGTGTGGGGAGGAAAACGGTTGGGGATCAGAAGTGGGGGAACTGAGGGAGCTGGGAGAGAGAATCAGTGCACGAGGGGGCATCTCTGGAACAAGCCACAGACCTGGCTCCCAGAAGTCGATGGGGGTGGCCATAGCTGAGACTCCTACCAGCGGGAGCTAAGGAACCTGAAATGGTCACCCTGTGTAACCAGGCAAGACTTCCAGTGGAGGGAGTGGAATCCACCCACAAATCTTCGAGCCAATTTTTTTTTTCTGCATACAAGGAATTTTTTTCTGCACACAGGAATAATGACGGAGCAAAGATTGAGGGAATGGCCAACCAATGGCTGGCCCAATTTAAGACCCACCCCAGGTGAGAGAGCCAATTCCTGACACTATTAATGATACTCTGCTATGCTTGCAAAGAACCTAGCATAACTGTCTTCTGGGAGGCTCCACCCAGCAGCTGAAGGAAACAGATGCGGAGACCCACAGCTAAACAATAGCCAGAGCTCAGGAAGTCTTGTGGAAGAGTGTGTATATGCACTATGGGCAGGGGAGAGTTTGAGAGAGCCAGAGAAATCAAGAACACTGCGATCAGACCTACAGAGTAAACTAACCCAGGTCCATGGTGTCTCACAGAGACTGAAACACCAACCAAAGCGCATCCGTGGACTGGACCTAGACTCCCAGCACATATGTAGCAGATGTGCACCTTGGTCATCTTGTGGGCCCCCTAACAGTTGGAGTGGGGGTTGTCTCTGACTCTGTTGCCTGTCTTTGAATTCCTTTCCCCTAGCTGGGCTGCCTTGTCTGGCCTCAGTGGGAGAAAATGTACCTAGTTTTGCTGGCACTCCATGTGCAGGTGGAGTGGGGGAAGGTTGATACCTATGGGGAAGAAGGGGAGGGAGAGATGGGGAATGGGGTGAGGAGAACTGGGAAGAGAGGAGGGAGGGGAGCTTGGATCAGGATGTAAAGTAGAAAAATAAATTAATGGAGAAAAAAAGGTATTTTGGGAGTAAGTCTAAATACAGGAGTAAAAGATTTACATAACAAAATCTTTAAGAAATTGAAGAAATAAGATACCAGAAGATGGAAAGAGCTTTTATGCTCATGGATTGGTAGGATTAAGATTATGAAAGTGACCATCCTAACAAAAGCAATTTACAAATTCAATGCAATTCTTATCAAAATTTTAACTGATTTTTTTCTCACAGATACTAAAAAATATTAAATTTTATTTTGGAAGCACAGAAACAGCAGCCAAAAAAATCCTGAACAAAAAAAGAAATTGCTAGAATTATCAGTATCCCTGATTTAAGTTGTACCACCTAGATATGGTAGTAAACACAGCATGATACTGGTATAAAACACAGACACATTAATGAAAGACGTAGCTCTGATGACTGAGATGTAAGTTCACACACCAAGGGCCCTCCCCGTGATTTTGACTAAAAGGAAAAAAGCCAGGATTAAGCATTATAGAAAAAATAGCATCTTCAACAAATGGTACTGCTCAAAATGGATAGCTACATACAGAAGAATGAGAGTAGATCCTTCTCAGTTACCAGGCAGATAACTCAACTCCAGATGGATCAAGCACCTTGTCATCAGAATTTGAAAGAGAAGAAATGATTGAACTTAAAGGCACAGAAAAGGACTTTCTGAACAGGACTCCATTAGCCCAGGCATTAAGACCAACAACTGAGAAATGAGACAGCATGAAACTGAAGTCTTCTGTACAGCAAAAGGAACTGGGTAGCTTGATATTGTGCTGAATGTGTTTCTCAGCTGTAGGAGTTTTCTGGTAGAATATTTAGGGTCTTTCATGTATAGAATCATATCATCAGGACATCATTTGAGCAAAGGATAGCCTATAGAATGGGAGGAAGTCATTACTAGCTGTATATCTGACAGGGTTAGTATCTAGAATATACAAAGAACCCAAAAGACTAAGCATGAGAATGTTTAGATATAGAGGGTTGAAGGAGAATAACGGAATAGGAAGGGTTAAAAAATGGGACATGGAAGTAAACAGAATTCTCAGAAGATAAAATACAAATGGCTGAAAATATTTTTTAAATGTTCAATATCCCAGGGGTAATGTGCAAGTTAAAAGTACTTTGAGATTTCACATATCACCAGTGAGAAGGGCCAACATCAAAGAAACAAATGAAAATGAATCCCGGTGTTGAGGTGAGCAAAACCTTACTCACTGTTGGTGCCAACAGGTACAGCTGCTATGGAAATCAGTGTGGAATGTCTTTAAAAGCTAGAAGTAGATCTAGCACGTGAGCCAGCTGTATGCTCTTGCTCATATACCCAAAGCATTTTATCTCTTACTACCGAGATACGTGCTTGTCGCATGTTCATTGTTGTTTTATTCACAGGTGCCAGGAAGTGGAACAGCTCATTGTTCATAAATTGGTGAATAGATAATGAAAATTTGGTAATTTACACAATGGACTATTATCTAGCTGCTAAGAAAAATGAAATTATGAAATATGCAGGTAAATAGAGCTGGAAACAATCTTTCTGATAGGTAACTCAGACATAGAAAAAGTGCATATTTTGTTTGTGGATATTAGCTTTGAATCTTCAGACATGTGTTCCATTTGGAATACCCATAGAAGTCAGAAATTAAGTAAGAGACAGTAAGGAGTAGGAGCTTTTGATGGAGGGATGATAAGACACAGTAGTATAGAGGGTTGAAGGGAAATGAAAAAACAGGAAGGGTCAAATTGGGGTGGCGGGGTAGTATAGAAGAGGGAAAATGGGGGCAGATATCTAACACTAAAGACTCTCGGTAGATGTCATATGGAAACTGGTGGTTTGAATAGAAATGGACCCCATAGCCTTATGTTTGTTCAGTAGGGAATGGCACTATTAGATGTGGCCTTGTTGGAGTAGGTGTGGCTTTGTTGGAGGAGGTTTGTCACTATGGGTGGGCTTTGAGGTCTCAAAAACTCAAACAAGTTCATTTCTACCTGCAGATCAGAATGCAGAACTCTCAGATCCTTCTCCAGCACCATGTCTGCCTGCCTGTTGCCATGCTTCCCACCATGATGATAATGGACTAAACCTCTGGACTGTATAAGCCACCCTGAATAAAATGTTTTCTTTATAAGAGTTGCCATAGTCATGGTGTCCCTTCACAACCATAGAAAACCTAAGAGAAACCTACTGTAGAAGCTTTCTAAAATATATATGTATATAAAAGAGGCTTAATGGAATTGTACTACAATGGCGGATAATACTCCAGTCTCAAGCTACCAAAGAATAACAGGACAGGAGTCTACCACAGAGGGCAGATGCGGAAACTCATAACCAAACTTTGGCAGAGTGCAGGGAATCATACGATAAAAAGGGGAGTTAATATGACCGGGAGAGGACAGGAGCTCCACAAGGACAAAATATATCAGGGCACAGGGGCCCTCTATGAGACTGTTTCTCCAACCAAGGCCCATGTATAGATATAAGCTACAACCCCAGCTCGATGTAGCCCATGGTAGCTCAGTAACCAAGTGCATTCACCTAGTAAGGGAAACAGGAATTATTTCTGACATGAACTCAACGACTGGGTCCTTTATTCCCTCCCCCCCGCCCCGAGAGAGGAACAGTCTTGCTAGATCACAGAGGACTTTGCAGCCAGTCAGTCCTGAAGATACCTGATAAGCCACGGTCAGATGGAAGGGGAGGAGGACCTCCCCTAACAGTGGACTTGGAAAGGGGCAGGGAGGAAATGAGGGACGGAGGGAGGGTTTGGGAAGGAATGAGTGAGGGGGCTACTGCTGGTATACAAAGTAAATAACCTGTGATTAATATAAAAAATAAAAATTAATAAAAAAGAAAAAGAAAAACCCAGTACTGGGTATGAGTTATCTTTTATTGAGTTGTTGGCTCATGGAGTCACATAGACTGTCAAGCATTACAGACCATTGCTGGTACTGTTAGATACCTCCTGAAGTTGTCATTAAGACTGTGTTGCTGAGCTGCCATGGGCTACATCTGTGCAGGGGCTCTAGGGGTTCTATCTCCATGCATGGTCCTTGGTTGGAGAAGTGGGTTCCCTAGTAATTGGAACAGAACTATCTCTGACATGAACTCAGTGGCAGGCTCTTTGATCAACTCCCCCTGATGGGGCAGCAGCCTTACCAGGCCACAGAGGAAAACAATGCAGTCAGTCCTGATAAGACCTGATAGGCTAGGGTCAGAGGAAAAGGGAGGAGGTCCTCCTTTATCAGTGGACTTGGAGAGGGGCATGGGAGATGATGACAGAGGGAGGGCATGGTTGGGAGGGAATGAGGGAGGGGACTACAGGGGGGATACAAAGTGAATAAACTGTAATTTATAAAAATATAAGTAAATTTTTAAAAGTGAAAAAAAAACAAAGCTTCAATGAGAATAGTTGAGCAAAAAAGAAAAGACTGTTGCTGACAATATCATACACTGGAGCCACAGAACATGTAGAAACAAAACTGATGCTGACTTGGATGCCTTATCCCTACTGGCTGATATTTACGGTACTGGAAGGTGTTATGCATGATGCCAGAGGAGAAAAATAATCATCAATAGTATTCAGCTGTGAACTTCTCAAACCAAATGACTGGTTCGACATGATATTCTCATTGATTCAATAATGACATGAATGTTATGGAAGCAACCAATAATTTTCTGATTGTATCTAAGGAATAATCCAAAAAATCGAACCCATACCTGGCACTGCTAAAACGACTGAGAACCTGTGGCAAGAAAGTTCTCAGGCCCAAGGGGAAAACTAAATACAATTATTCTGCTAATGGACACCATAGTAAAATGACTCCTAGTTATGTATTGCTCTACCCGTAGATGACATCATCTCTCCATCCACATCATAGAAGCTTCATGTAGTAGAGTGTAATGAACACAGACACCCTCATCTAGTCAAAGTGCAAAGAATAAGAGACTGGAATTCTTAGCCATAACTGTGATGTTTACCTGACATCCCTTCCCCCAGGGATCAATTTTTTTTTCTTTTTTCTTTTTTTTTTTTTTTTGTGGAAGAGAGGGTGAAAATGTTCTAAGAGCCAGAGGTGGTAGATTACATTAAGGAAACAATGTTTTCCAGACACAGTAGGGAAATTGCACATATAAATTCACACACAAGACCTCCACAAACTCCAGCAATAGATAAAATCCCAACATAAAGCAGGGGTGTGGAGGTGTACATAAAATCCTTCCACTGGCTGAGGAGCTATCGGCATTTGATAGATGCTGGAAGACGGACAGTCATCTCTCTTTAACGATGTGATCACATGCCAGGGCAGGTACATTTTTAAGACTGGTTGTGCAACACAAACCAAACTTGATAAGAAAAAGAAAAAATATTAAGAAGAAGAAAAGTCAAATTTGGGCAGGAAAAAATGGGAAGGTAGAGAGAGTGACCACAGGAGGAGTTGGGAGAGGAAGGAATAATATGCTCTAAATACATTCTATGAAGGAATTAATAAAAAGTCTTCAAAACCCATTATTATGTAAAATAACCCAAAATGTTTAAGAAAAGATCAGAACCAAAATCAAGTACTAAAGAAAATGTGAAACAGATATGAAGAATAGAGATACTCTTTATGGTAGAGCAGTCAGGAAAAAAACAACATCACAAAGTTCCATAAGAAATGAACAGGAGAAAGCTGTGAGAAATTAGAGAAATGAAAAATGTCAAAACATATGCTGATTGAGAAGGGTTGCTGAATTATTATCAGGACAAATATATTTATCCAGATACCTAAAAAGTTTTTCCTAGTGAAGGAAGGAACTTTTTTTGCAAATTCTTTACAATTAGTTCCACACTTTCTGAATTGTTTCTGTGGGAGAGTTTGCTCCATTTGCTTGCTAGTTAGAAGTTTAAAAAAACAAATAAACAAACAAAAAGCAGTGATGCTTGCGAAATCCAGGTCATTTCCCCTGAAAGTAAGCCTTCCCAGTCTTTGTCTTTTGGAAGGACATACTGAGTCATCTGTGCATAAAAAGCAGTAGAGGTAAATTCTAAGGACTGAGAGTGCAGCACAGTGAGAGACCTTGCCCTGGGTGAATTTTTTTTTTGGAGCAATCTTCTTCCATAAATGGAATTGTCTTTATAGTACAGTCAAGGTTAAGGGCTCCATGCAAGTCTAGAGCTCTTTTTAACAGTGGTCCCCGGAGCAGGAGTGACTGAAATAGGAAATATGCTACACACTTGACAAATACTATGTGTGGTGTCCCTGCTCATGAAATCTTATGAAGACACTTTAGGAACTATGTTCCAAAACTAGGATAACATGACCCCATGATGATAGCTACTTCACAGCCCAGTCATACTCAGATAATGTCTGGACACCCTGTGAAGCAGGTAAGTTTGTATAGAGCTTGTCATTCAAGAAGTCTCTGCAGTGTGTGTGTGTGTGTGTGTGTGTGTGTGCAGGTTCCTCAGAAGCCAGAAGATAGTGTTGGGCTCCATGAAGCTGGAGTTATTGTCAATTGTGAGCTGCCTGACTTGGGAGATGGGAAGTGAACTCTGATCCTTTGGAAGAGCAGCAAGCACTCTTGACTGTTGAGCCATCTCTCCAGTCCTGACAAAAGATTTGAAATGCTACCTGAAACTGTGTTACACAGTACATTCCCTAAATACAAATTTGTTTGTGTCCTGCATTAATCCTAGAGATAGAAGCTCACGAGGTCAACCACACTAGAAAGTCGGCTGGCTTGACATTGTGCAGGTCTTATGCAGGCAACCATAGTTGCTGTGAGTTCATGAGTACAGTGGCTCTCCAAAAGATACTCTTTTGGTCTGGTCACCTGAAACCTCTGTTTTTTTATAATTTTCTGACCACTTTTCTATGATTATTCCTGAGCTTTGGGAGGATGAAGTTAGATGTAGATGTCTCATTTTGTGGCTGAGCTCTTGACATACTTTGTTCCCTGCACTTGTGAGTTTCTGCATTAACTGCCATATACTGCACAAAGACACCTCTCTAATGAGGTCTGAGTAATAGAGATACAAATTTAAAAGTCAGTTTGAAATTATGTCCAATTAACAACACAATAATAATAGGTTTAACCCTGGGGCCTATGACTCCTTTGGGGTGCCAGACTTATAGCACCAAGCATAAATATCTTTCTTTGGAGTAGATGTTAAATTCAATCAGAAAATGCTTGGTCAATCAGAAAACCCTCTCTTGGTTAGTTTTTATTTTTACCTCAACATAATCTAGAGTCACCAGGGAAGAGAGAATGTAGGTTGAAGAGTTGTCCAGATAAGACTGGTATGTGGGCATGTCTGTGGAGGTTTTGCCATGATTTTTAATTAATGTAGGTAGTTTAATCTCTAAGCAGGTGGTCTTGGGCTGTATAAGAAAGCTAGCTGCTCTTTGGTTGGTGCTTCTGTCTCTCTAAGCCTCTATGGGTAGGTTAGTTGACTCTGCTGGTCTTCTTGTGGTGGAAGCACCAACAAAAGAACAGGCATGGACTGGACCTAAGTCCCTTACACATATGTAACAGATGGGCAGTTTGATCTTCATGTGGGTCCGCTAGCAAGTTAAGTGGGTGCTGTCTATGACATGGACTCTGTTGCCTGCTTTCAGTGACTTCACTCTAATGGGGCTGCCCTGCCTGGCCTCAGTGGATAAGAATGAGCTCAGTCCTGGTGTGAATTGATGTGTTGGGGGGGGGATCCCCTTTTCTGAGGACAAGTGGAAGAAGGAAGAGGGTTCTAGTGAAGGACTGGGAGAAGAAGAGGGAAGAGACTATGATCGGGATGTAAAGTGAATATATAAATTAAAAAAACAATTAAAAAAAAGGAAGGATAGATGATCATAAGCCAGTAAGCTAACCAATAGTAAACTGTGTTACTTTACAGTTTCCACTTTAGTTCCTGCCCTGACTTCCCTCAGTGGCATAGACTCTGGCCTGGAAATGTAAGCTGAGATAGACTGTTTCCTTCCCTATGTTGCGTTTTGTCAGAATGTCTTGTCACAGCAACAGACTGAAGCTAGAATATCCCTAACATCACTGTTCTGTTGTATTTGTAGGCATAGTGTGTTATGCTTGTAGGTTATGTGTTCACAGCAGGGTATGAGTGCTAGCTCTCCTTCCCCCTTAGCCTGCATAGCATCTCCTGGTACTATGAATGCCAATCAACAGGAAGAAGTTTACAAGTTAGTACCAACTTTGATTTTTGTGTGTGTGTGTCCTGTGACAAAATCATCTGCTGTGTTCAGCAATAGAGTCTTACCATCAAGTTCTGGGGCATAACCAGGAGCAATGACAATAACCTGCATTGTTTTGGGATCTTCAGAACATTCCTGACCAGCAACTCAAGGAGAGATGTACCATGCCTGGCACTGGGTGTTTCTTTTGTCAACCTATGGCTTCTGGGAGGAATATAATCCTCTGTGTACAGTAACTCCAGTTGAATCACACACACACACACACACACAAAGTTTTTGGCTTTTCAGATGTCCTCAGTTTTCACTTACATTGGATCCTGGTTTTACATCTTTAGATTTGTGTGTTCAACTTGGAGTACCTATAGATCTGGAACCAAGAAAGGGGCCGTTGGAGGAAGAAAGATCTTGAGGGAGTGGGGATGGTAGAACACAGGTGCTATGGAAGGTAAATGGTAATAATGTAGGAGGGAATGGCAAAGAGCAGGTCAGGGGACATAACTTACAGGCTTTTAAAATAATAGTACTCCTGAAGTGTTTGCTGGGTGCCAGTCCTGATGAAGACAATATTCTTCCAAAGTGCATTCCTATATAAGAAGGTCTTCTTGACAGTGAGATGTGAGTGTAAGGGATACAGGTGGATTCCAGTCTTGTTTTTAACAGGTTTGTGTTCTTCTCTCTGCTCTTTCCCTCCGTTCTGAGTAGAAGCAGTGTGCTTGTGACTCAGTTTTGCACTCACAGTAAAGGGAAGTATTAAGGAGTGTCAAAGAGTTCACACGGAGAACATGAATGTTCCTTGTGATGCTGTCTCTCCTTGTTCTATGTCACTTGACTCCTTCTGGACACTTGGGAGAGTAGCAAACTCATTTTTTTTAATTTGCCCCTGGGCTTTTTGTTATCAGTCTAATGTGCTCCCTAACACACAGCATCTTTTTTTTTTTTTAAATCATATCCTTTCCAAATTTAATACATTATTTTCTTTCTGTCTGACATGCAAAGTCTACAGTATTTCTTTCCCTTGGGTCTGCCTCTCATTTTTCCTTTTTCAGAAGGAAGTGTTTCCTGAAATCTTTGGCTTCATCTCATTACCTTTTGCTGTCACTGCCTGAAGGCAGAGCCTATAAAGTAAGTGTAAAAAATTGTACTCAGCTAAGTTCCCTAGAGTATGTAATTATAATGCATTCCAACCCTGGGCTTTACCAAAATAGGAAGAATCTTCACCTCCAAAAAGAGATTACTTATGTATCAGTAACATAGACAGATATAGGCAGAAGAGATAGCTATAGTAACTAACCCTAAATGAGGCAAATCATAGTACAAACTATTATCTATTTTCATTGCTGATGATCTTGGGAGAATTCTGTTATGGTAGCAGCCCCAAGGGAAGAATGAGAGAATTCTAATGTGATTTGGAGGAGCACAAAATATTTTATATGATAGTATTTCTGTTTATCTTCAAAACTGCCAGGTGTTTTGGATACACTTTATTTGAGTATACTTGATGATTCGCAAAACCTTATCATTATTTCCTATCACCAAGTCATGAATACTGAACACAGTTTCAGATACTGTTTTCAGTTATTATGCTATCTACAAGTTTATATATATGGAAGCATGAAATACTTCACTATATTAAATATACTTTAACTCTGAGAGTTGTAACTTTACATATGTATAGCTAAAGCGGTTACTGTAAAAGTGATTTGTTCATGATCAACTGGCTTTTTGGCAAATTAAAATGACATTCTGCTTCTGCAGCAGAGGCAGGAAGGAGGTTGTTCTGGTTGGATCTTTAAATATATAATTCAATACTTATGGAGTAGTGGATATACAGCCATGTACAGGAATCATTAGTAAAAAATATGCAAGTAATTAAAAATAAGTGCCTTCAAATGCAAAAATAACTACGTAAGTTTAATTGCTGACATTAATCTGATGTCTCTTGAAACACATTTCAGAAAATTATTTAAGTTTGAAAACTAATATAAGAACTAACAATAAAATAAAAATAAATTTAGAGATAAAACATTGTTTCCTAAAGTTTAGTTTAGTTTAGAAAGTTTAAAACCACTTTCACTGTGTCTGACATGTTCTAACATAATATTTATTTGTTTTATCATATTGCAACAATTTTTACTTACTGGTTTAATTCTCACTATTTTTCACATTTATTTGTTTCATGTGTGGGGGTATACATGTATACCATAGAAAGTGTGGAGGTCAGAGGACAACTGGGAGTAGATGGCCCTCTCCTCTGTGCGTGGGGTCTGGGGCTGGCTCAGGTCCTTAAGAACGAAGACAAGTACTTTCATACTTGCTGAACCATCTCACCACCCATGTCTGACTAAGATCACAAAACACAAAACAGCATCATGGTTTTGCTTGTAATAAATATTAAACACATATTTTCCTTAAGTAGATAAAACAAGCACATTAACATTCAAATAAGTAAAACTATTATGGATCTGCTAGGCATAAAATGATTTCTGATTGCCTGTAAACTATACTTCGTTTAATGATTAACACAACAGTAGAGTGTGTAAAATCCTTTTGTGTACAAGGCATAGACATATTTTTAATCTGCTGGACTTAAAATTGTTATCATGGCAGGTTACATTATGCCTTAACTGCCCCATCCAAGTGGTGGTTAAATAGTGCCTCCTGATTTTCTGCACAGCAGCAAGACTCAGGACACACACATACAGAGCTGTAACCCTGGAGCAGTAGGCGACTGCCAACAAAGTTAGCTTCAGCTATGCATCACGTGACCAGACTTCATGTTTCCACAGTAAAGGAGGCAAATGATGAGGCCTATCAGCGAGCTTCATCTTTAAAAGCTGGTGCTTATCAGTAATTGCATTAGTTAAAAACAAAACAACTTCTCTAGTGTTTCATTTGCCCCATACAACTTAATATCTGCCTTTTGCTATAACAAGACAATTGCCAACATGGCAGTAAAAACAATTTTGAGATGATTATGATTATGGTGTGTTATTTTTAGATCTTTATAAATTTCCATACAAAGTAGATCAAAACAAAGCTGCATAGTCAAAACCCAGAAAATATCTGAAACTGTGGTGCCCATCCTCAGTTAATATCTGCAACACAAGGCTCAGGGAACATCGTGGGAGAGAGGAGGGAAAGATCCCAAGAGCCAGAGAGCTGTGATAGCTTCTGTGAAATGGTCCCTTCTAGAAGGACAAGAAGACAGTGTGCAGGGGTGGCTGAGCATTCAGTCTCCTTCTTGCAGAGGATCCAGGTTGATTCCTAGCACCCACACTGGACCGCACAACTCTCAGCCACAACAGTACCAGAGGATTTGAACACCTTCTTCTGGCCTCTGTGGACATCAGGAAAGCATATGGTACACATACAGACATGTGGGTAAAACACTCCTATGCATAAAATAAATATAAAAAATAGGTTTAAAAACAAAACAACAACAAAACCCCACAAAAAGCGTAAGAGAAAGAGAGGACAAAGGTGGGGAGCAAGGGGGCAGTACTGAGAAGAGTTGGGGTGACAAATAGGAGGAGAATAGCATCAAAATATGTTGTTGGCAATTCTTGGTATATTAATAAGATCTGCTCTTTTCCAAAAGTAACAACTGATCAGTATGGTTCCAAATTTACATCATGTCATTACAAGAAATAATCGCTTGCCAGCTTCATGGCCCTGTCAAAAGTTCTATGAATCACACTTACTTATTCTGTAGTTTCCTTTCCTGGGCTACTTGGGTCACTATTGTCTCCACCAGTAGCCTGTGGTTTCATTAGAATAGAAAACATATTCCTAGCTTTTCTGTAATGGCATATCCTGGCCATCTCTTCCATCTTCAGGGCATATTTTAACATTCTGTGGGTTCTCATTTGCAGTTGGATTAATGGGACCCTATTGCATGTTATAGAACTTTCACTTGTAGTGGTTGTACAAAAACTAACAATTTTTGTAAAAAAATAATTTTTATTGTAAAATTATGCAATAAACCAATTGACAAAATGCTGTAAGTAGGTGTTTTTAGACGCTCCAAACATTTTGGGCAGGGAATACAGCTCAATGGTAATGCATGTTTGGCCTTTACAAGCAGGCTGCTGGTTCCAGAAACCTTTTGATGAAACTTTTTTTCCCACTTGTTTCAGGTTAGAATAGGAGAGCCTAAAATAGAGTGTTTTTAGCAGTGGAAATTGGTGGAAAGTAGTTAGATTATTGAGATTGTTTTCTTGGAAGGGAACTCAGTCAATTCCCACAACACATGGCTATTATATTTTTTAAAGCAATTTTATATTCTAGCACTAAATCTTTTTCATACCACGACACACCACCCCCTGTTGAGACACTGTTGAAAATCCTTACCAAAATTGAGTGAATGTTGGTATCATGCTCTTGGATCACTGAAACTGTGATTTGAATAAAAACAAAATTTTTGAACTATTACTCGAAGGCTAGTATTCCACCACAGTGACAGAAAATGACCTGAGCTAGTGCCTGGCTTTCAGACAGGTTTGTTCAGTTAGGCTGAACGGTGTGCTTCCAATAATGCCATCCTTCGCAGAATGTGTCCTGTGTCAGTTTGATGTTTACCCATCACAGCAAGTCAAACCTTTCTTTCACATGTCATTTGTCTTGAAAGCTTATTTTGTTAAAGCAAGTATAGTTTGGCAATTCTTTTTATCTGGAAGGTACTAGAGAATTTCAGGTTTTTATTTTTTAATTAATTAATTAATTTTGCCACAGTTATTACAGACAAAAGTAAAAGTAACAGCTAGGCCTGCTTTGAAGAAAATTCTCCAACTTTACAGTGTTTTCTTTGCGTAGCTTATTACACGTCATGAAAGAAGTTAAATCAATTTAAATCTACTTTAGAAACTGTGTGCTAATGTTCAACATTTGAAAGCTGAAGACCGCCATGTGGATTAAGTCCCCTCCCTTTATTTTAGGCCAACAAAGTCTGAAAAGTCTTTTACCAGCTTAGTGAGGTCCATCCTGGATGAGCTGAAGAAGCTCCTCCATCATCCACAAAGCAGCAGCCCTGGGCTCTAGTCAGAAGCACTCATCACAGCAGTAGGTAGGAAGGTCCCCAGAGAGTAACGTCAGTGCATTTTCAAAAACATCTCAAATTGACAAGTCTGCATTAAAAATATTTACAGTATGTGTGGGTTAATGATTGTCATTTTCTAATCCCTGCCAATTAAAAATTTTTATGTAGAATAAATATAAATGATTTGGTATTTATTAAAAATATTTTAGCCTCTAAAGGGTATGAATATATATACATATATATGAATATATATATTCTTATCAGTGTTCTTTATCAAGAAATATGTATACTACCCACTGAAATACAGCCTAAATCATTTTCCCCCAATGGACAACCATCATTATTTAAGGTAGAAATTATATACATTGTCTACTTATTCCAATATTTGTCCCATTAAATAACTGTTCCGCCCACACATCCTTATTTCTCTGTCTGTAAAAAGATTCAGCAAGCTAGGCACTGCCGCCTTTGAACAGGTGGTGGCTCCAATGCTTTGCAACTGTCTCCGTTTGGTGATGAAGTAGGATGGCTCTCTTTTACTCATTCAAAATGTATTTGAAAACAAAAATGTTTGAGCAAGTACAGTGCATTTTATCAGAAACTGAAAGGCTTACCACATCTGAACTGAAATGAAGAGGCTTCGGCTCTCCGGACTTGAGACTGTGTGATATAATGCGAATTTCTGTTAGTGATTCACTAAGTGTACTGAAAGATCTCAAACATCTAACAGAGATGCAATGTCAGCCACACTTGCAGTAAGCATTTCTTAGGAGTCATGTCATACAGAGAAATGGGTGATCAATATTAACATTCTGTTGTAATCATGCCAACTGATTGGTGCTCTCTCTCTCTGTCTCCTTCTCTCTCATCTCTAACAGTCAATACACATTCTGTGTTAACAGCACACCTCACTTTGGTCTGGGGACATTAAGAAGGTATAGCTAGTACCAGTAAGCTCAGACCTCACACAGTCCTCTTATTCGGATTAGATGGACTCTATGAATTATTGGCAAAAAGTCATTTTGGTAAAAAAAATCTTGATGTTTTCTTCCTGAATTTGGAGTCCTTTCACATAGAAAAGTGATCACAGAGACTTAGTTAACAATCTTGATGACACAGGAATGAAGTAGATAGCTTAGCTAGCAGCATCTTAATACCATGGTCTTGGCAATGCTAGAACTTTGAATTAATAAAGAGTTCTTGGCTCAGTCTAGAGACTAGAGTATTCCTTAAAACCCACTAAACAATTTTTTGACACACTAAACAATTTCTCCCATGTTTGGATTCCAGGTTCAGACTATCCCCTTTTCATATTCCCATATTTAGGATGTGTATTTTCTTATTTCATATACATTTGGCTAGCCTCAGTGTTCACCCCCTTCCCCATTATGGGCAGCTGTTGTTATGTGAGGTTAAAGGGCCTAGCCAGAGATGCAGACTGACTCAGTTTGATTGAGCCCTGGCTCTACCACTGATTGCCGTGTGCATCATGTAACGTCTGGAAATATTGAGAATTACAATACCCAGATAATGGGCTGTAGTGATGATTAAAGTGGCCGAGGTAGGAGCTGGAGAAATAGCTTAGTGGCTAACAGAGGACCCAAATTCTCTTCTAGTTCTCACACTGCCTGACAGCTTCTGGGGATACAGTGGCTTCCTCTGTCCTCCGCAGAGGCACTGGCATATATGTGGCATTTACATATACATACATACACACTATATACATATACATAAATGCACACACCATATACATATACATACATACACACTATATACACATTCATACATATACATACTATATACATATACATGCACAGACTATATAGATACATGCAGGCATTATATACATATACATACACCTATGTATAGTTTTGGTAAACAAAGCATTCACCATTCTGTACATGTTCTTGTTCAATGAGTAGATCCAGAAAGCATACCAGAATTCCCTCTTTTGAGTTTTATGATAGCTGACAAAATAACTGACTTGAGGCTGAGTTGTACTGTTGGAAAGTGGCTATATATATATCTATATCAGAGACAACTTAGAACACTTCGGGCCTGTGCTTCTCAGAGTGGAGTAGGAGCTTCTGTACACTTTACAAGGGAACTGCTCAGGAAGTGCAGATACCAATAAACAGCATTTTAAAAACTACGGTTTCACAGAAAATGCATGACAATCTCTCTCCCTCTTGCTAATTATTGTTTATTGTGTAGCATCTAATAAACCAACCAACCAAATACCTCTCCTAATGTATCTGGTCCAGACAGATTGTACCTATACAACATATCTGCTGAATAACTATGCTGTGCTGGGGTTACACTTGAGATGCTGGGATAACAAGAGAATGATGCACTTAAAACATCTGGGTAGAATGTGTAGGGCTTTCTTTTTGTCATCTTGGCACAAGCTGAAGTCACCTGGGAAGTCAGAGCCCCAGCTGGGAACTGCCTTCATGAGTTCATGTGGGCAGGTCTGCGGGGCATTTTCTCCATTGATAACTGGTGTGTGTATGGAGGGGCTGGCCCACTGCTCACCTAGGGCGTGTAAGAAAGCAAATAGCAAATCACAAGGAACAAGCCAGTAAGCAGCACCCCTCCATGGCCTCTGCATCAGCACCTGCCTCTAGGTTCCTGTGTTGGTTTTCTTCCATGGCTTTCCTTGATGATAGATTAAAACATGGAAAAGTAAGACAAATAAAGCCCATCTTTCCCCTGTGGCTTTTGTTCAGTATGTTTTACTACAGCGAGGAAAGGAAAGTAAGACACAGAGAACACTAGTTCTGAGTCTTAGGGATATAAACCAAACTGTTCTGAAGCTAGTTAGGCAGGTTTATTATTTTTCTAGCTGTAAACTTGTTTTCACATAAAAAACAGAATCTGGAACATCTGGAAAAATCATTACACTCTACCGTCTACTATTGTCTAATTGAATAATGATCTGTGGATGAAAAAGAAATGAAAATCTGAAGTCACTGACAATGCTAAAAAGCAAGCAAGCAAACAAACAAACAAAAATAACCAAAATTGCTAAAAAAATATTTGAGTAATCATCAGTATTTGAGTGTTCCAATTGATAAGCATTTACAATGAATGACCACAGTTTGTAGGTATGCTTTTGAGCAGCAAAAATTTGGACTAAAGCAGAAACTAAAATATATCATGAAGAATATACAGAATAACATAAAGGGAAGTTGTGTGTTAATAATATATTGTATTCCTGTTTTAATTCTTTATTCCATTAAAATATTCACAATTAGATTACACTTCCATATTCAACAAGATGTAGACACCTGAGACCTTTTAACTCACTTTTTCATCAGATATTTTGACCTCTTGTGTTTAAGCGCCTTGTTGGTTGAAGGGGCAGTTTTCATCGGCTGCTTATAGAGTCCCTAGGCAGAGTGGACTACAGGTCACGGAAGATTGCATTCAGCCGGATATAGGAAGGTTAATACGTGTTAATCCCAGAATGTTCATAAAGGGTGAATGGCAACACAGCAGCACACGCCCCATTGCCTCTGGAATCCACAGCTAGCTCCAAATTCTATTATTTAATGTTTGTTGTCATCTTCAGGAAACACGTAGCAGGCTCCATGGTGGCTGTAGCATTTTCTATTTGAAGTATTCTAGTAAAAAATAAAAATTTCATATTCCTTTTCTATGATTTCTTGGGTGGATTTGTTCTTACCATAGACTTCAGCACCCATGACATATAATATCCCCCCCCCCCTTTCTTTATTATAGTGAGAACTTTACTCACCTTACACAGGAGAGGCACTCTGTGGATTCTCCTTATATCTCAGTTGCATTGTCTCTATTATTGTGCTTGGGACCATCATTAAGTAAGATAGCATTATGTGAACACAGCACTTGGACTCTAAAGTGGTGGACCTGATCTCTGGGAGCGTCATTAGGTGGCAGGTAGGCAGGTGAAGGATTGACTATGACATGCCAGATACAAGGGTGAGTCCCAGCCTAGACCGGATGACGAGAAGTTTCGTCATGCTAATAGGCAGACACGTGGTGTAGCTTTGTGAATTGTCGATTTCCGTAGTCCTGTTCTTGAGGTTTTTGGACCACAGTTGATGGTAGCCAAAGAAAGTGAAGGCATGAAAAAGGGAGACTGCCCTGCACCAGAAGATACACAGCATGCTAAGAAGCAGACATCCATAAGGCAATGAGTTGGCTGCTGGTCAATCCAGATCGTGCTGGGCGGAGAGGCTTCTTGACAGAGTGCTTCTCTTTTTCTTCATGGTGAGCTGTAATCATTTGGAGAGCAGATAGCTAGCTGTTCGAGAGTTTGAGTAGAAAGTGGAGAGGTTTCTAGAGAAGTAGGCAGGCAGGCAGTTTGAGATTAAACTGTCATGTTATGAGCAGAAAGCAAAAGCCAGGCACCAATGGTGACTTAAAGTGGTTTCTATTTGCTTTGCTTCTCATTTTGTCACAGCTACTACACTACAGAGCTTCTGGTGTGAAACTGTGTGGCTTGTGAGGGCAGATGATTCTGTGAGAACTTTCAAAGTTCATTTGACACCCCACCCCTCATCCCAGGTTCTGTTTCTAGTTAAATCTGCTCTTGGGAAAACAATTTGCACTCTCAAAATAATTTATATTTTGAGAAATATTTCTACTATGCCACCACTACCATAGTTATATTGAGTTTTGGGGATTAACTAGAAAAGCAAGTATCAGCAGAAGTGTTACAATGACTTCCTTTTGAAGAAAATGTAAAATTATTACATGCAATATTTTGTCTACAGCATTGAATACTGTGAGAATCAGAAATATAAAACAGAGAACTCAGTGGCCCAAGTTGACTATGCACTTCATATTTTGCTAACAGTAAACCAAACGAAAATATGATCTCAACTACATGATTTCTTGAGGCTTGTGTCTGTGTACATGCATTTTATTTGTATGTTTCTACTCTTGATATTATCTAACATTTTATATGCCTTAAAACAGAACATTTGCTTTAAACATGTTCTTTCCTAAGGCAGTGTTTCCTGTAACTCAGGCTGCCCTTGACCTGTCTAGTAGCTGAGGATGTCTTTGAACCTCTGATATTCCTGCCTTCACCTCCCAGGTGCTGAGACTACAGACACTTGCCATTATGCCTGGTTGATATGGTACAGGGATTAACAAAAGGGACACGTGTGTGCTAGGCAAGGACTGTTGCTAACTGAGCTACATCCCCAGTCCTATTTATCAGAGAACAAGTAACATTTTGAATGAACCACATTCCCTCATGTAAATGCTTTGAGGGTGTGTAGAGAACTTTTGGATGACTTATTCCATGTACAAATTCACTTCATGAGAGGTGGTAAATCAAGACATGTGAACTGTAATCCTCAGTAACGATGTGATAAATGCCACAAAAGAACAAATGCATTTTATGAAACTGAGGAAAGGACCATGGCATCCATAAAGGCAAACCAGTGTAATTTTGGATCCTTGAGAATAAGGGTCTGGGATGAACATCTTTGGAAAAGATACAAAGATGGGAAAAGAAAACTATTTGGTTTCTATGAAGTGCCTGTAAAACTGAGCAGTAGATCTGGGGAAATGATTCAGATAATCTGTGCTTACCACACAGACATGAGGACTTTAACTCCCATGAAAATCTACGTGGGATCTTCTTGGATAACCAAACCAAAATACCAAACAAAAACAACAACAAAAACCAGTGATGGAAGCTGAGCTTCATGCTGTAGGCTTGCAGTCTCAGCGCTGTAGATCCTTGGGGCTAGTTAGCAAGTCAGCTATTCGGTAATTTCCAGGACACTGAGAGATCCTGTCTTGAAACAGAATGTAGATGGCAACTGAAGAATGTATATGCCTCCCTGCAGGTGCACACAGCACCACCACCAGCCCCCCGCCCCCACTACCACCACCAACTACCACCACCACCACCACCACTACCACCATCAATAAAAGAAAAATAGAGGAAAAAGCAGAAACAGTTCTGACGATGTAAGTTGGAGGCTCAGCTGAGAAAGACCTCAAAATGGAAGGCTAGGCAATGGTACGTCACCGGGCAGAATGAACGTAGTTAAGAATACAGGAAAAGCAGACAGACCTTTGTCCGTGATCTGTTTCTGCCACTCACTAGCTGTGTGGTCTCAGGTAAGGTTCTTAACTTCTCCGAGTCTTTATTTTTTTGATGTGTGTGGCAGGGATTGTAACCGTCTTCCCCAGAGATAGTATGTGGATATAATGAATAAATGAGCATTAAATGCTGCTAAGATTTGTCAAGTGCAATCAGCTCTCTAAAAAGGATACTGCTAGTTTTAGTATTGTTAGTTTGTAATATAAGATGATCTCATGCTTGCTTTCTGTGCAATAGTATTCATAACTCACTTGCTCAAATCTTCAAGACAGATTGTTCACTGTCATTGCATGGCAGCCTAGACTTACTTATTCCTGAAGCTGTCTATCTTGTACTATATACATATGTGGCATAGGAAAGCTAAAAATCAATTATGCATATGATTATTTCAAATAAAATTTAATTGGAGAAAATAAATTATTTTGAGCAATTAAACCTTTTATGGTTTCTGTTTGTCAAGAGAATTTAAACATTTCTCGCTTGTCAGTATTGCAGATTTTCATAGCAACCAGATACATAACATCATTTGGCTCAGCTCCTCCATAGTCTAGAAGATCTGAGTGTGGTGTGGCTGGTTCAAGGTTTAGATGCTAAAAACGTAAGAACATCTTGAGATTCCAGTTTTGTACAGAGCTGTTATTTCTCCCTCATCACGATCTTACTTCTTTCTATGGTAATAAAATTAAAAGTGAATTACTTTTTCTAGGATGCTTAACTCACACGCACACACACACATACACACACACAAACACAAACAGTGAGGGAGGTTATGAGGAATCATTGTCGTATAATAATAAAGAAACAGGAAAATACTTTATTTACAGAATTATGTAAATTAGCATACAAGCAACCAAAAAAATGTCCATAACATTTGCCCTCTGTCCTTTTGGTATTTTAAGTAGTTATTAAGATTTATTGTTTATAGTCCTACATTAGCTGTTCAGACTGGCTTTGTTTTGCTGCCCACCTCCTGCCTGCCCCACTCTGTCAGCCAAGTGAATGAGGGCAGAGGAATGCTGAGGCCATGAGGGTCAGATCAGGGGGACATTTTGGAGTAGAAGAAACCTCAGATAGGAAGGGCAGATGGGCACTTCATATTTTTAATTGCCTGAACAACTTAATATGCCTTGGCATAAGTGCTGCCCTGTTGATAGTTTCCTGGGATTGCATTAAGGAACATTAATTAATTTGGATCTAGAAATTTGTAATCAAAATTTATTGAGCTACAAAATGTTCATCCTTAAGATTCGATGAAATTTCGGAAAATCTCCAAGGCTGGAAGGTGAGGAAGTGCTAGCTGGTGTTTTGGTGCTTTTCTCTTCTTCGTAAATCTTTTGTGAGTTTCCTTTTCTTTCTCTGATATTGAGGGACTGTAGAGTTTCCTTGGAAGGGCAGTGTGGGATTTTTATTCTTCTTATTTATTTTCACATCACAAATGTAAATTTGGAAGCTGTTTGAAACCCAAATAGTAATAAACATAAGTGACTAGTTAGTATGTTTTCATCTTTTCTGCACTGAAAGCTCAGTGCAGCTGCTCCTGGATGCCCTGCGCATTCTTGCTCAGCATCTCCCATCTAACATTCCTGGAGAGTTTTTGAGCTTGTAAAGCATACTTTTTATTGACTGCATTCCTTTCCATCATATTGCGGATGTGGTATGCAGATTGTTTTTGTAAGTGCTATGAGTGAATAGTGGGGCTTCCCACTATTCCAACATTCTCTCTATCTAAATGACTTACAGTGAGATGTTTATATCTCATGTTTAATTTTGTTTGATTAGATTGAACTTTGCAATATTAAGGATGCTTGTTAAGCACTGGCATAAGGAAAGCAGCCTGTTTCTTCCACCTCCTGCCTGGAAGCCATCATCGCCTTCCTTGTATGCTCTGAACAGGGCAGGCTTATCCCTTTATGGTACTTCCTGGTTTATGTGCTGGTCTAACCTTCTGAATTGTAAATTTTGAAGGCAGCCACTGTATTTGATTCATCTCTTTATTCCTAGTTCTAAACATGGAATAAAGCCTGGCATGTCGGTGCTTTGACATTCGAGTGAGTCACTGAGGTGATTTCAGACATCTTGAGAGTTGATATGAAGGTCAGTGCCTCAGCTCTCACTGTGTTCAACTGTGAGCAGAACT
This sequence comes from Pachyuromys duprasi, assembly GCA_028658305.1. Classification (NCBI taxonomy): domain Eukaryota; kingdom Metazoa; phylum Chordata; class Mammalia; order Rodentia; family Muridae; genus Pachyuromys; species Pachyuromys duprasi. The sequence continues at coordinate 56,225,293 of CM053745.1, forward strand.
AGCACAGGTCTCAGGCTTTCTTTCTCCATTTTGGATTTATGAAACATCTGAGAAGCGAGAGCAAGGAATATAGAATGCAGAGAATCCTCTTGGAATCATGGTTTGTAATTCAAAACTTCTTTTTTTCCCCTAAGAGAAGGATAAGCTAGTCGAGGAAAGATAAGGAACAATTTAAAAGGATGTTGCTGCACAGTTAGAGAAAGGGTTCCTTACATGAGCTCTTGTGCTTACACTTGGATTAAAAAGAAATGTGCAGAATATGTGTTTGTAGATATTTCTCTGAAGACTGTTTTTCTCTTCATAAAGAGCAATAGACATTATTTCGTATCTAATTTTTTATGGCTAATATCCTAAGGACCCAGGAATTTTGATTTGCATAGTACACATAATACTTAGTAGGTATTTGTCCACATGAATGCAGTGACTCATGATTAAGACCGAGTAATATACATTGGTGTGGCCTTCATTTTAAATTATACTTTAATGAGTATAATGATTATTTGCTGAGACAGTATGATTTAAACTTGGGAATTTTACTTACTTTCCAGTTCTGAGATGTTATCAAGATGTTTGATAAGTTTTTAATTATCATCAGCCAGCATTCATAGATGCATTCAAGCAAAATGGGAAGGAGTATGTGGACTCATCCACATTCATTTATTTTTTTTAAAGTAAAAAATGTTCATACTTTAGTTTATTATTATTATCATGTGTGTGTTCATGTACACGATGTGTGTGGGTATGTGGAGGTCAGAGCACAACCTTGTGGGCTTGGTTCTCTCTTAATTTTACATGAATTCCCAGGCTTGTGTGACAACTTCCTTACAAACTGAGCCACTTTGCCAACCCATTTACTAATTTACTTTCTAAGAAGGAGTTCTGTACCCAGGTCTCCTGAGATCATTGCTAATCCTCTCAAGATGCTGTCTCAAGTCCTTCCAAGCACGTATTCAGTATATCTATTAGAGGTGTAAATGGGCTATTGTCTATACTATTGGGGAAGCATAAGAGTTTCTTAGGGAAACAAAATGCTATGATAAGCGAAGCAACAATACAGTATTAATAAGCTAATAATAACTGATAAAATAATATGCTTGAGATGGAAGAAAATAATGCGAGATGCATGATGAGAAGTCTTCAGGATGAATCAGAACTGAGAGACATGGGAGGAAGGAATTTTAGGCTTAACTGTTGCTGAAATGAATAGCTGGCCAAGACATATTTTAGAGAAGATAAAATGGGAAAAATGGGTTTACATCAAAATAATAAAAATTCACTGTACTTAAATGCTGAGCTTTTATGAATCTTTCAAGAGAATTAGTGTAAATCACAAATGAAGAAACCAGGTTTGCACAAGACCCGGGAACTGGCATTCTAACACCTGCGCAAATGTTGCTGGCATTCTTTGAGTTGTACTGAAGAAACACAAGGATACAGGCTAATGCGTCACAAGGGCCCTTGCTAGAGGGACTTAAGGTTAATGGCTCTCTCTGGAAACTAATGGAGCTATCTGGCGACTTGACAAGAAAGAGTAAGGAAGTTCATATTTTTATGAATATAAAAGACAGACAGACAAACTGTCAAGTCATAATTTATGTCACATACAGTCATTAAGGAAGAGAGAGTAAAATAATGCTAGGCTAGTAAGGATGATTTTATTAATGAAAAGAACAAAGCTCAGATTGTTTGTCAAATTAGCAAATTAATCAATGGGTGAGAGAATATGAGTTAGAGTGTAAATATTATAGAATCTTTTTTTTATAAAGAGAGTTTATAGCCACATGTGCTGCTTTATGACAAGAGGCTTTATTTACTTATTTTTTAAGTTTGAGAAAATGGCAGGATATTGGCATTAAAAAGCAGAAGGGATAGACGAGACTATAGTTGTGGAGGAGGTTGTGTGCAGGTGTTTAAAGCAACAAGAGCCTAAGTAGTAGTTCTCTTTTGTTGTCCAGAACCCCTTTGGCATGGCATAGACATGCATCCACTGTTGTTGCAGGTGTCAAGCAGTCTTGGCTCTGTTTGGAGTCAGGAAAGATCTGTCCCTTCTCTCCATCTCAGTTTTCAGGCGAATGCCAGAAACCCCTGCCAATCCTGGGTTATTGGGATCACCCCATCTCTGCCTCTATCTTCATTTTGTCTTCTTTCCCGTTTCCCTGTTCTTTCTTCTTAGCTGCCACGGCTTATCCTAATTCCAAGTGATGTCATCCTGATGTCCTTCAGTGTACCAACAAACACTTGGTTTCCAAAACCATCATGTTTTGAGGTTCAAAATTCAAGAGTAAACACGAATTTTTTTGGGGGGGGAGAAGAGGCAGTATTCAACTCAATAACACCCCAACGAATAGTTTGTAGAAGAAGAAGAGCTGGGAAACTTGGATGCAGGAAGAAAGAGGAAAATAGACAAAACAGTAAAGGAAGTCTGTCCTGAAAGCCTGGAGAGCTAGCGCTGGCGAGAAAGCTGAAGAAGGGGGTGCTTTGGCAAACAGGGAGTTTGAGGTGTCATGCTCAGCAGACCCAGGAAACCATTGGTCATTGTTTTAAGCTAGTATTGATTATGGGCAATAGCAGAATAGTTGTGAGATTGTGGAAATAATGGCAGGAAAAGGAGTCATGAAAAGCTGCTATGCACAGCCCAGGTAGAGAAAGGAGGTAGGGGGATCTTTATCCACTAGGGGCCAAGTGTTGGCAGTGATGTACAGTCACTGGCACATCCCAGAGAGAGAGTGAGAAAGAGCTGTATGCTCTTCTCACAAAGTTTGGATAAAGAAGAAAATTCAGAAGTGGCCAGAGCAAGAGATTTCTCTTTTTAGCTTAGGCCATGAACTGCTTGTACCTTTTCATATGCAAATATAAAGAGCTAGGCTGAATACTAATGTGCAAAGACACTTGTAAAGTAATATTACTTTCTCAGGTGGTTAATAAGACTGCTACATGGACCTTATTTATACATAGTAAAGATTAAACATATGATAAAAAGAATCTTTACATGAGGCAATTAACAATCAATTATGACAATGGTATACAGCAGTGAAGCCTCTGAAAGAACTTCCTTTTCTTTAATCAGAGATAATTATCAATTATGAGGCATAATCATTACTAGACTGTCTATATTTTGCATTTTAAAAAGCTGCTGATAATTAGTCTCCAGATCTTGCTCCAAGTGCTCATTATGTTTGGAGAGGAACGACTCTTCCTTTCAGAAGTGACTTTTAGCTCATAACCTTGAGCAATCTAAGAGAGCCTTCTACCAACATTGAACTTAGATGGTATGCTTACTTTTTTCTGTTATTCAAAACAATTTATTTGACAACTGCATATATGCTAAATGAAGCAAAATTATATTACTTTTAAAATAGCTTATTATTATTTTCTTAGAGAGATATGCCTGCCTTTGTCATTAGGAGAAGAAAGTTTATTATCTTAGTTATATTTAGGATGTTAACTTATAAGCATGGCTTAGTTTGACATATTTTTCCAGTGGGGAAGAATAATGACTATTTACTTAGTCAACCAGGAGTTGTATAATATGTTATCTGAGTTAACCCCATCAGCTACTTGACCACATGGGCATTGTATCTCTGCCTCATTGCCTGAAGTCATGAAAACAGGTATCAGAATGTATGGATAATAAGCAGTCATGCTGGAGTATATTTTATACCTAGTGCCAACATTAATTTTACCAGAATAGATTAATATCTGAGTTATTATAGTGTCTAATGTGAGAAAACAAGAAAATGATTCCTTCACACTTAATTTACCAGTGTTATTAATGTTTTTAAATACCTAACTTATAGTTTTTCTCTCTATATAAATGAAAAGAAGTGAAAAGGGGAAAGTTAGTGAAAGTTAAGCACTAGATGATGCAGTGACCCCAAAATACTGTTAGCTGAGAAGTGGCAACCTGTTTTTTAAGTGTTTTTTGAAACTATATCATGAGATGGTGATTTCCCCCTCTTTTAAAAAATCTGAAGATTAAGTTACATTTAAAAAATAGACTGCTACTTAAGTAATAAAAGCTCCAATAAGTGCCAATAAAAACCCAAAAGCCCCCCTCAAAAATATAAAATACACAGGGATTTGACCTGTAGGGACTAAATTGATTCAATAAATCTCCCCAGTCCTTGCTCAAAGGATAGAGGTGTAGCCACAGGGTCATTGGATCTTCTAGGCTTTGAAATCTGGGAGATGAACTCTTATAGGCCCTTACTTCTTATATTTCATGATCAGCCCAAACAGTATGTACTCTTTAGATTAATTTCTGGAAAGCATTCCATTTAAGAAAAATGTTTTAGCTGATGTTGGTAACAAACAAATTTATTTGTCAATATATTTTTCATGAAATAATATTTCATGAAAATATTAGAAAACTTGAAATTAATTATGATATTGTATCTCAGGTGTGAATTCCACTGCCTAAAAATATAAAAAACAGGTTTTATAACAACTGTTGCCAAATGTACAAATGAAAGCAAAAAAATTTGTGCTGCATTTCTGTTCTAACGTGGTTTTGCTTCAATAACCATCTGGTGGAGAGGTGAAGTCAGAAGCTTGGAGACAGGGTGGGGTAGAATTGGTTCAACTGATAAAGAATCAGTTAACAGGAATCCTTTTTTTACTGCGTAAAGAGACACATCTGGCAACAGTATGAGAACTCATGCTAGGCTTTGGGGACTTTGTATGACTTTAATATGACAAGAATGTGGTCATAGTTCTCATCATTGGGAGGTTAGTGAGAGTAGGAGATAGGGGCACTCTGTGTTGTGACCCTCTGTAAGGACTTGAAATGCTGTTGTGCCACAGCTAGACACGCTGCAGGACTCACAGGCAGCATTGGAGAAGGGCTCAGCTGGCTTTTCATAGACACCAACAAGCAGCAGGCATCTGCTCATGTATGGAGTGAGATCTGGGGACTGTAAGTTCACTGTCTAGCTCAGCAGCAGCAGAGGAGTGCTGTTGTTAAGGAATATAAACACTATCCTGACTGGTTTGGCTCGTATTTGGACTTTATTCATGTTTATGACTTGTAGAAAATTTCTTCATAAGTGTATACCTTTCTTTTTCCCCTTCCTTCCTTCCTCTTTTCTTTCCTCCTTCCTTCCTTTGTCTCTCTCTCTCTCTTTCTCTCTCTCTCATTTTTGGTTAGTAAAGTAATAACAACTGTCATGGGTGGTTGAAATGTTTGTTACAAGAGATAACTATAACCCATTACAGTTATCATTGTTACTATGGTAACAATATTGTTACCATATCAATGTTAGCTTTTACTATGTACTAGGTATAGAGGTTACCCCCAAAACTTCTGAGCATGCTTAGTTTTATTTATGCTGTTGCAATAAAATGTCAGACAAAAGGGTTTATTTGGCTTATAATTCCTGGTTCTAATCCATTATAGCAGGCAAGTAAGGCAGGAACTGAAGCAGCACACCCACAGTCAAGAGTAGAGAGACTAAAACATATGTACCCTTGCTTGTCTGTGGCTCAGTACTCAGCTAGCTTCCTCTTCCTCCTTTAGTACAGGGTCTTCTGCCCAGGGAACAGTGCTGCCCACAGTGACTGGTCAATTAACAGTCAAGGTAATCCCTCACATGCATACGCTTCAGGCCAGTCAGGTCTGGGCGTTTCCTCAATTATGACTCCTGTTTCTGGTGATTCTAAGCATCTCATGTTAACAGTTAAAATTAACCAGTACTGAGTAGCTCATTTGGGCCTAAAGAAGTGCTCAGGGTGACGACTCTGTGGTCATTACACCAATACACATTCCTCTCACACCGTGTTGGCAATTCTTTATCTTTCTTTACAAGATCTTGTGTTGACAAACCACAAATGGTTACTGAGACATATTAAGGATGGCTCACATTTAGAAGATTATTAAAGTGTATTTTAAATGATGGCTCTTTAAAGATTTTCCTATCTAAGGGTATTGACATTTGAAAGCAAAGCACTAGGCCTATTATACAAAAGACATTCAATAAGTGCTGATTGAATAGCTTTCAAAACTGAGGCAGTATAAATATCGAAGTATTGAAATTCTCCCCTGTTTTATTTGTAGTATCTATGAGTAAATTGAGCCAAAGGCCAGTTATCATACAGTGTATATAGATTGCTGTAGGAATGTCTATATAAAAGGCGTGGTGGTATTATATTCTGGTAGAAAGATAGTAAATTGTCCTGAATGTTCTCAGAACAGAAATTGAGCTATTTGTTTGGGTGGCATAAGAATACCGAGAAGAAAAGCAGCCTTCCAAAACACTTGTTACCTCATTCACTATGGCAACAGGAGGGGACAAGGGTATCAGGGGAATGTGTCTTTTATGTACGAATGTGGACCGATTATATGGGCTTAGCTACTTATTTTCTCATTAGACCCTACTCAGTTTCTATGTATGCTTTCCCCCCTGCTTTGTCGAAAGAAAGTGTGAAACTACTGAGAGCTTGCTTGTAGGTTTCTTTAAGCCTAGTTAAGCTTAGTGGAACTTTTTACAATCACATTGCCCAATCAATATTTGCTCCTCAAACTCTCACATGTCTCGGTTGCATCTGTGATTTTCTTTGGAGAAAGTGTTTTACTGACTGCAGTTGAAGGGCTCAGGCTAGACAGCTTGTTTCCCTTTAATTCTAATGGTCTATGAGGGTCGGCTCTGATATGGAGAAATTCTGGTGGGAACAAGAAACTTTGGGAGATACTTTCAAGTAACTTTAGCATGTGAAGGGGGCTAGAAAAATACACATATTTCTAATTTTAAAAAGTCTGTTGGATTAATATATAGTTTTCAGTCTTACTCTGTGGAAATGGGTAGGTCTTCAGGTGAAGCATGAAATGGCTAATGAAATGTCTTGGATTTTGACATCCTGATTTGACTGCTGTTTTCCCCATCTGTCTATGGTCTTAGGCAAACCATCTTACATATGAACCCCTCTCTACTTATTTGTAAACAGGATTGGTAGTAACAACTTTAGAGGGCCATTATAAAGAGTGAGTGAACAAGCATCCATACAGGATGTAGAATGCTATTTATCATGTAAGAATTTTATAGCTGATCATGCCTGCTCTTGTTTATTCACATAGGTGTAGCTGATGTCCAAGTGATAGCGCATCAGAGCAGAAGAGATTCACGAAGATTTCTTTTTCTAGGATACATATTGAAGCATTGCTTGGAGGCCTAGAATTTAAAGCAGCCATGTTTTCTATTCTTATTTATTAAGAAAGCTTCTAAGAAAAAAATTGTAGCATTCAGGAAATAGATGTCAAAAGCCAAGTGGGTAGTATTTCACTCTGAAACAGTGCCCCAGCCATAGCAAGTAATCTCTTTCTGAAAGTGCTGCTTTTGATATCAAATGGTCATTAGAAAAACCCCACGACACTGCGCTAAGACTGAAAATTATTCAGCACAAGTCTTGGCAAGGGTCCATCTTGAGATGAAATTCTCTTAAAGTGGTTAAGATATTTAGAGCCCCTCCTGTCTAATGCTTTTAAACAGCTCTTCTGTGCTGGAGACACCTGAAGAGAGGTGGTTCCCGGGAGGACTGCGCCTGTCACTCACCCAGACGTAACAGCGCTTTGTCTTTTGGCTCATGGTTTCATATGCATTCCTTTTGCAAACTCTAACTTGACAAACTTTCTTTGTCGGTTTATAATCGCCTAGTGTGTGTGTGTTGTTTCTATTTTCTTGGGGAGAAACTCCCTTGAGCACTTTTGCCTTATGATGTTAAAGAGAATAGGATGGACTTCGGCATTATCTAAAGAATGTGATAGGTTTCCTGTGAGACTCTGACTTCTAAATACTTTCAGAACAATCACAGTTAATGTACAGAAAAATACTCCAAAGCACTAAAAGCATACATATTTTAATTTTTTTAATTTAAAAGTATAATAATGCATATAAAAATAACGTCTTCAGGCTGCTTTGAAACCTACGCGTTACTAGGTCTCTCAAAAATCAGAGTTTGCCTTTTGAATTGCGCCGAGGTTTATTTTATGAAATTTGAATACAAATTCCTATGCATAGAGGACCTTGCTTTGTAGAGGAATATTTCATCTTATTTCTAGTCCATGTTTCTCATCTCCTGCTTTCTCTGATCCTCTTTATACACACTCTCGTTTCAGCAGGTGAGTGTTTTCCGAAACGAACCGCGAGGAAGAAGACGAGCTTCCTTTCATTAAAGTGATTCTTCTCTGAGGTGGCCTGGCCCGGCTATTGCTCGGCTCCGCAGGATCTGGCTTGGGGCGGAGCCGGCGGGCTGAGGGGTGTGGCTAGGGGCGTGGCCTGTTCGCGGGGCGGGCGAGCCGGGCTCAGTGGAGCTCGCCAGGCGGACTCATCCCAGGTTAGCGGCTGCGAGCGGAGCCCTCGGCCGCCGCAGCGCCGGTGGCCGGTGCCGGATGCTCGCGGGTTCTCCGCACCTTCAGGGCTCGTGTTCCGCTCGCACAGCGCCAACCCGCCCCGCGGGGCGGACCCCGGCGATGCTGAGCATGAGAAGACCAGCGTCCCAGCCTCGGGGCGTCAGAGGAGAAAGCGGGGCTTTTGCGGGTGAAGCTGCGGTCCGTTCTCGGTCTTCCGGAGGCCGTCTGCGCATCGAACCCCCGCCAGCCCCGGCCACGCGTCTTCCTCCGGCGCCGCCGGCGCAGAGCGCCCGGGAGAGTGGGGACCACCGCGGGAAAGGCGCGCCCCGAACGACGAGGATGGACGCCGGCACCTGGCGTCTGGGCTGGCGCTGTCTCCTCCTCCTGGCTCTCCTTGGATCTACCCGGAGTGAGGGCGTAGACAGCTGCGAAGAAGTTCGGAAACTTTTCCAGTGGCGGCTTGGGGGAGCTGTCAAGGGGCTGCCGGATGCGCCGCGGGCAGGTAGGAGCAGCTGGTTGGCCGGGCCGAGTGCGGGGCCCGCCCGGGGACTTCTGGGCTTGCGGCCACTCTCTTCCTGGCATCCAGAGGTGGTCCTTGGTGAGAAGACCTTTCGGGTCCTCCACCTCCACTAGGTGAATCGGGGTGAGGCTGGAGGGACTGCTTGGTGTGCTCACCGGAGTAGGGCAGCTTCGAGGGGCTCCTTAGCTGTATCTGGGGTTCCTCAGAGCTCAGAGCATTTGCTTCCTGCCGGTGTTCCCTTAGTGTCTAGTGAAGTGTTTGAAGGACTAGTAAAGGAGAGGTTTGTTGACAGCATGGCAAGGCCGTGGATCCGTTCCCACAGAGAATGTCACCAGGGGTCCTGGTTTTGCTCTTTCCACACAACCTCAAAGGAATTGTGCTGGTTGCCTCAAGTTTGATGGTGAAAACATAAACCCTTTCATATTCCTTTGCTGCACAGGCGCAGGTGATGTTTTCTGTAATGAGCATCGGACCCAATGCACTCAGACATGACCTTTAGTTGCCCCTCCGCACCCTGGCACCAAGCAGTCCTGCGGAAATCCAAGCCGCTCAGTGTGTCTCCCAGACCCACAAAGTAGTTTCAAGCTTGAAAAGCGATAGGGCAACAGGCGATCAAACCCTGTATTTTGGGGACACTGAGCACGGCTGAAGTATACCGCGGGCTCACGGGGAAAGATACAATTAATGAGGCAGGTGGAGACCATGCGTCCTGTAAGCTCCCTTTGCTTGTATTCATCCTAGCACTCAAATTCTTAGCTGTTGGTGGGAGATCTAGTACATATTCTATCTGGAAGAGAAGGTGTTAGTGAGCCCACGCAGTAAGTGTCTGCAGCTAAATCACAGCGGAGTGCCACTAGCTGGTGCTGAAGTCAACAGAGAGGGGTGGATTGGAGGAGGTTGTTGGATGAACAAAGAATTTGCAAAAGGATGTCTGAGTACAAAATACAGCCCTTTTCAATGCGAGGAGGCTTGCCTTTAGCACTCCCCAGTGGTAGCACATTTGCTTGATTCTCTTTCTGCTAGTTAACTCAATTCTTAAGATCCTTCCTGGGGGTCTGGGCACATGAAGCCCATCAGCCAACGCTTACTTTTAAACACACCAATGTTTATTAGAATACTTATTCAGTGCACTAGACACTTCACAAATTTACACACGTAGTTGATACTTCCAGCTTAGGGCAATTCTTGTCTCCTCAAAAACAAAACAACACACACACACAAGCTCACACAAACCAAAAACCTTCTAAGTATATACTTATTTTAGTGTATTCTTTCATTAAGAAATGCTTAGCTGCTTACAAACTAATTGGTTTGTGTGTGGTGGGTATTGAGCTGTGAATCTCTCATATGCATTATGAGATCTTGTCTTCGGAATGCCATAGCTTTGGCTGTAGTTGACAGCTCCTCAATAAGACTTTGATTCCAACACCTCCTCACATCTCAGTGTTTCTGGTGTCACATGAAGACAACACACTGTAGACAGGTGTTGAGTTTTATTTCTAGAACCTTGTATATGCCATATCTTTTGAAGAGGAATGTTCTAGAGCATTGATCACTGAGATAGCCTTTTACCAGGATGTAAGGGAAAACTGAAGCTCTGCCCTACAGAACAGCAAGTAGTTGTCATTGATTGTAGTTGATACAGATGGCACAACTTCGGTGCCAGGAGGGTATACACCTTCTTTTTAAAGTCATTCTGGGCTGCTTTCCTGTTGCACCTTTCTTATCTGTGTCTTAAGGTAATGGACGAATCAGAGCAGCTAAGCCAGCTGGGCATTAGGAGTGCTCCTGAAAGAAGTGCTGAATCCCGTGGCTGTTAAGACAAACTCATGTGAAAGTATTATGCTGATCTAGACTAACCCAGTTAAATCATTCATATCAAAATTTGGTATAATATTGAAATTTGCTTGTGTTATTAACTAATTTAAATGATTCAGTAAAACATTAAAATATTTTGACATTGACTTATCTGTTTTTCCTGCTAATGAAATCCCATTCTCAATTTGCATAAGTCATATATACCTAATGCTTAATAAATATTTTCTTTATTCCTTCATATTTGTTTAAAACATAGTTATATTTTACAAGAGTTAACATGATAAAAACAGTAAGTGGCTACCTAGTTTTCTCAAACTATAGCTGTCTCAGGACAGTGTATCCTTAGCGTGTAAGTAGTCATTTCCACTCGAGAATACAAATAGTGGCAGTTTTTTACATTTATGAGCTTATTTAATACTTAGCCTTTTTTTTTGGCTAAAATAATACATTTAGTTTAGTATTTGTTTTTCTTAGAATTTTATTTTTTATACTTTATTTCCTGTCCACAGTGGTTAAATTCCATCAGTCAAGAGCTAAAGTGCTATTTACATAATATGAAGGTGATGGAATAACTTTGTGCAGTTCCTTCCTACACTTCTGATTTTTATATCTTACGAAAAGTCTTATCCGATTTGAAATTATTAAAATGGTGTGGACAGCCTTTTAAGCCTTCTCCCAGATTTCTCTACCTTTGTTCCTGCACTGCTCCAATTCCTCTAAGCCTATTGAGCTTCTAAGAATGTTTGGATGAGAAATGTTAAAAAGGAGAGAGGGAGCAAATGTGATTAGAATTACAGATTTCACTGTGTTGCGGTCTTATTTCCTAAGTGGTAGTCAGGGTGCCCTTTGCTCTTGTTTATTTTATTCATGGAAGAACTGTTGATGGAGGATCTTTAAAAGGCTCTTTTATTTTATTTTACTCATTGGGGAGGTAAAATAATGATTTATTCCCATCCATACTCTTCCTTTTAAGAGATTTATTTAAAATCAGCTATCAGATAATTAGTGTATAACTAATTTTAATGGGTGCTTATCTATCCTAAATATACACATTGTAGCAAGGTTTGTGGAAGATAAGTGTTAGTCAGCTTTTCATGAGTACAAAATATTTAAATACTGAAACATTAAGTAGCAGAGAGAAGACATTTACTTGGGTTTATGGTTTAGGGGGCTCCTGAAGGATTCAGCAGCCCAGCTGACTTGGGCCTCTTTTGAAATATTTTAGGTGGCTGTGGGTAGGCACTGCAAACTACACACTTCACAAAGCAAAGTAAAGAGACCAGAGGCCAGCAGCCCCCTTTGGAGCCGTTAACTCCAATGATCTAAAGACCTCTCAGCAGATTTTATGTCTGAAAGCCTCCAATGCACCTCCCAAGACAGCCACTCCTGGGATCAGGGTTTTCATGCAAGACCTTTGTGGGGCCATAACACCACAAGGATGGTAATCATTTTCACCTGGTAGGCTTTAGCCAGCTATAGAACGGTAGTCAATTTGATATGGCAAAGCCTGAAATTCTAATACTATTCAAAAGTACTATTCTAAAGTAGAACTCTGTATAGTGGTTTTGGCTTTTGGGTTGTTTTAAAATGCTTTCAATGATATAATAAAAGACCAATTTGTCTTACTGTAACATTCAGGAACAGCAATTGACTGTGAAAGATGAAGTTCTTACTGTGCTCTTTGTGTGAAGTGAATAGGTTGTCTTCTTTTAAAATGGTGTGTGTGAGTGAGCGTGCATGGTGTGCACACATGCCAGGGTGCACTAACTGAAGTAAGAGCAGAGCTCTTGGCAGTAGGTTCTTTCATTTCATCATGAGGTTAGAGGGCCTGAAGTCATGTGGTTAGATAAGCAGGGCAAGCACTTCTCCCAGAGAGCTACCCAGTTTGTTTTCTTTGACCCTATCCTCCCTCTGCTGTAAATTCTTGTCATTATGAGTTTTAGTACCTTTTCTTAGTTCCTTTATTTAAATTTACTTGATTTTTAAGGCTGACACCTTGGTGCCTTATCTCTACACATCAGAGACTTTAAAAAATAGTAATTGATTTTTTTTCCACCTTCAAATAATTAGTTTTAAAATTAGAAAATGTGCTTCTATCTGAAATGGCACTATTTGCTTATCGTAGTTAGTGTTGTGTCTTGTGGATCACTATACATCTAAGACATAAACAAAACTGCTCTCCCTAAACAAAACTGTTCTCCCACTAGCTGCAATGCTCAGAGGCACAGGTCTGTGGCCCACAGCGAGGTGAACACTGCAGGGCCACCTGCAAGCACTGCCATCAATGTTGATATATATGCCTTGTCCTCCTCCCTCTTTTGATCATGGTGACTTTATCACCTCCTGTCCCAGTCTTCTGTTTGGATGATGGCTTCAGGATGGATGCAGTTAAAGCTAAGAGGAACACCTATGCTCACAGCCTGTCTTACATTTGTTGGATTGAACCGAATTAAGAATTTCTAGAATATGGATTTGTTACCCCACGATGTATGTGTATAATATTTATTATGTAGATCTCTAAATATGTATCTGTGACTATAGTCATGGATCTATTCAGCCAAGTTGCAATGGCAATTGTGTTGAATGGGAACTAACACATACACAAATACATAAGAGGATTAAAAAAAGAGAAAGAGAGGGTGATTGAATAGCGGACTTATTTGTGTGCTTCAAATTTCATGCCCTACACTAGATTCCACCAGTTATTATTGCTGAGTGTCTTTTCTTTACATGGCACTTATTACACACTTCTTTTCTTTCCACTCCAGATATTTCACCATGAGATTGCATGCATGATAGAAAAAGAGAACATATGTATTGGGACCAGTGCCATAAGCATGTGGCCAGTCTGCACTGTTACATAGGAGTTCACATTTGGAAGGATCTCAGGCCTATTTTAATGTAGTATTGGCCCCAAGGAAAATTTTGATCACTGGCCTTCCATTTGCTTCTAGCTTGGGGTCCTGAAAGTCATAGAGCTGATTGGGCCTGGTTTCTTTTTTTGGAATATTGTCTGGTGTATAGAAAAGGGCTTGGCACAAGGTAAGAGTTGCAATATTTTATTTAGTTAGCTGAAAGAAGATTGCTGGTCTATCTTTTGAATCTCTTTGATTCTTAAACTATAGAAGGAATTCTTGAGTACTTAGTATCTGAGACCCTGCTATCTATATACTGTGACTTTTGAATGTTTTATATTATTAAATACATGGCTCTGAGTTGGGCACTCACTTGGGTTCTCTTTTTACAGAAGGCTAGCACCATTACAACAAAGCCCAATGGGGCCTACCTGAAAGTTTTGGACATATAGTCACTTTAAATATAGTTCAGAGAAACATATTTTTAGCCATTTCCAACTTGATACTTTATATATGCCACAAACTTTACTAACATCTTCAAGTTGCAGAGTTTTAAAAATTACTAGGGAGTGAAAATCCACTTTGGAAATCAATCTGGCACTTTCTCAGACAAGTAGGAATAGTGCTACCCCAAGATCCAGCTTTATCCAAAATATGCTCGAGTATACAACGAGGATATTTGCTAAACCATGATCATAACAGCTTTATTCATAATAGCCAGACTCTGGAAAGAACCCAGATGTCTCTCAGTGGAGAATGGATACAGAAATTGTGGTACATTTACACAATGGAATACTACTCAGCAATTAAAAACAAGGAAATCATGAAATTTGTAGGTAAATGGTAGGAACTAGAAACAATTGTCCTGAGTGAGGTATCCCAGAAGAATAAAAACATATATGGTATATAATCACTTATAAGTGGATATTAGACATATAATATAAGATAACCATATTAAAATCTGTACACCTAAAGAGGCTAAAGAAGAAGGAGGACTCTGGGTAAGATGACCAATCCTCACGCAGAAAGGCAAATAGGACAGACATCAGAAGAGGGAAAAAACAGCCAACAGGACAGAAGCCTACAACAGAGGGACTCTAAAAGACTCTACCCAACAGGGTATCAAAGGAGATGTTGAGACTCATAGCTAAACTTTGGGCATAGTGCAGGGAATCTTATGAAAGAAGGGGGAGATTGAAAGACCTGGAGGGGACAGGAGCTCCACAAGGAGAGCAACAGAACCAAAAAATCTGGGCTCAGGGGCCTTTTCTGAGACTCATACTCCAACCAAGGACCATTCATGAGATAACCTAGACACCCTGCAAAGATGTAGTCCATGGTAGCTCAGTGTCCAAGTGGGTACCCTAGTAAGGGGAACAGGGGCTGTCTCTGACATGTACTCAGTGGCTGGCTCTTTGATCACCTCCCCCTAAGGGAGGAGCCTTACCAGTCCACAGAGGAAGACAATGCAGCCAGTCCTGATAGGCTGGGGTCGGAGGGAAGGAAAGGAATACCTTCCCATCAATGGACTTGAAGAGGGGCATGGGAGGAGCTGAGGTATGGAGAGTGGGACTGGGAGGGAATGAGGTAGGGGGATACACCTGGGATACAAAGTGAGTAAACTAATTAATATTAAAAAATTAAAAAAAGAAAAAAGAGGTAATTATGTGTTCCTATATCTTTATGGGTGCTTGTATTCACACCTGTGTGTGAGGAGGCGAGAAGAAGGCGCTGAATCCCTTAGAGATGGAGGGACAGGTGGTTGTAAGTTGTGGAAAGTGGGTGTTAGGAACTGAACTCATGTTCTCAAGACCATGTTAAGGTACCCTTAGCAGCGTCTTTGTCACTCCCAGTGTCCAGCTCTATGGTGGCTCTGCATAGTGTTCTGGGAAACACTTCCCCTGTGAAGCAGATTGTCCCAGCTCTGAGTATGGGCTTCCAGCTTGTGTGTGTGTGTTTTCTCTTTCACACACAAATGTGTTTCTGTTCTTTGGCATACTAATACAGTACGTGAAAAGAATCTGTAATTGATTTTTTCACAGGTCAGTGTTCATATATAGATTTTGATAAATACATTAATTTTTATTAATAGTTACCTAACAGGCTGTTCATTATGCTTAGTTGTAATTTCTATTGATTAACCTGACAGGATGAAGAAATGTAGTCAGTAACATTTTTTTTAAGATGTGTTCTGTCCTGTGTTTGGCTATGTTGTGAATAAACTGTTTCCTTGGTGCTAAGCCTTTTCTTGGGTAATTTTGTCATAGATTTATAAGGTGATCCAACCCCAAGAATTTCACATTTAAAGGAGTTTATTTTCATCTATTTTGTCTAACAATTTTGAAATCGAACAGCTAGACAAATGTCTGGATGAGAGTTTTCTCTGCTGTTTCTGCTCTGCAGGGAGAGGAAAAGTATTTAACATTTAGGGTTCATTAGCACAGCTGCTATCGTTAGGCCAGTGCGTCTGATCTCAGAGCTTTATCGACTTGTTAAGAGAACGGAAAGAGAATGGATCAAAATGCAATTTGCATTTGAATTTGTATTAGTTTGTTTATGTTTTATTTGGATCTAATTTTTTTTATTTTGCAAAATGGAAATTCTTCAATGAAGAAATTACTAGTAATGAACTGTGAAGTGAATCCCCTTTTCCTCTTCCACCCTTGTTAATTCCATACTGAGAGTAACATTCTGAACCACATTACTCATCTATGAAATAACTCCTGTGTGGACAAGTTCTGTGTTTGTTGAAGGCCGCTGCCATGGTACTATCGATTGTCAACTTGACAGGGTTAGAGTCATGTCGGAGACACATCTCTCAGTATGTCTAGACTGGGGTAGTTGAAGCATGAAGACCTACCTCAAATGTGAGTGGCACAATTCTATGGGCTGGTGCCCTGGACTGAATGAAAAGAAGGCAGGTGAGGCCTCA
The DNA here is from genome assembly GCA_028658305.1 of Pachyuromys duprasi. NCBI lineage: Eukaryota > Metazoa > Chordata > Mammalia > Rodentia > Muridae > Pachyuromys > Pachyuromys duprasi. The sequence continues at coordinate 56,241,759 of CM053745.1, forward strand.
GGATTCATCTCTCTGCTTTCTCATTGAAGTTGCAATGTGACCAGCCAGCTGTGGCAACGCTTCCCTGCCTTGATGATCTGTGCCAACCTATAAGCCCCATATGTTTTCTTCCTTAAATCTCACTTGTCAGGCATTTTGTCACAGTGAGGAAAGTAGTCGTTCAGACACAGAGGTGGAGTTTAGGACAACAGGTGGACAAAGCAGAGGGACCTCAGGCTTGAGAATAACAGGAAGTAATTCCTAGTAAATCACAAACCAAGCTGTGTTGTAGCAGGCATGTGTCAGAGTCTGTAAATATTTCCAATAAAGGCAATTTAAAAAATGTCTTCTTAGTCTTTTTTCAGACCTATTTATTTTAAATTAGTGACATGAAATTGTTTATGTTTATTGTTTAGAAAATAATTTTTCAGTATTCATATGCAAATGTAAGTGGTATATACATATAATACATGTATGTTGTGGACTAGCTATTTCTAGGTAAATGATATACATGTGATCTCATGATGGATCATTCTTGGTGGCAAAAATACTTAAAATTCATGTTCATCATTTCTGAAGAACAAGTGTACCATCACTGTATTTATTGGCTCATTGTACAACAGTTCTCTTGACCTTAATTTTTTCTAACTATAATTTAGTATTCATTGATAAAGTAGCCAAGCATGCTTTACTCTCTGCTTGACAAAATTAACCTTTTAGATCAAGTGTATTTGTACCTTACTGATATCATTCAACATGACGTCTGCAACATTCATCCATTTGGCCACAAATGGCAGTATCTTATTTTTTTAAAGACAGACCATATTCCATTGTGCGTCTACACCACAGTTTTCTCCATTCATCTGACATAGACTTGGGTTTATCAAGTCTTTAAGACATCTTCACAATGAAAATTTCAAAACTTATTTCTACTTACATGAAGTATGTGTCATGATTTGTTTAGCCCATCTTATAAGAAGCATGAAGAAATTTCCCTAAACAGAAGAATTGTTGTGTCAGAGCTAATGAAACACATGTATATTTTGAAATGGTTCAACTCTTTACTTAAATATGTTTAAAAATAGTCATGATCTAAAAGTTAGTAAGCATTCATTAGTACATGATTAAATTTTTATTAGTCATTAGGATACAGGGTTTGAATTACTATTTCCTTTCTTTCAATGATATGGTAAACTTAGTTTTTATAATGCTGTATAAGCAATATAATTTATCTCTGCAGCTATGTTCTTAGAACCATATTCTACTGACTTTGCTTTTCTTATGTGTTAGGAAGGGATGAATTCTTAGAAGGGAGTTGATGTGAAAACAGCAAAGGATGCCTGTATTGATCAAATAAAATGAAGGAGAAAAAATTACACTGGGATGTCCTGTTCATTGCACATAGATTATTTAAGTGGAAGACTGTCAATATTAAATTACCAGCTCAGATTTATTTGCTTTTTGAGCAACTCTGTTATTCAGTAAGGTTAGACCAAGTTACATTTGGTTCGTTTTCTTTTGATCATTGAGATGTCTGCGTTTAATGAGCTGAAACTGAAGTAGGTCAATAAAAGGAAGAGATTAATACTCTGTTCTCACCAGGCCTGCCACACATTTTATTCTGGGTTTAAAAACAAAACAAAATAAGAACCTCAACTTACTTGTTTTGAGGAAAGGTTTTGATCACCTTGCGGTGAGAGTCACACAGCAGAGGTCAATGAGCTTCTTTAAGAGCTGGGTGTCTGGAGGACCTGCATGGGTCTGCGCCTGCGCCGCTAGCAGCTTTAGTCTGAAAACACAAAGCTAAATTTTCTTCTTCTCCTCTGGAAGTTCGTTGGTGTTAAAAAGCTACAGGTCATTAAATATTTAGCATTTAATTCATCTATTCAAATGTCTTGTAGTCAAAATGAGAAAAAATAAGTCTGACAAAGCACTAAAATGTTGTTTTAGGGTAAATGAATGGAAAAGCCAGACATACTATCACAATTTGTCAAATGTTATAGTGCAGACAAATGAATTTATAGTTTTGAAATGGCTTAGTTTGGCCATTCCATTTATTAGATGTGTGACATTTAGCAAATGACTCAATTCAGATGTTTTGCTTTCTTCTATACAGATTTAGGTTCCTTTTCTCCTCTGGTAGTTATTGAGAACCATGTTATGCTGATACTACTTGAAAACATTTCCACAGATATCTCTGTGTAGTGGATACTTTTGTGTGAACTTGACACAAGCTAGAGTTATCTGAGAGGAGGGGACCTCAACTGAGACAAGCCCTCCATGAGATCTGGCTGTAAGGCATTTTCTTAATTAGCGATTGATGGAGAATGGCCCTTGCCACTGTGGCTGGTGCATCCCTGGGCAGGTGATCCCGGGTTCCTTCTTTCTTTCTTTCTTTCTTTCGTTCTTTCTTTCTTTTTAATTTTAATATTTTTATTTTATATTAATTACAGGTTATATACTTTGTATCCCAGCCATAGCCCTCTCCCCCACCCTCTCCCTATCCTGCCCTTCCCGCCCTCATCTCCTCCCTGCCCCTTTCCAAGTCCACTGATAGGGGAGGACCTCCTCCCCTTCCATCTAACTCTAGCTTATCAGATCTCTTCAGGACTGGCTGCAGTGTCCTCTTCTGTGGCCTAGCAAGGCTGCTCCTCCCTTGGGGGGCAGGGAGGTCGGAGAGCCAGCCATGGAGTTCATGTCCAAAATAGTCCCTGTTCCCCTTACTGGTGTACCCACTTGGGTATTGAGCTACCATTTGCTACATACAAGCAGGGGTTCTAGGTTATAACCATACTTGGTCCTTGGTTGGAGAGACAGTCTCATAAAAGACCCCTGTGCCCTGATATATTTGGTCCTTGCGGAGCTCCTGTCCTCTCCAGGTCATACTAGCTCCTCCTTCTTTCATATGATTCCCTGCACTCTGCTAAAGGGTTGGTTATGCTTCTTAATATTTGCTTTGATACCCTGCTAGGTATAGTCTTTCCAAGGCCCTCTGTGGTA
>CM053745.1:56245237-56261523 GCA_028658305.1 Pachyuromys duprasi
AGACCCTAGTAAGGGAAACAGGGACTGTTTCAGTCTTGAACTTGATGGCTGGCTCTTTGACCCTCCCCCATACACGCCAGGGAGTAACAGCCTGGCTAGATCCCAGGGGAGGACATTGCAGCCAGCCCTGAGGAGACAAGATGATCTGGGGTCTGATGGAAGGGGAGGAGGTCCTCCCCCGTTGGTGGACTTGGAGGGGGCGGGGAGGAGATGAGGGAGGGTTGGGGAGGGTGGGAGGGAATGAGCGAGGGGGCTATGTATGGGATGCAAAAAACCTAACCTGAGACTGATATAAAAATAAATAAATTTATTAAAAAAACCAGAAAACAAAAAACAAAAAAATAGCAAAAAAATACAAAGAAGAACTTAAACATAAAAAAATTAAAATTAGCAAATCAACATTCAGGACCTGTGAGCTGATCTTTTAAATTTCTGTCAAGCAAATTGCTTTCTAACAAAATTTATTGAATTGCTTTAAATAAGGAATTAGATTTTTCAGTAACTTTTTGGCAGTCGTGATCAGCAAAGGTATTGTTTGTATTATTTGGTAAATTTCTATTGTTTGGGCATACATATTTAAGGTTTATTTATGAAATTATGACCTAAGCTAACTATTCTGTGCATTTAATTAAGAGATGGTATTCTTGAAATTTTCCTTCCAATTAAAAAAAAAAAGCTTATGGACAAATTTCTTCTAAATCTATACTGTCTTCTGCAATGAAACCTGACAATGGAGCTGATGATATTTGATTAGAGCAAATCATTTCCATAGTATATTTAAACTGTTACTTTTTAAAGTGATCCTAAAACCCAAGTTCATCTTGTTAATAACAGTACATGAAACTCACTAGACAGAAAATAACAAAAGACATAGAGCACTGAGTGACGCTGGGCAGGAAGTGATGATCCCAGACTTAACACACATTTGGCTACTGAGGTGGTTGTCACGTAACCATTAGCAATTTCATCAAAGCTCTTCAATAGTTCAACACGTCTTAGTGGTCGACGCATTCAAGGTTCCACAGTCTCTTGATCTTTACTGATTTATTTAGAAATGTATTATTAATGAAAATTTGTTAAATTACCTTTGAAGGAAAAAAAATATTACATACCTAAGTAACAGAAACTGATGGCACTCTGCCCTGGTCTGCAGTTAATGTCACTAAGGGTAGGCTGATTCATCCTGAATGTCTCTGGCCACCTCCTCTGAACAGATGGACTTTAAGGTTAAAAAATGAGAACTCATATGTAATACTCCTTATGCAAAAATTTTCATTGACAGTCTCAAACATGTTTTAAGATTTCTTCCCTTTGGCCTTACCTTCTCAAGCATATGACTGGCAGCAAGAAGCTCCCTATTTCCTTGGCCTTTCCTACTTGCTGCCCACTCACTTCAAAAACATGTTTTCTATTTCACAATGCTCTCATTATCATGAGAGATAATCATATCACATCCACTTCCAGTTTTGCCAGTTCAAATCAGAAATCTTTGTTTCCACTGCATGATAATGAAAATTTCCCCACAATGTCTCCTAAGTAAATTTCAGAACAGAAATAAAGCCATATTCTAAAGCTTCTCAGAAACATAGTTGAGCCTATCTTAGAATCTGAGAAATCAAAATTTCTGAAGGAAAAAAAATCATGATGGGCTACATTTTTTAATTTATTTTTTATTTTATATTAATCACAGGTTATGTACTTTGTATCCCAGCCATAGCCCCCTCCCACATTCCCTCCCTATCCCAGCCATCCCTCCCTCATCTCCTCCCTGCTCCTTTCCAAGTCCACTGATAGGGGAGGACCTCCTCCCCTTTCATCTAACCCTAGCTTATCAGGTAATGATCTACATTTTAACTCAAGTTGAATTTTATTCTTATTTACTGCACTTATTTTATTTACTAAATATAATTTTAAAATCAGCTTAACAAGGCAAACTATTGCATATATACTTACATACAGGAAGACTAACAGAACCTATATCCCATGTTGTGCAGAATCTATAAACTGGTTTTAAAAGCCATGTAAGTTAATTTTCTTTTCATTTTAATCATAGGGACAACAGCTAATGTCTTAGAAGAAAGAAAACAAATCAAGCTGTTTTATTATGATAAGGAATTTTACATAAAAGACTGAAATAAGAAAAAGATCATCTATCCTTCAGTGTGCCTAATAATTTCATAACTCATTAATTTCATTTGTCAACCTGCTGTTTGGTTAGAGAATAATTCTGAAGTTAGTTGGCCCTTACATATCAATTAATATGTCCTACTTTACTATTTACCACTCTTGGATGCATTTAAAACATCAAACCTTTGTTCATACAAAAACCACATAAGGTTGCCAGGACAAAACTCAAGATACATATTCATATCTTTAAAAATAACTTTATGGTTATCCAGATAAATATCAATGAGACTTTATGTTACTCCCCCCCCCCCCAAGAGATCTAGTAAATGTGCGTTTCCACTGTGGCAGGATGATGGGTGAGAATCGTTGGAAACTGGAAGAACTCTATAAAGTTTTACATTCAGTGAATTATTTCAGTAACACAACATTTTCTCCTGTTCATCGTCAATATCTACTCAGGAAAGCACCATGCATAATTTATAATGGCTAGAAAAACAAACTTAATTTTATACCAAAATGATGCCTAATTAAAAAGAAATAAGCCTAGCCAAGTTTACCAATATTGCTATCACAAGTAATTGGCATGGGAGAGCTGGTCATTAATGTCAGAATTCAAATACTTTTACCTTGAAAAGCAGCTGCGTTTCGAGATATTAGCAACTTTAATGTTGAGCTGGATGTCTGCAGCACCTGCTGCAAATCTTGCCGAGCTGCAATCTGGTACCTCTCCTCCATCTTCCTGTTGCAGCATGTCGGGTTTTTGGATATACAAACCTGAAGATCAGGCCCTGAAAGACAAATGGTATTTTCCGCAATGACTATCAGACTATTTAAGAAACACAGAAGGTTACATGACAAATGTTATGACCAAGCCTGCATGCCTGAGGTTTGTGAACAGTGTCAGAAATTGATTCTCAAGTGTATTTGCTATAAGAAAATTAGCTATCATCCATTATTATCAGATAACACCCAGTATTCTTGAGGTGCCCAGAAACTCACACCATGCGGTTATATAAAGGTGTTCCCCTTTGCACTAAACATTTGTGCAAAGTGTTGATAATTTAGGCTACCTGGATTTTTTGCAATGTTCACTACAAGTTTGAATTGCCTAAAAACAGTTCTTTTTTGTTTTTTGTTTTAATTTTTAACTCATGGTGCTTCAGCACTCCCATGTTAGTTCTGTATTTATTAAAGTTATTGATGAATGTTAGCTCTGGATTTATCAAAGTTATTGAAGAAACAAATAAAAATAATATATATTCACATGCATGCATACATATGCCATGTGCCAATGTAACAGCTCTTCCTCCCTCTTCACAGAGACAGCCTAAAGGCTCTTCACTAAATTTGGTCTCAAAAAAGTCAAAACATGTAAAGTCACTCTATTCTTTATGCAAACCTGGCAAAGCAACAACTCTAACAATGTTGGCTTTAGTTTGCTGAAGTTAAACAATAAATGACAATATTTGAGTATTTTACAAAGCTAAGAAGCATCAAATATTTATAGACATCACAGTATTCTTTCATTTATCTTACCTAACAGTATACAAAAGCGAATTCTATTTCCAATAGTAAAATTGATTGAAAGAAGACAAAGCCATTTTCTCTGGAAGAGTCAGGGGATTAGCATTCAGGATGGCACAATAATGAATAGGAAAAAGAAACAACAAATATTGAAGCATATAAACCTATCTAGTGTAAGAATAACTAGGAAGGATACAATGGCACATTGCTGCAAACATAACTCCAGAATGCAACACTGTTTTCAAGCTCACATTCCTATTAGTGGCCTAGAAAGATGGCCTGAGCAACAGGTTACCTTCAGTGGTTTGAATAAGAATGTCCCCTATGGGTTCATATATTTGAATGCTTGGTCATGTGGTAGTGGCATTATCTGAAAGAATTAAAAGGATTAGAGGGTTTTGCCTTGTTGGGGGATCTCTCTCTCTCTTTCTCCCTGTCTCTTTCTCTCCCACCCTCCCTCCCTCTCTGCTGATGGATCATGATGGAACTCTCAGCTACTACGCCAGCACCCATCTACATGTCATCATGCTCCTACCTTGAGGATAGCAGACTAATCTCTAAAACTGCAAACAAACCCCCAATTAAATGCCTTTTTCTTTTAATAAGAGCTGCCTTCATTGTACTGTCTCTTCATGGCAATAATATAGTGACTACGACCCCACCTTTCTCTGATTCTCCCTCCCTAGATACATCTCCAGGACCACCAACCACTGTGCTCTTCCCTTCAGAGTCCAGCCATTTTCAGTTACTCAACTTCACCAGGTTCCTCTTCCGTCTGTCTAGGATGCTCATTCTTAGATACAGTTCTTTAGGTCTGTGCTTCATCTTTCCAAAGGATACATACCAGCCACCCAGAGAGCTCGAATCCTTATAGCATATATCTATAATGGGACATACATCTCTCCACTATAATTACTATATCTAAAACTTTATATTCTTTGATGTGATGCCGAATTAATTAGCTTTCCCACTAACATGTTGAAAAGCCCCCATTTTCATCTTGACAATTAACCCAGTCACCCATGACATGCCCAGTATATCATAAGAAGTCAATAATATTGTGTATTATATCATTTAATCCTTAAATATCAACTTTATGACATATACACCATTACTGTCACATTTTATGTACAAAGAAATAGAGTTTAGAAAAGGCTTCGAGAGGGCTACTGATTTTTTTTTTTTTGTAATTAATCTTGTATCCAGCCACTTTGCTGATGCCGTTTATCAGCTATAGGAGTTCTCTGGTGGATTTTTTGGTATCACTCACATGCACTATCCTATCATCTGCAAACAGAGATACTTTGACTTCTTCCTTCCAGATTTGTACTGTACTGAACAGATATGGAGAGGGTAGGCAGCCTTGTCTTATACCTGATTTTGGCAGAATTACTTTGAGTTTCTCTCCATTTAATTTGATGTTGGCAATTGGCTTGCTGCATATAGCCTTTATGATGTTTAGATATGGGCTCTGATCTCTCTTAGACTTTCATCATGAAGAGATGCTGGATTTTATCAAATGTTTTTCTGCATCTAATGATATGATCAATCATGTGGTTTTTTTTTCTTTGAGTTTGTTTATATGGTGGATTACATTGATGGATTTTTATATGTGTTGAACCATCCTTGAGTCCTTAGGATAAAGACAACTTAATCATTAAAAAAAAAAAAAAGCTTAAAATTTCATTGTTTGAAGTTGAGGATTTAGCTCCATAGTACAGTGTTTTCATGGTACATGCAATGCCCTGGTTCACTCTCCAACCCCTCAGGAAAAAATAATAATAATTCCTATATATTTGTTGGGTAAAGTAGCACACACCTGCCTCAGGAAGTAAAGACAGGAGAATCCAAATGCAAAGTCAGCCTGAGTTAAATAATATGCTCCAAGTTAGTCTGAGATACATAGGGAAAAAAAAACCTATCTCAGAAGAAAGAAAAAAAGAAAGAAAGAAGAAAAGAAAAGAAAAGAAAAGAAAAGAAAAGAAAAGAAAAAACACAATTATCCAGTGTCACACACCAGTAGACTACAAAATGGCAGAGCTGAAGTGTGGAAACAGGCAAGCTGATTTCCAAAATCATAATTGCCACCATTCTTCTACCAAGAGGAAAGCAAGCCTTAAACCTATAATTGTTTGGTTTATGAACATAACTGGCCATTTCCTCTCCCTACTTAGAAAAAAAGCATCTGTTTGGAAAGCTGCAAGATAATAAATTTAAGGTTAGAAACTATCAAACAAGATTTATCCAAAATAAAACAGTCTAAAATATAGTTATAGAGCAGTCATTTGCCTCTTTGCCCAATTTTAAGTGATGGAAACTACAATTAGAAAGATGCCACAAATTGTTCCACTGCTATTTTAAAATGTAGAAGAGAATCCGTTACATACAGCAACTCACAATCAGCACGGGAGCATTTGATGTCTTGGTGGATATGTATTCCCTTGTTATCAAGGGTCTGAAGCTTTCATTTACAATCTTGAAATCTTATAATGGCAACACAAAACTAAATTCCTAACCAATCTGAACTATGATACCACAATTCAAAGGAAGGCTGATTTTAATTGTATACATTTTAATCACTATCACCTACAAGATATGCTTAACTGACTTAAAATTGAGGTACCAATGCAGACAGAGAGAGATGATTTAATAAGAACCTTCACTTTCCACTTTCTTCTTATGTGTGTCCAAAGACAGACAATATTCTAAAGAAAATGAAATCCTCAGGGAATGACCATATGGTCCCTGTTCACAGAATAAGTACAGAAGGCACGATAAGACACTTGTTGATAAAAAGCCCACACTGCAGTTCTCCTATTGTAAATAAAATAAGCATCAAAAGAAAGCAAAACCAGAACACAAGCATATACTACAGGTAACAGGATGTTTCCTTCGTTCTTTCTTGTTAAGATATCAAAGCCTGGCTTCAAGGAACATGGCATAATCCCAACATACTCTAAAATAGCAAGACAGCCTGGGCTGCAGAGCAGGTGTCCTGTTCCTGAACAGTAAATTCAAACTCTGCAAGAAAGGCTAACAACAAAACAAAATTAAAATTAAAACCAGTGGCTGGCTCTTTGATCACCTCCCCCTGAATGTGGAGCAGCCTTACCAGGCCACATAAGAAGACAATGCAGCCAGTCCTGATGAGACCTAATAGGCTAGGGTCAGATGGAAGGGGAAGAGGTCCTCCTCTATCAGTGGACTGGGGGAGGAGAGTGGGAGGAGAACAGGGAGGGAGGGTAGGATTGGGAGAAGATGGGGGGGCTATACGAGGATACAAAGTGAATAAGTTGTAATTAATAAATTAAAAATTAAAAATTAAATAAAGTAGTAGCAGTTCACAGAAGAAAGTGTCAGCCAAGAGGCCAGGACTTCTTTGGATTCTCATCCTTAATTCCCGTTTGTTCCCAACAGAAAACACAGCTGCCAGCCTGCTTAAGTGTTTGTTCAATACATTAAACAAGGAACACAGGGAGGCATTCTGCTAAAACAGTGGTGGTAACTGTGTAGTTTTTTCACTTTTTCTATATCCTCACATATAACCAGACAGAACCAGAAAAAGTTTCTTTAAAAATTAAAAAAAAAACAAATAAATAAAACCCCTCACAACACACTGTATAATATGACATCTACAAAGCTTTAACAACAAACAAAAAAGGAAAAAATAACATCCAAAAGATCTTTGCAATATCAGAATCTAGGAGGGAGGAGGCAGCAAAGGAAATGGTCAATGGAATAAGGAACAGACCACCACAACTGTAAACAGATACCAGAAAGCACAGCAGAATTAGGAATGTATGTGACAACCCCTTCAGGGAAGGCAGAAATGAAAAGAGCAGTCCTGACCCAACAAACTCTGTTAATGCTGGCTGGGCTCTTTATGAGAACAAAACCCTGCTTGGTAGAAAAGCTTCGGAAGTAGACTCAAAATGTAAGTAAGCCAGGAGAAATAGAAAGATGGCTAGGCAACCTTCCAACTTGCAGCTCATTATCCACATGGAGTATGAATAGCAAAGAATGTTCTAGAAGGTGAACTTTGTAGACAGTAATGTCCTATTACAGTGTCAAAATGATGGACAGCCTAATTACCAAAGCAAGAAAATAAACCAACTAAAGACATGCAGAAACAAATAGCCACATTGTTGAGCTTGTTCACTCTTCCTTTCTTCCCTCCTTCCTTCTCTTCTTCCTTCCTTCCTTTATTTATTTTCCTATTTTGACTTTTGAGATAGGGTCTCACCACAGAGTTCAGGATAGCCTAGAATTCTCTTCCAGACAGGTCCCAAACTGATAGAAATCCTCCTGTTTCTATCTTACAATTCTATTTTTTTACTGACCTTTACTATCATGTCTGTTCAAGCAGCCATATTCTGAAATCTTACAAGAGAACATCAGAAAAATAATTCTTTAAAATAAGAAAAGCTGTCTTGAGCCTGTCTTGAAACAAACGCTCAAACAAACTAACAAAAAAGAGCAACAAAAAATGTTGATGTCAAATCTCACACACACTCACTATAATTAAAAAGGCATAACAGACAACAGCATGCCCACAAAGAGCAAACTTCAGAAAGGGATGCTTCACAGAATCAGATCACAGACTTAACTACGTTGTTACAGAACCCACTAAAAGATGATGATATGCTGCACAAAGGAATGGCATGCATTAGACTTACAAAACCTCATGATCAAGAGGACAGTACTAGGAAAGAATGAAGAAGAGAAACAACGTCCGTGTGAAGACACACTGGAAGAAACACAGAAGCAGTGACTCATTGGTTGTGCCGTAAGAGAAAACAGGAGGAAAAACAAAGACTGTGAAAAGTCAAAAAGAAAGAAGGGATCCGAATTCAGTGATAACAATATTAAAGAGTAACAAAATTATAGAGGGGAGCCATTCCTACAGGAGACAATATTTTAAAACTGCATCTCATGTTATTCTGACCGTGTAGTCTTACTACTGGCTTAAGTAGACATTTTTGAAATATTCAGATTCTGTCTTTAGTTCTAGCCTATATTTGTGGAAATTGTGACATTTTCATGTGGAAGAGATACAAACATAATAAAAACAAGATTAAATAAAACCCTGTAATCTTGCACTTGAAGCATGAATAAAAATCATCAAGAACTATTTTTAAGAAGTGCATTTCCTAATGTCCAGGGGAAGGTCTAGAGGTAGTTACTCAGCATAGAGGAAGGGCATCCCCAGTACCCAGGTCACATGGCCTTGAAATAACATTTCTCTCAAGAGGAAATCCGGCTTCTTAAAGAAGTGGCTTGGGGGCTAGAGAGATGGCTGAACTATTAAGGTCCATACTGTGCTTATTGAGGACCCAAGCTTGGTTCCCAGCCCCCATGTCAAGGAGTTCACAATCTCCTATAATTCCAGCTCCAGAGGATATGAGCCTCCATAGGGCTCTGCGTTCCCATGCACTTTGCCTGAGTGTGGATATGTGTGCCTCTATGTGCACTCAAACACACACACACACAATTAACCTAAAACAAATCTTTAGAGCATAAAGAAATGGTTTGAGACATAAAATAAATAAGATAATAGCTGCTAAAGCATATTCATCTGCTAGCATAGAAGTCCAGAACTAGGTTAGTGTGACAGAACTACCAAAACAAGATACCACAGCCTGTGACTGACTGGATGAAAATGACTTGTCTCACAGTTCTTAAGAAATCCAAGATCCAGCTGCCAACAGAGCTGATCTCTCCCTGGCAAACAGATGGCGTCATCTCCCTGTGCCTACTAATCACATGTATTCGAATGTCGCTTCCTCTTCTCATGCAGCAGCAGTCAGATGGATTAGGGCTCTGCCTGTGACCTTAATTACCTCCTCAAGGTCAAGATCTCCAAACATAGCCACTTTCTGGTTAATGCTTTATCATGACTTTTGCAGAGATGTACTCAGTATGTGACAGAAGACTTCCAGGAGTTGTCATTTGGGGCCACGCAGGAGAAAATATATTTTACAAAAACCATAACTTTCATAAAATCAAATCAATGAAGAGTTCACAATCACTTTTTTATTTAAAATTATTATTCTCTTATAAAATGCATCCCAACCAGTTTTCCATACCTTCATTCTTCCCAGCTCCCCACTACCTGCCTCTCTCCACCAGATTCACTCCCCCTCTGTTTTCTCTTTACAAAAGATCAGGCCCCCAAGAGATAACAGCCAAACAGAGTAAAAGAAGATAAAATAAGACAAGGTTAAAGTCCTCATATTGACGCTGGGGCTAGGTAACCCAATGAGAGGAAAACAGTATCAAGAGCAGGGAGAAAATTTAGGGGTACACCCAGTTGCACTGTTGGGAGTCACATAAGAACAGCAAACTAAAATCCATGACATACACAGGATCTGGTGCAGACTTACACATGCCCTGTGCTTGCTGCTTCAGGTACTGTGAATCCATATAGTCCCTGCTTACTTGACTTGATGGGCCATGTTCTCCCGGTGCCTGCCATCCCCTCTAACCCCTACAATCTCTCCTCTCTTCCCTCCATGGAGTATCTCAAGCTATCAGAGGAGGGACCCAATGGAGACCTCCAATTTAAACTCTCTCTGCACAATGTATGTTTCTAGCACTGTTTCTTTTAAAAGTACAATTTTGTTGTACTCAAGAGAATTCACCACTGGAAACTGGTTGAAAAACAGGGAGAATCAAGTATATACCTTGCCTTCCAGAAATGAGGTGTATCAAAGTATTCAAATGATAGATGAAGAAAGTCTCTCTTTACAATAAGTCATTAGAATAGTGCCACATACCAAAACCAAATTCAATGACAGACAGGGGCATTAAGCAACAAATAGTTGCTCCAACAAAAGCAAAAGAATAGGTAAGCAACATGAGGCCTCTTTACAGCATTGTCAAGTACTGAAACAATGTCTTGCCAGAGAAATCCAACCTAAATTTTACCTCATCTCTAAATCCACCTGCCAAGGTATAAGAAACATGAAGGACTAAGAAATCCTTTTATCCTGCACCCTCTGCATGCAGTCAGCAATATATAGACTGTGGCAAACTCTGAAAGCCCAATGGCCTAGATTCTCAGCAAATATGTAAGCTAAACCAGAAGACAGAAAAACGTAATGTAACAAAGGAGTCACACAAGAAAGTTCCAGGAAGCTGCTCCTTAGCAGTGTGCTTACAGAGTCGTACTGTAACGAGGCATTACAGAAAATTTCATGGTTGGGGTCGAAGTCTCGGCAAGGCTGTGAAGTGCTGACAAAGTTCAAATTCTTTCCCAAGATGGTGTTAAAGGATGTTCACCTTATATCTTATCAAACAACATGTGTTTTGTGTCATTCTTCTGTCTGTGCTTTACTGTGTAACACATTTTGTGTAAGGAAGGGCTGCATGTGGAAAAATATACATTCTCTTTTTATTTCAAATATGTACCTCTACTAATAAATCCAGGAGATTTTTATAATTATCTGATGCTTTAATATTGGTAAATGTAGGAAATGTCCTCAGTACCAACACACTAAGGTCTGCTTTAGGTTAACCATGGTGGATAGTACATATTATAAAATACCAAATGGTAAATTTCCTACCCTTGGAGAACATCTTCTTGCCAAGTGTTTGGAAACGGGCACAACCTGTTAGATGCTACAATCCTGAGTTTGACTGAGTCAACAGTAGCCCTCCAGCAAGGTAGGTTTAAAAATACTTGAGGCTGTGAGGCTTGTAAAACTTCTAAAGATGCAGACCACAAAGAGAAAACCAGTTATTTCTCCTGTCATTTCACTTTAAGGACTGTCTTGCTGGAACACAAGTAATTTTGATGACATCTATGTCCACATGAAGAAAACCGACTGGCTTAAACTGTCAGTGTAATGATTGTTTCAGAAATAGCCAGCCACAAAACCTAAATGTGCTAACATGTTTGTGAGTGCCTCTGAGGAGCAAAGCTTTCACTCTTCTGCAGGACCTACAAAGGTCATCAGAACACACACTTTCCAAGTCACAGTAAGAAGGGCATCTACTGCATTCTGCTATCACCTGCAACATTACGATGTCTAGCTAACACACAAAGTAACAAGTTCAGAATAAGGGCAGGCTACACCATTTCATCTCAATTGGTTTCAGAACTTTAAAGAGACTTTACCCAAAACAGAAGGATAACACACTTTTGTGGGTGCCCATCTCCTGTCCCAAAGTGATGACAAATTGTGTCTCTACAATGCAGGAAGTTTGATACAACTGGCCATATGTATTTATTGTGTGTATGAATGAAGTCTAGACAACAAAAATCAATTAAAGCCACAGAAAGGAGCAGAAAAGGAATGGCCCTGGGAGAAGATAGGGAAAGCATGAGGTTGGATTCTCCTCTTAAGCTCTGAATCTGACCATATTCTATGAATTCCAGTGGATGAAATTCCAGTGGATTCTCAGTCCTTCGGGAAGGTAGAAGTCAAGGTCAACAGCTGGAAGGTGAGTGAAGTAACAGGACCAGCAATGTGAAGAGCAGGAACTCTGCAGTACTGCTCAGCCTGCTTCCCCTCCCCACACCACACAGGAGTGGAGCAGCCTCTACCAGGAAGACTTCCGTGGAAGGCTGTTCACTGCCCAAGAGAGGGGATTGCCATTTTCTCTCAAAATCACTTTAGTCGCTTTTAAGAAGCTTGTCTTTTTCGAAGATCTAGATGGGTCTTGGCTAGCTTTTATTATCTTTTTTCATCTACTTCATAGACAGTAGTCATATTGCATTTAGGGTCTTGCAAAGTCACCTCAAACTCACTGAAAGCTGTTTAAGTAAAGCCTCCTTATTTACATAATAAGCATCTCTTTTAATTTCTGCCTATATAGTGTGTTTGTGAGTGTGGGTACACACATGCTTATGTGTGTATGCATGTATTTATGTGCTTACATGTATGCATGTGCACTTATGTGTATATGTGTCTGAATGTGCTAATATGTGTGCTTATGTGTATGTGCGTGCGCAGGTACATGTACTTGTGTGTATATGCATGTGTATGTGTGCTTATGTGTATTATTTGGTCCTACTTCCTCCTGAGACTAAAGTTTCCACAGGATGCAGGCATTGCTTTGTTCCAAGCTCTGCTTCACCCCGGGCTTTTTATCTCGAGCATACTGTAAACAAGTAAAACAAAGCCCAGCATGAAAGATTTTCAGTAGAATATTAATAATGGTCTTCTCTTTCTTTCTTGAACATACAGTGTTTTGTAATAAATCTGAGAAGGCACTGTCTTAGCTCAAAATTAATGAGAGCGCTTCAGAAACACTCTATCTAGGAAGAACATATTGCTGAAAACATCAAAAACTGGTTCAATAAATGTGAAATAGTATTGGTGGTTATTGTTTTTACATTTTTACAAATATTCTTCATATTAAAGTGTCATTATAATTTACAGATTCATTTATTATTTTATATAATATTTTCATTGTTCTATAAAAGTATGTAAAGATATCATTCATAAAAATAAAAACCCTTAAAAATAAAAACTCTTAAAGTAACTTTAAGTTTTTCAGATAGTATGAGTTTCTGTAGTCCTATATGCAAACTCAGGCAAATAAAGTCCATATAACACTCACAGGTTGGGTCAGTAACATCGTCCTTTACATACATAAACAGCATCACTATGTCTTCTGTAAAGTGCTCATAGTTGTTGTGGTTTTATTTTTTTGTTTTTTGGGGGGGGGGTTGTTTTTGTTTTTGTTTTTGTTTTTTTTTGCCTAGAGATGATCAATTAATGTTCACACAGAAACACACACACACTTAAATCCTTATGTAATCAACAACAAGCATTTCTTACATGAAAGGGCTTGTTCTCGGTTCATGCAGCAGAGGAAAAGCATGCTAAGTAGGTTGCCTTCTTAAACTTCAGGTCATGAATCTGGAGTCAACAGTAAATACTATGTTGATGTTATCCAGTTTGGGAGACAAAAAAGCACTCTCCACCCTCACCCTACCTCACCACAGCAGGAGCTGCAACAGCAGCATTTCGTACTTGAAGGAGAAAATAACTGAACTGCAATGTCTTTCCTTACTGTTCAAGGGGGCCCAAATTATTCTATTTTTTATGTCTCTGTGTAGATATATGTGGGTGTGTGTTGGGTATGTGAGTGTGTAGGGCAGAGGACAATGAAGGGTATCCTCAGAAAAGCCACCCACCTCCTCTAAGTCAGGGTGTGTCATTAACCTAAAGTCACAAATTGGGCTGTGTGCCTGGCCAGCAACCCCAGGGACCCTCCTGCCTCCTCACTGCTGAGATTACGAGTACATGAAACCATTCCCAGCCTTTTTTGGCTTGACTTCTGAAGGTCAAACTCAAATCCTTGTAGTCTGTAGTCTATTGATTTTTAACTATATCTCCTAAATAATCTATGTCAATAATGATTTCAGAAGTTGTCTGTTTTCTAAGTGTTAGGGATTGAATTCAAATTTGTCAGAATTCGTAGAATTGTTATCAATTTTTCCAACCAATAAAGTAATGTTAAGTGTTTTATGCAATGCTTGTTTAGTTCTGAAAGTCTCAGGAGTCTGTGTTGGACAGGAAATTATCAGCATCAGAAAGACACTGAGGAAGAGGAGCTGTCAAGGCCTTGGCCAGTTCTCTGTGGTCTCCGTGACAATGCTTCCTTCTCCAAGCAGTGTCCTTCACTTCACTGGAACACCTTCATCAACAATTTGATTAGTGAAATATGCCAGCCCTGGTAAAGTAGACCTTTGTGAATTCCACAGGAACACACATCAATGTTTTCACTGTTACTTACTAGCCTGTACCCAGTGCTGCCTGGGAACGCCACAGAATAAGTGACTCAATGTCAGAGGGTGATGTCTGTTATTTCTAGAACAAACTTTCTGTACAAGTCTGCCTTCCATGAACATTATCATGTGGAAATTTATCAACTCCTTTGGCATTGGTTGCTATTCCATTGTACTTTTCAACAAATTACACACATACATACAACTTATACTTTTTAAAATTATTTTATTATAATTTGCAAAAGGAAAAAATTAAGTTATTTTATTCTATGTACTGTGTCTTTGTATGTGCACCTGCATGCCTACTCACTTATGGCAGGGAGATCAGAGGACAACTGATACACAGTACATACATAATCTTACAAAGGACCATCCCACCCCAAAAGAGTTGTGAGACATTTTCTAAGCCTTTACAGAATTTTAAATACTCAACACATACAAGGAACTGGCACCATAGATAATTTAAATAGAGGTTAAGACATAAAGGTAGATGATTCTACAATCTTTTATAAGATGTTTCTACTCCTGTGTTCCTGGGTCCAGTCATTATGTGAATAAAACTCACTGTGGAAACAAGGCCACTTTAGAATGATTGGCAGAAGTGTGCACAGAATGGGTTACCTTTGTTTGATAAAGTGAGATCATGAGGTCATTTCCAAGACCTCTCTTATATCTTCTATTTGTCTCTGATGCCATAAGATGAATTATGAATTCGTCCACTTATTTCTGAAGTGGAGGAATCATTCAATCATTTTTTTTATTAAATGCAATGACATTCTACAAAACACGACAAGATAAAGAGAAGGCAAGTTACAGAGAAGTATAATTATGGTTGTTACTCTGCTGTCTCTTAGCCTAAAAAGTCAAGGCAAGGGGTTTAAGGCCAAGAGTCTTAAAAACAGAGATTCCCTCTTTCTCACATTAAGAATCAGACACACGAGTAACTCCTGAAACTGTGAGCATTGTGGCAATGGTCCCACCAAAAATCAGGGAAACATTTATAGACAACTATAGAAAATGGTTATAATTTATCTAACTAAACCAATATTCTACCATGTGAAATGCACGAGATATTATAAAAGAATTATAAAAGAAAACCACACGTCATGAGGACAGGAAGGTAACAAATTGAATTTTAGGGTCAAATCTGACTCACATTCAGACCTTACTCAGCATCTTATTCTACTGCTAACTCTGAAATTCCAGGGATTATGAGACACAAGTAAAGCAAAAAGTCTTCATCACCATATCATAAACCCTTGATACTTAGGAGAAACCCAGGACTGTAAGCATGAAAGTCATTAAGAGGTTCATCAAAGAAAGAAAACCATTTGACCATGCATCCGCTCACTTTATGCTTTGATGACCATAAAACTCACAGTAACTTTTGCCTCTGGTCTCTGACTCAGAAGCCCAGAAATCCAAGCTCTCTTTACTATAAACAGGCACAGGCTAGCTATGTCCTGATAAAAGCCTGTGACCCTCATCAGGAGGTTCTACTACTGCATTTAAAGGGGTTAATGCATCATTTTCTCCTTTGTAAGAAAATCTCTCAACTTCAGCTTCAGTGACTTCTTGCATACAGCCTCCTTCTGGCCAAGAAATCAAAATCCAACTTTTTCCCTCCTTAGAGACACCACCAGCTTCTTGTCCATTCCATGACACAATCACCTCTCTTCTCTCTCTCCCTTGCTCTCTTCTATCCCTCTACAACTTCCACTGTTTTTCGCTGTCCACCCCATACATACCCCATCCTAACCTTTCCCTACAACTGCACTGAGCAACTTTGTATTCTTTGTAGTGGCGGGAAACTCAGAAATGAAATCTCCAGCCCAGGTCACAGAAGAGTCCATGTTTGTTTTATAGCCAAGTGCAGATTATTTTCCCTGCTCCT